>BLKM01000706.1:1742743-2002732 GCA_013340265.1 Coptotermes formosanus
CTAATCTGAAAACAGGACACGGCTACAGTCGTAAAACATTCGTCAGTTGTGCGAGACATGAGGTCCGCACAGTGGTGCTGCTGAAGATATGCCGCCGTTCCGACTGGTAATTTGTTCCCGATGTTTCGAAGGATCGCAGTGCCTTCATCTTCAGGACGAAGCAGTCGACACAGCTAACATCTTACAGGCCTTGAACCTTCAGCCAGCGTACTTACTGTGACAGTTCGCAGGTCAAATATGCCTGTATTGTCCAACACCGCCTTCAGAATCTGTACAGCAAATTGGTTATTTGCTAAAAATCTAAAACGACTTTAAGTACACAGTTTCTTTTAGTATTCTTCTAAGGACATCTTTTGAAAAACGAAATTGTCCACAAGTGGAAACTTGACAGCGCAAAGCATGTTGACGTGTTTCGCCGGGGATCAGGCAGTTATAGTCTGTCTAATTCGGCATGTCCGTTTGTTTTTACTGCATTCTTCTTCTCTTTCTTCAACGTGCTATCGCCATATCGGCAGTTACACTTGTTCATCGGACTGGCAAGGAAATCACGGGGTTCCGCATACGGCTAACTGTACATTATTATCTAGCTGTGCGGTGGGATTGACTGCAAGAAACAGCCGAGGTGTGGTCAAATCCACAAGCTGCAGGTTCACCGTCCCACTTTCGGTGTGCTGCCTCTTATTATTTTATTAACGCTTAAAATTCGTACCATTTTCCAGTTCTTCGTAGAGGAATAGGAAGTGAAAGGAGGATGCAGAGAATTACAAGACGAAGAAGTTTATAATTTTTACTCTTTACTGTCTTTGTATTGTCTTAGTGAAAAGCGATTACATTGGACGAATGTGTAGCACTAATGGGGGAAAGAAAAATCTGTAAACGTTTTGATGGCAAAGTCTGAAAAGAAGAGACAACTTTGTAGACCTGAGCGTAGACAAGAAGATATGAATTGTGATCTAGATTCGGGTGGTTAATTAGGGTCCAGTGATGGGCTGTTGTAAACATAATTATGAATTTCTTATTCCGTAAGCCGTGGCTTTTCTTACCAGCCGTGTAACTGCGATTTTTGTCGAGGAAGGTCTTACTCGGCGGAAGTAGTTTCAGTGATTACACTCGGTATTTTGCTTTATTGCTTGTGATTTAGGGCCTCGTCAGTTAAAATGAGTAGAATACGGTGGATTTGTAAGCCGTGGGGTCGGGTACTGGATTCTCCCCGCGGAATCTCGGGGTTAAACCCCGGGTGACTTTTTTGTGATATTATTGGTGGACGCAGTGGCATTGAAGGCGGCTGTTGTTCGAGTTTCTTCGGTTTCCTTACTAATCACTATTCCGTTGCTGTCCTTGCAACCTGCAACCGTCCTCGGCAGTGTGCGGTAGCCCACCGGGCAGCACATTGTCTCATCCTCGATCTCTAATCTGGGGGCTTCATTTCTTACCCGACATTTGAATGGCGACGGACTAAGGAGGTTAAGTTCTTTTCAAGTTTCTGTGATTTACGTGCAGTATTCAAAGACGTCATTTTCATGCCCGAATTGAACAGGTCATTTCAGTCAGGTACTCAGCCTTGGCAATCATGTCTCACATAGTCGAGCGGCAACACAGCCACTCTCAAAGGAGCCGCTAGGGAAGGACGTCACGAATCTGCAGAACTTGCTGATCCCTGACCTAAGCAAAGTACTACCAGAGGCCTTGATTATTTCCGATGCATTCTTTTTCTCCTGGCAAGAATCTGCGCAATATTTTTTGAATAATTTTTAAGACACACGTTTAGGCACCCAAACAATGACATTCCAGACACTCCTAGTAGAAAGAATGTTTGCTTCAGGACTAAAGTCAAATACGGCTATTATATCTCCACCTTTAACATTTGTCCTACAGCGAAGGTTCTTGTAAAGGTATGCTACGGACTTTGCGCACATTATCTTGGCTAGCACCTAGTTTTGTAGCAGTTATCACTCCTGTTTCGTATTTGGTCAGTTTTGTTGTTCAGTTCTTGGACTGGAGATAGCCTGTCTTGCCTCAGATTGTTCGTACCTCTTTTTCCAGGCAAATGCTAGGATATTTAATTCCCATCTTCGTAAAAGCCGTGCCTTAAATCTTCTTCCACGTTCTTTTTCGTCATACCGATCATGCCGTGAATCTTCGTTCTTCGTCGGTTTAACAGATGTGCCTTAATTTATATACTACGTTCGTCATCGTCATAAAGACAGCGCCTTAAATCTTCATCTGCATGCTGCGTATCACAGAACCGTGCCTTAAATCTTTTTCTGCGTTCTTGATCGTCATAACGTGCCTTAAAGCCCCTTCCATCTTTTTCGTTATTGTAATACTTTTAATATTTGACCATATGCAATGTATGCAGTTGAGAAAAGAATCCGAATAAACCAATTAACCTAGTTTATGTCTGTGTTCTGGTTTCTGAAAAATTCTTTGAAACGCTGTAGAGCAATTCATTTGCAGGGAGAGTAGATTACTTTTTCCTGTTAAAAAGTGCATCTTCTTCTAATTCTTGTGGGTGTGTGAGAGTCAGTCTGTGAAACTGTGTCTTCTAAGGGGCTCTTGTTCATCCCCTGGATGATAGACGAATGAATGTGGAGCAATGTTGAAATTGCAACTGATGAGGGTAAAATAGAAATACTTGGAAATGATCTGTTCCACTGCCATATTTTCTGCCACAAATCCCACATAGACTAGTCTGTGACTAAAATCCGGCTTTTGCGGTGAGAAGCCGGCGACTGCAGTCGTGTGGCACTGCCTCCGTATTTAAGTGACATGGTAATATTTAAGAATGTTGAGCTTTTCGGGTTTATGCCTTAAATTTGTCTATAACTGGTAACTTCCACATCTTTCCCAGTGCGTCATCCAGAATCGTCGGGTCATCGGAAGCTATGTAACCTACACATTCAGTAAAGCTTGGTTAATTAAAGGACGAAAAATACCATGATGTTTCGATTCATGTTTTTACACTCCAGTTCATTTTGGTGAAATTCGCACTCTTGTTAATTTACACATCAGTTGCCTCAACCTGGCATACTGGCACATGAGATGCAGACTTAACCAAGACAGAACAGTTAGTGGCGTGCTATGACGTGATAACTTTACTGGAAAATAAAAATTTAAGTTTAAACTATCACACGTCTAAGTAAGAAAGTTAAGGCACAGAGTTCTGTGGAAAGTGCCGTAGAAAATAATCTATAAGTTCGAGCGTTTATTACTCATTTGGTAAAAATAAAAATGTAAAGTTGCATTTGTGCTTAATTAAGCAGCACGCCGTGAAAGTGTAAGTCAGAGTGAAGGTGTAGATCCAGGAATTCTGAAGCTGAGTACGAGGTGGAGTTAATGCCCCGGCGGCATTACCCCTGCGGAAAGACTCCCTGGTACCCCGTGATTAGTGGGCTGGGTGGACTCCAGAGCCGGTCTGGAAGATCTGGAGAAGGAAATTACCCCTTGCCTGTGCCGGGAATCCAGCGCCGATGTCATGGTCATCAAATCCTTAGCCTAGTTACAATACCGACTGTGCCGCCCCGGCTTCTATGCGCTGATGGTTACTTTAGGAATTGTTAATTGGGAAAACATTTACAGTGAGCGTGATCCGAGTAGTTACCGTAAATCAGGAGAAATTTTATTCTGATGCTTTGAAACGTGAAATTTATTAAACAATAAGTGTTTACAAATTCGGTTTCTACCTATCAAAAAAAGAAATGTTCTCCATTATCAAGAACAACCGGTTAATGCTGTTTAGATAAATAATCGCTGTTTATTTTGAGAGTCACACAAATCACATACATACATACATTCTGTGGGCACAATGATTTTCTTCAATTTTGCAGCAGGTGTTCTGTATTATTCTTATCTATTATTTTTAGAGTTGGGGGACTAACGTCTCTTCGAATTGCGACCTGCGTTGGGCCTGTTGTCCATTGATTTTTTCGCAGCTGCTGTCCTTATCCACAAGCCGTTCCCATTTGCAAACTGAAGACTCGCATTGCGCATGCAGGTGTCGGAATTTCAAAATGAAGTCCCTGTCTCTCTTAATGGAAGTGTTGAGCAGATTTTACGCCTAGCGTGGTAGCGTGACAGCTTTGTTCTTTGTCATTTGGGGTACTGTTTCTCAAAATTTCTGGTGTGACAGTCCCCTTACCGCGTTTCTGCAAGTCTGGAGACCCTTACTAATAATCATCTCAAGTCGCGGGCCCCTTAGACACAATTCGCGGTAACGTGCGTAGTTGGAGTGTTTATAAACGGAAATCACACTTAAACTGTTAAAAATTTTATTGAAGCCAGTGTAAAACTATATTACGAATACAAACACAGTAATGTTCCTGCCTCTAATGACAGTAAGCCTACGATAAGGAAAAGCCTATAGGAAAGAAGCGTGCGTGTCCTACTGGGTAGAATCCACTCAATGCACGGACTGCCGGTTCAGGGACTCTGCTCTAGGGCATCCACTGTGGCTGCAGGATAAAGGTAAAGTCTTCCCGTGACGTGCCACGTAGGCACATTCTTAACGCCGGCACTAGAGTGTGGCGGGTGGTAAACGTCACGCCCCGGCCGCTTTACCCGCGGGAAAAGGCCCCGGTACCCTGTGTACAGGAGGCTGGGTCGGGTGACGAAAGGACACGTCTGTCATCTGTTCAGTGCCTTAGGCAAGTGCTGTTGTACTGCAATAAATTATACATGTCTACAATTTACGTTAGCATGTAATTTACATATTTTACATGGTGTGTAGGCAATCTAGACTTGATAAAGTGTATTCTGCCTTCTTTTACTCATGGCATAATCAGTTAGTGCCCGACAGAATTTTTGAGGCCCAGTAGCTTTTTCTGGTGCACAGCACCTGACGCTCCGTTTCTGCACCCGCAACAAGTGACCGCGGAAGACTTTGAAACTGAAAATGTCTTATCCAGGATGCGAAGCAACATTTTGTCAAGGTGAATTTCACTATTCCCTTCGATGGCTGCATAATACGAAACGGCGCGCCGTGTGATAGCACTGGTACACGTCAGATTCGCCATATCCAGTGTTGTGAAAGCTTACATTTTCATGATTTATATGCCTTCTGCTTGCTGCCTGCATAATTAGGAAATTTTGAAAGCCACATGCATATCGCGAATTGATGTGCGCCTTGCAACTTCACCAGTGGTAAAGTGAACCTTATCTCACAGGCGCTGAAGTTCCGGAACTTACGTATCTGTCGCAAATTCTCACGTGGCTGAGGCAAAACTTGTTAGTGATCTAATAAGTACGCTATGGCGGGTTAATTTAACCTTTTAAAGCCTAGCGGTAACTTTACGTACCACCAGGTTTAACATTAAAAAATTCTACATGATGCCCACATTGCGTTTATGTGTTTTGTACGGATCTCAGAACAAACAGCAACTTTTGCCTTATAAAACATTAAGAGATCGGTTTTTATAACCGAAGTGGAGAGTGTTTACAGCGCGGTACGCACTTAGTACTTATATAAAACAGATACGACTTATATAAAACAGTTGCGACTTAGTATGCCAACGAACTCTGAGTGAATGGACTGGCCACTGGACCGCTTTCAGCGCTCCAATAATGAAGTCAGTAGAACTACCAACAACCGTGAGGAAGAGACAGGAAGTACGTGAAACTGGGTTTGTCTGTATTGATAGTTGTTCCTCCCTAGAGACGTCCATTCCGTAGTCTGGGGTCCAAGTTTACTTCTAGGAATCACAGTCCTGCGAAACAATGTTTGTGGTTGCTCTCATTCCTTCTGTTGTAAGCCTGCTTTATTTTCATTATGAAAGACATATTTATGGTACCATACCCGAGCGTCTGTCCGCCCTAGTGACTTTCAGACCAGTTGACAGATTGTCGTAAAGCCTGCAGTTCATCTGTTCTGCCTCTTCGCTGCTGACGAAGTCAGAGATGGTCCTCGAAACATTGGTTTCCTCGTCTTTCAACCAAATGACGCGGCTGCTATCCCAAGAATATTTTATTGAATTTATTCGCCATGAAAGCTTTAAATTATATATCGCTTCTTCTTTTTTCAGACCGTGAGACCAGATTTTGAACCAATGTTTTAAGAAATACGCATATTTATACTTTATAATATCACCTTCCCGTTTGTGTGTAAGAAACGGGGAAATTCGTTTTTGAGGAGGGTATAAAAGAGTTAGTCGATACAGTTCATATCGCCTGAGTGCATCAGGGGCCACCAGTTTCTCCCTATGCGGGTTGTAGCGGAAGTATTACGTATTGTGCTGTCAGGCCGTGAAGATTGGCGGATAAATAAATCTTTCAATCCATGGCCGAACGCCACTTGTTCAGCCATGGATCAGGCTGTTATTTGCGACCCTTACTGACAAAAATCCCACCTCTTGGCCGTAACTGTTGCAGGGTGCGTGCTATATTGAAGTCTTTCGTTTCAGATTACGGCATCAAGCAGAAGCAACGAGGCGCAATGTATTTCATCAACAAATTTTTCTCCTTGCCCATGATTGAAAGATTCTTGCCGGGCAAGTGCAATGTTTTTGTATTCCTTTTCCTTTTGGGCCTGTGCTTATGCTGGGGATGCATAAGTGCTTAGTTTGTAGCGGAGTCGTCAGACGCCTAACGAATCGTGATTTTATTGCACTTATCAAAATAAAATTAATATTTGTTGAGTCCAATAAATCTCATACGCTGAACCCTCGGTCATCCGGTCTAATGGGGGGGGGGGGGGGCCGGAGTCCGAAAAGCCAGTAAGTCTGTTGTTTCAGGGTCCGGTTCCTAGCCCATAGACGCAAACGTCGGAATAACCGAACCTAGACAGCGTTATAGCACAGAAACAACACGTATACAACGCCGGCTTTAGCAAACGCGGGGGCCCTTTTGCGATCCATCTGGCGGGCCCCTGAAAATTATTGTGCGGAGCAAGAAAAGGTCTGGCGCGTAGTATATTAACGTAAATGAAGACGAAAAATTAAAATGGTCTATTTTTATCATTTTTAAAATTTACTAATGCGCGAATCCCCCCTTGTCGACCGCCGGTCGTCAGTAATTTGCACCGACTTCCTCCCATCTCATCGGCAGTGTACCTACAGGGAAGTTTACAGAATGAACTTCTTCGTAATTGTCACGGAACTGTTCAGTTTTAGAGTTTAGAGCTTTCCGAAATGAAAGTTTAAATGCCCAAGCCTTGTTACTCTTATAAATAGGAGACGGGTGACTTTTTTTATTGATAGTAATCACATCTGAGAGTACAGCTGACCACTTACGTAGTGATGAGGCGGAAGTTGTGAGATTTATTTGGAAATGCGCTATGTGGGCACTGGCGCCGTTACCGATAATTGTAAACGCATGAATTCTTTCAATGTAATTTATAGAATTTTTCGTGCGCCCAGGGAGGAATGCGTGAAGTTATAAAATCAGGGATTTTGAGATCGGTAGTAGATGTAGCGTGCGCGGTATTAAAGCTAAATGCTTAAATTTTGTTCTGGAATCCTGAAGGAAAGATACCACATGGAAGACGTAGGTGTAGATTGGATGACGTTAAATGTAGCGTGTGTGTGCGTGTGTGTGTATGTGTGTTTGTGTGTAGGGACTAACTAGATTCTGTGGGTGAGACTTGTGAACAAGGCAATGATACCTGTGGTTGCATGCAAGGTGAGGAACTTTCTGACTAGCTGAGTGACTGTCAGGTTCTGTAGAAGAAATTTGTTTCGTGGGGCTGGAGATACAAGGCTAATAAGTGCACCCATGAACTTTTGAAGGGGACCCGTCTATCAGCCCCACGTCACTCTACCTCACAATGTGGTAGACACAGGGATGAAAATTGTTTTGCACTTACCGTCATTATTGCACTTGTGTCTTCTGAAAGTCCTTGTTCATGTACTGAATATCACAGATCACTACACAACTGCACTTGACCCTGTCACGAATTAACTTCAAAAGCTCCCTTCTAGGAAGGGGCAACACGAAATGAACTGCCTCTGCCCTCAGCCTGTGGTGAAGCAGTAGGGAGTAACAATGTGGCTGTGGCCGAAGACCGTTTGCTGCGATGCAGCTAGCTGTCTGGCGCGTAACGTGTATCCTTATAGCCGACAGAAAGCATTACGGTACTTTGGAGACTGGGATGACTTATTAGTTACCCCCTCCCCGCATCTTTCTCCTCTCATAAGGTGGAATGTGTTCCTAACCCTCTACGGTATTATTGTCCCTCAAATTTATCTTAGTGTTGCGCCTGCATCGTTATTGTAGACGGTTGCATCACAATTACAGTGTTACTAGATTTTACAGCATTTATCACAAACTTCCCGTATTCAAAATTATAGCAGAAATAAATATGTAAATAAGTAAATAAATAAATACCTTTAGGGAACCGAGTTTTCCTTGAGAAGCTAACAGTTTCTCAGCTAGTTAATACACATATTATGGAACCCGAAGGTTCGTTACCCTGTTCGCAAAAGTCCGCCTCTTGCCACCATCTTTCTTCCAAGATCCATTTCAATATCCTACCATCTACGCGTGGGTCTTCTCAGTGGTTCTTTCCTTCATGTTTCCCCACCACAACCCTGTGCGTGCATTTCATTTCTGTACCAAACTTGCCACATGCCTGTCCATCTCATCCTGCTTGATGTGGTCATCCTAGTAATAGCTGACGAGGAATGAAAATATGATTAGTGTGGCCGCTCACAGGCGGGAAATTCAGACACTGGTGTATTGATGCTCAGCTCACCAGAGGTCTGCGGGTGCGTGTGAGTGACACAGTGTTAATGGACGTGCTGTCTGTGAATTGACAGTTTTTATAGCTTAACTTTCAGAAAGGAAAAAGGGCTTGTAATGTAGAGTCGGAGGTAGAACAATTGGTAAATTATGGATTGCAAGGGAAGCGGTCGTGGTCTAATAGAGGGAGTTAGGAACACCGCGTAAAACCCAACCCACATTGAGATTAGTCACTGTACCGGCCGAGATTCGGACCAAGAACTTCCCGAGTAGAAGCCTGAATCGTTACTTTTCGGTCTTATAATTGAATGTTCGTGTGCAGAACAGCCCACAGCGTCTGGACGGGAGGGGCTTGCTTCCAGTGCACTTCTGTCATGTTTTGAGTGTTACGCACCGTGCTGGTTTGACCGAACCATTGTGAACCGGCGGAAGGGCGTTGAATATTTATCACTCTCAAATGCTGAATGTAATGTATACGTGCAGTCATGCTGTTAATACTTTACTTTCTTACGGGGGTCGACTCAGCCTCTAAGAGAAATGAGTACGGGGGGAAGGGGGGGGCGGGTAAAGGCGACCGGTGCGTAGGGCTGACAACCTTGCCACCTTCATGTGCCGACTGTCTAGAAATTCTGGGAGCATCAACCTCCTGGAGCCCTAAGGGCCTGTCCACGCCTGTATAGGGATTGCTTTACCTTGACCTTTACTTTTCTGGCATATTACATCATTTAACGAAGGCATACTACTGTTATTGTTTCCACTACTACTGCTACCACCACCACCACCACCACCACCACCACCACCACCACCACCACCACCAAGGGCGCCGGCAAGATTTTTGCAAGGTGGTGTACATTACCTATGCGTCAAGTGACCAGATTTTTTATTGATTAGTAAGGACAAGACAGTCACTTAGTTGTCACTTAATTAAAATCTGACGTAACCTTTGTACTAAAAGTGTATGAACTATACGAAACTTAGTTTTGTTTTTGTAGATTTTTTCTTGCTTCATTTAATAAGTTTATCCCACACTCGTGTCTCAACTGGCCAAAAGCAATAAATTGGACCTACAAACTACTGTATTATCTCCTGCTCTCGCGCGTTTATCTTTTACCCTTGGAAAATAAACATACAAATTTCCTTCCCTCAGCAGTATAAACCGGCTGAGATATCGAATACTAACTTCCTGGAGCAGAGTCCTTCTTGATAAACTAATAGTTCCTGGCATTTTATGGAATTTGAAGGCCCATTGGCGTATCCACAGCAGCCTGGCAATTTTCCCTGTCCTAAAGTGCATACATCAAGCCCATGCCCTTCCGTCATATCCCTGTTTATTACCCTCCCATCTATGCCTAGGTCTTACAAGTGGTGTCTTTGCTTTAGGATCCAAGCTTCTCTGCCATGCGTGCCACATGTCCAGCCCATCTCATCGTCTTGGCTTTCGAATACTTTTAGAAATTATCGACTAATGCACTAATATTGGGCACAGTTAATTTCAGTACATTATCATTAGTGCCCCTGTGATCGAGACTGGACTGCTACTTTGGGTTGAACACATCTGTCGTGGACAGATGGTAGCACAACGCACAGCACTAATAACCACTGATGTTGTAATCCGTGCTTCGCTGGGCACGGCGTATTCGAATGCTTCACATTATCGATAGTAGACACAACTTCCCATCATACGTGCCTTGACATCATTCTTAAATGCATGAATAAGAGGGCGACACACGGAAGTCAGTGCTAATCCGTGCTCATGCATCCGTATGTGCTGCCATCCATTGACGTAACACCGCTGGCGCAATGTTGAA
The DNA here is from genome assembly GCA_013340265.1 of Coptotermes formosanus. Classification (NCBI taxonomy): domain Eukaryota; kingdom Metazoa; phylum Arthropoda; class Insecta; order Blattodea; family Rhinotermitidae; genus Coptotermes; species Coptotermes formosanus. Next base: position 1,753,222 of record BLKM01000706.1, read on the forward strand.
CCGCCCTCTTGTCGGTACCTTTAAGAACTATGCGTATTAGAGGTCCGCAACTTTGAGAACTGCGCCGATTGGAAGCCGAAATCACAAACACTAACGCAACACACTACCGCTACGCGAATACCACAAAAAAATTGATTCTTGCCCTATACACAACTACAGTTCTATATATACTACATACTTTTTGACGGCGTTTCGGCCCTCAGTACTGGCCATCTTCAGCCCTATAACTTGCCAGTAACTTACAGGAATTTTAATTATAGTATAAAGTATGTATTTATATTTCATGTTACAGCAGGAACTGAGATCTCATTCCGTTTATGCTACAGTATTATATACAGTGAATATGCTACAGGACTTAGTATGGTTAATAGTGTTTATGTGTTGCACTTGTACAATTAAATTTTGTTTTACAAGTACAACATGTAGACAATGTTTGAAAGAACTGCCATTACTTACATTTAATTCTATAAATGAAATATAGAAACAGTACTACTCACCATAACAATTCCATTAATGTAAATGATGAACACAAAACTTTAATAATAAAAAACTCTCATATTTATAGCATATTACAGTGTGAAGAGAATGAATGACATCCCAGTTCCTGTACATGTCATTAACAAGTTATTGACTTGCAGATGACCAATAGGTCAGTATGTACAAAATTAAAGTTGTGTTCATGGCTATAGGAAATCTTGTTCCTGTTGAGTTACATTCATTACCAAACACAATAGGATGTCCTACTGCAAAACTACTATTCCCCACCAACCCCACCCATTTCATTACATCACTTTCAACCCAAAAATCACTGAAATTGTGTCCTTCTGCATTATGACACCACATAATCTGGTGGGTGGGTGGATAGTGTTCTAGAGGAACGTAATTCCAAGAGGCATGTTGAAGATTCAGGCAGTATGTTGCTCTGAAGCGTTGATAAACCACCTACCAGTCTGCTTGCTGTCCTAACACAGACAACATTATGAATTTGCACCACTGTGTAAACAGGTAGGGAAGAATGTAAACATATAAATGATTGAGGTTTGGATGTTCCTTATAGGAAAACAGAATTTAAAGTTCAGGAGTATGTTCTTTACCAGCAGAATATTTAATATTACACTGCTTTCCACCATTAGTGTATTACAGCTTTTTCACTCCCTCAAATGAAACAAGAAAGTAAAAAGATATATGTACTTCCTTGTGACAACCATTATCACTATAATAAATAGCACATTGCGTGATATCAGGCTTCTGCCATGATGTGGATGAGATCTGCGCTCTTCTGTGATATTCCACAGTACAGAGTGGTAATTCTGTACTGACATTTTGGGGCAATCTGTCAGTCCCATCTTCAAAGCTCAAGAAGTCCAAGTAATCGGACTTCTTGACCTTACAACAACAACAACAACAACAACAACAACAACAACAACAACAACAAGGACGATGACAACAACAAAAACAACAACAACGAGGAGGAGAAGGAGGAGGAGAAGAAGAAGAAGGAGAACGAGGAGGATGAGGAGGAGGAGAAGAAGAAGGAGGAGGAGAAGGAGAAGGAGGAGGAGAAGGAGAAGGAGGAGGAGAAGGAGGAGGAGGAGAAGAAGAAGAAGGAGGAGGAGGAGGAGGAGGAGGAGAAGAAGAAGAAGAAGAAGAAGAAGAAGAAGATTACATAAAAATCACAGTACAGTAAATTTCCAGGGGTACCTTCACATACAGTAGCACAGGTGATAACATAACCCTGGCTTTGGTCACACCAGAAGTCATGAAAACATTAACAGTAGTTATTCACTAGTGTATTAAAAACATTAACAGTAATTAATTGTAGCTTTCAGCTTGTGCTGAAAGATGAGTCCTTTTCAATTTTTGTATATAATACAGGTATTGCATTTGCCTGCTGGGTTCTTCTTGACCAAGGTTGTGTTTCCACTTTACATCCCAAGGGCCAAAATATATTTGGTATGATTTTACTCACATTCTAGGATACAGTGCATGCGAAAGTATGTAATATACTTACTCGTCAATGCAATGTATAAGAAACACCCTTCTCAAACTTCACTCCAAAAAAATGTGAAATTTAGTAGTAAAGTATGTCACTGGGATGCACTTCTGCAACAATCATAGCCATCTGTATCAAGCAGATCTAACACTCAGCACCCATTCTGATCCACGCTCAGCACTGCGTGCTAGATAAGTTATTCAAAATATAATCGTCCCTGTCTCTGATCCTTGATCACCATCATATTGCAATCGCTGCAGACATATATGTATGAAGTTGCTGTACTCTGTGTGGTAGTACTATAGGACAGTGTTTAGTTTTTAATCACCTGTGAACCCTTAATAAGCATTAGTCACCACGATTGTATGTGTAATTACAACGGGGTGTCTGGCAGTTGAACTAGTTTACCCCTCAAATGAAATTAGATAAATGATTGCAGAGCAGCATATGATCCATGACTGAATTTTGGTTGGAGGTATGGTAGTTAGCTGATGTCATAGAGCAGAATTCTTTTCTAAAAGCTAATAGATTCTTAGGCAGCCAAAAAATGGCCCGCATTTTATTGAACCTGAAGGTTCGCAAGAGCCCATCTATCCTGAGACAGATATGTCCAGAATGTACTGATCCAGTGTCTATCTTTCATATCCATGTTAATTTTTATTGTCTGTCTAGTCCTAGATCTTCAAAACAATCTGTTTCTGTCAGATTTCCTCACCAAAATCTCATGTGCATTTCTCAGCACTTCCATGCATGATACACGGCCCAGCCATCTCATAGTCTTCCATGGAATAACCTTGGATAACCCTAATATTTGGTTAGGAGTGCAGATCATGCAGTTTTCTCGGGCCTATTGTTACTTCCTCACTCGTAAGACCAAATATATTTCTTAGTACCATGCTCTTGAAAACCCTTAGGCTATGTTCCTTCTTTAACCTTTATCCTTACTAGGGTGGGTATTTTGAGTTTAGTGCATGGGTCATGGAAAACATATTATTTGAACAAAAAATGGTAAGATTATAAAATAAATGGCTTTTTGTGGAAAATGAAAGAGAGATTTTGTAGCATGTCTTAAAAATATAAATTTTCTTGTTGCCTAAATATGTAATATGAATACTTAGGGTTGTTTTCCAATGTGCATTTGCATATGCAAATGCAGGTCTTTAACAGGTACCATATAGGCTCTAATAAGACTTGAAAATGTGGCAAAGTGTGTATATTTGGTAACAACACTAATAACTGAAAATTGCATGCACAAAGACATTACAAGCATATTACATTTGGTGAATGCTTCACAATCTTTTGTCTTCCTGTTTGTGGCCTAAAAACATAAAAAGTAAACATGCAGAACTATAATTTTGCCTGTCTTTTTATACGTGTGTGAAACTTGTTCTCTTACATTAACCTTTTAAAGCCTAGCAGTAACTTTACATACGACCAGGTTTAACGTTAAAAAATTCTACGTTGTGCCCACATTGCGTTTATGTGTTTTGTTTGGATCTCAGAACAAACAGCAACTTTTGCCTTATAAAACATTAAGAGACTGGTTTCTATAACCGAAGTGGGGAGTGTTTACGGCCCGGTACGCACTGAGTCCTTATATAAAACAGATACGCTTCGTCTTTAAAGGGTTAATGTATGGGGATTAGAAAATGAAAACAGTATTGTACCTGTTCAGTGAGGTATGCTTTTGCTGTCCCTGATCTTTACCAAATCTTCCTGTTTTAAACAAGGGGGCTGTTCTCGCTTTTCTTTGCAAACACTTTGTGCAAAATTGGGTACACACACAAATTTGCTCACTGTTAATACTGGTCTGTTAACCTACAATTATGTCAGAGCTGCTACAAGAGCAGTTGCCAGTATGTACCAGCTGTTTTTTATTGCTCATCCCGCGCGGGATTATTATTCAAATACAGTACTTGTCTCACCAATGTGCTATATTCAATGTCTTTACATTACAACACTTACAATATATTTACATCTTAGTCCCACATGTTTCGATCCTGTAGGATCATCACAAAGGACTCATTCAAAGTTAAATATTAATTAAAAGTTACACACACAACTTTGGCAGTAGATGTTGTGGAACAAGACACAGTTGGTTGACATGAAGTTTTACACGTGTAGATCTCTGGGTTTATACCATGTATTAGGAGTTGTATGTGATCGGGAGGGGGTAGAAGGAAGATTGAATGTTGCAATTAGTGTTATCAAGCTGAGGAATCTTGGAATATACTTTTGTTGTCACTCCATAATCTCTTTCAGATAATGTAATTATGAATTGTTCTCTGCACACAAGAATGCCTAGGAAATGTTATTACTCTTACAGTCAGCAGTATCTAGACATCCAGTTACAGTCATGCAACACTGCACACAAATTGCCCCCTTCATAAATACAATGCATAGTGTTCTTGTTAGGTACAACATCGTTTTGGCTTATGACATTATGGGGCAAAATAAAAAATACCAGGATGATCAGGAATGGCAGGTTATGGAAATGTTCTTGGTGCCCATTTTTAGTTCCATCCTACTATTACCATGTGAAGCATGTGAGAAGAACTAATCAGAGTACTGTAAAGCCTCAATCAATCTTAACCACTGTCCTATGATTCAAACGGGAGCATACCATTCATACATACATATATACATACAAATATGTTTCACTGATCCAAGATTCATCCATCGACGGTTGAATATGAAACTTGTCAGGAAATGTAGGTTGCACAATGCAATTTAGTCAAAAAACATATTAAATAAGAATATATACACAATACATGTTGCAGAGACAATAAAGCAAATACAGAATCTAACATAACAAATAGAATATATGAATGTAGGAGTTTAAAAAATAGTCAATATAAAATAACTACAAAAGCTAAACATTTGATTAAAATATCTTCTATAAAATAAAATGAGCTAATAATTTGATACAAACTCTTCTGTTAAATAAAAGCATGTGTAAGAAGATGATTCCATAAAGCAGACTTGAAAACTAGCTTATCATTTTTTAGTCTAGAAATACTAGGTGGCAATTTGTTCAATATCTTAATAGCAGAATAGGTAATACCTCTCTGAATGGCAGAAAGTCTAACTAAAGGCATGTGTAATTGATTCTTATATCTTGTATTAATATCATGAACAGAGGAATTAGTTTGAAAGTAATGCATGTTATCAACAAGGAACAGCATTAAGGAATAAATATACAAGCTTGGAATAGGTAAAGTCTCCAATTTTTTAAACCATTTTCTGCAGTAACTCTGTGGACTTATTCCCAACATAATTCTCAATATCTTTTTTTGAGTTACGCATAGTTACTTACGCACAGAACTTGTATTGCCCCAAAATATTATTCCATAATTAACCAAAGAGTGAAAATGCGCAAAATAGACCATCCTCAAAGTTTGAATGTTAAGTATAGGAGATAATTTTCTCATTATAAAACAAACTGAACTCAGCTTATGTAATAGATAATTTATATGGGGCTTCCATGAAAGTTGACTGTCCAGTTGTAAACCTAAAAAATTTATGGCATTTGTTTTGACAGGCAAATTTTCACAAAAGGTTATATGTAATGGGGAATATGAAAAATTTGCACAGGTAAATTTTACTATTTTAGTCGTTTCAATATTTAATACTAGCTGATTGGGCTGAAACCATTTGAGGGTGTTGTATAAAATGTTGCTGAAATTTCTATTGAGTCCTTCATAGCAGTTATTGGAAATTAGAATACTTGTGCCATCAGCATACATTATCACATTAGAGCTATTACCAACTGAACCCGCGAAATCATTTATGTAAATGTTGAACAGGAGTGGACCCAATACCAAACCCTGAGGTACACCAGATTTTACAGTTTTCCAAATTGAAGAATAATTGCATGTGCCTGAAAAGTTCAGTTCCACTCTTTGTTCCCTGTTGTACAGGTATGACTTAAACCAATCTGAGAGTATGCCTTTAACACCATAAAATTGTAGTTTTTTAAACAAAAGTTCATGATTTACACACTTGACTGCTTTTGTCAGGTCACAAAAAACACCTGCAACATATCTATTGTTATTCCAAGCATTTAAAATAATTTCACTAAGTTTATGTGTAGCATTAATTGTTGACAATCCCCTTCTAAAACCATACTGTTCTGTAACAAAAATATTTGAGAAACCAGTAAGCAACGAGATTTTCTCCTTTTTTAAATAATGGATTAACAACCACCTGGGAATTTACCTACTGTTAAGGATTTATTAAAAATATATGCTAAAGGTTTACCAAGGAATTTTCCACAAGTTTTTAAAATTCTATTTGATATACCATCATAGCCTGATGAACTCTTATTCTTTAAGGATACAAATGTACAAATAATTTCGGCTTCCGTTATAACTGTCATATCAGGAAAATCTTGAGAGGAAAGATTATTAAGGGACAGAAGGGCAGAGTGAATGCCCACCTTTTCAATATTCAATTTCTCAACTACATTTAAAAAGTAATAATTAAAAGACTCAGCTGCAGGATCTAATTGACAAGATGTTTTACCTGATGTGAACATGAGGGGTGTGTGATGATTATTTTTTACTTTTCCTAGTTCATTATTTTTAATGCTCCAAGTTGTTTTGGATTTGTTTTCAGCTGTCATTAATAAGCTGTTATAATAATTACATTTTGAATTTCTGATGACTTTCCTTAAAATATTGCAATACTGATTGTAGTATTTCTTGATTAATGGGCAATTGCTATTTCTACTATGAACGTGAAGGCTTTTTTTTTTTCTTTTTACAGGATATTCTTACTCCCTGTGTTATCCAGGAGTTATTTACTAACTTTTTAGTTGTATGATGCATGGGAAAACAGGACTCAAAACTATATTAAAAATGAATTTAAAAAAGAATGAAAGCTTTTGTTAACATCATGATGGGAATAAATATCACTCCAGGATTCATCTTTCAGCATAGTAATAAAGTTTGATATTGTTGCTTTTGTTATTAACCTCTTATTACAGATTGAGTTATTACCCTTATTTAAAAGAAATACATCATTTAAAGTTAAATATTGAGCGCCACGGTCTGAAAGACCATTAATTATAGGTAGAACTTTAAATAGGTTGACTCTGGAGTTATCTATAAAGATATTATCTATAGTAGAACATGAAGTTTTGTTAAATCTAGTAGGAAAATCCACAACATGGAACAAATTATATGATTGAAGGAGACATGATAGTAGAAGCTTGAAATTGGAATCCTTTGAGAAATCAACATTTAAATCCCCACATATGATAAATTCAGTTTTAGTATTACATAAATATTTGAGAGTTAAGTCCAATTGATTTAAAAAATTGAAGAAATTACCAGTTGGTGATCTATAAGTACATATTACAATGATGTAATAGTTTCCCAGGTCAAGTTTAGTAACACAAACTCCAAACATTTTTTCAATACAAAATTGAGAGACATCACATATGCTATATTGCAAATCTGCCCTAGTGAATATACATACTCCACCTCCAATATGATTAATATGTGAAAAATTAGAAGATAATTGATAGTTATCTAGTGAAATGGCTGATAAATTTTGTGTGGTTGTATAGTGCTCAGATAAACAAATGAAATGAGGAGTAAACTCATTGCTAATTAGTGAACACATCACTCATACCCCTTTATCACTCATACCCCTTATATTTTGGTGAAAGATGGTTAACCATGTGTTGGTATTATCAGTTATGTCCATAAAAAAATCATCATTAGTGTTGATAGGCTTCTTTCTTTGTACAGGTCATTGGTTTGAATCTTGAAGTGTAGGTTGAACTTGATTCACATTGACGTTACTTCTTTCTTCAGTGATGTGCGATGATTCACAGATTATTGCCAATTACAAGACACGTTTTTTGATGAGTCACTTTCATCAGGCCAGGTTAAGTTTATTGAGGGTCTGTCCTGTTTAGCTGAAAAGAGGACACTTATAGACTTTACAATAATGCCAGAGATGCAAGATTTACCAGAGGAGTTCATACGTAAGCCATGTCTTGTGAAAAAATTTCTGTTCACATTCATATTGAGTAATTGAACATGCTGAAAGAGTTTCATTACTTTATGAGGCTTTCTGTTGAACACAATTACTTCTTTGTTAACACACGATAATTCCCCAAGGTCATGGCGGTGTGGTGCATCAAGAATAATGATATTAGTATTGCTAGTTTTCATTGCAAATTGTTTGAAACACCTTAGTCCTTTGTTAGTTTCATTTCTGCTGATACCTGTAGTTCCCCCACAAAGTATGATCACATCATTTTTCAAAAAATTATCAGTCTTGAAATGAGAAGGAGAGGTAATAGCATCTAGATCGGCATCGGGTTTGGATACACCCATCACACTGTAGGAACTATCAAGACTGTTAGAAATCTTCTCAGACAAGCCCTTAATATGACTGTCACCTAGTATGATGATTTTGTGTTTCTTCTTGGAAGGTACTGCACGCTTCTTTGGCGTGATTTGTCTTCTGTTAACATCACTGTTCGTGGTTGTTAATGGATCGTTGAGGTTAAATAGCGGAGCAAATCTATTGGAGGTTGTGATAACTGGGCTAATATGTCGGGTTAATGAACTCATGGGTTTAGATGAGTTTCTAGTTCAGTTATTTGCTGTAGTGATCCATTTATAGTTAAAATATCATAATCTTTAAAATCACTAGACTTACCTGTTTTCGCTGGTTTAACCACTTTCGAGTCATCAGTTGTGTTTGCATCTTCTTGAAGAAGTTTTATGATTAAGTTTGCTGATTCGAGTTCCAACGTTAAATTATGAAGATACAGTTTTCACAGTTGGTAGCTGCTACACCATTTATGACTTTTAATGACTCATATTAAGCTGCCCTTTGGTAGCAGGTAATTTACAGCAAGAGCACTTCTTATCACAATTTCAGTTCCTTGAATGTGCTCTTCATAAAGTCAGTCAGTCAGTCACATAGATCTCCATGTCATCACAAATCACTTATCTGATTAAAAAATCTTGTGTTACATCAGCAAGTGGAAGTAAACTGAATTGAGATTTGAGGTTCCAACAGTGATAAAATTCAGGATTCAGATTCCTGGTATGTGATGTTAACTCATTGGGTTAAGGGTTGCTGATGTTCTGGAGGCACTGTACTCCTTCAAAACAACAGGAACCACTCACCCAATAATACATCACATGCTGGAAAACGTGAATCCTCCAAACTTAATTTACTTTGGCTAGGCCTACTTCGTTAGGAAAGTTTAGATTCGATTTATCGAAAGTTTTTTGTGATTCTGTGAAACAGGTTAGGCCCTCAGATTGGTGTTAGGGAAGATTCCAGTCACTAGGGTCATATTCCAAAACAATGGACTCGTCTTCAGAGCGCATCATTCATTACGCACCGACCCTTCCGAGTCCAAATCTTTTGTGTAGTCTAGGAAAAGGTATTGACCCCATCGTGCTGAACATTACCACGAGTCCCTCAAGTTTTGTATGCTCCAGCGCAACTCCCGATCACGGTTACACAGCAATCATTGTATCACGGTGTATATGTAAAATTGTTTTGTTTCAGTTTCGGGCTGCACATTCAGAAGGCTATGAATGTGATACCAACATAAGAGATCGAATACAGGGCATAATATAAAATATTCCCAAACTTCTCAATTATCATTAACACCTGAATTACGACACCTGTGATCTATAAATGAGTTTCTTTGGAGGTTATAGGAATAGACGTTAAAGTACTACCACAGATAACCGTCACAAGTTTGGTTGTCAAAGCGAAGTCAGTTATCTACGTAGAGGATTTCATGTGGGTTGGTTGCTAGAAAGTAGATAGTAGTGTCAACACAAGAACGCAACACTTAACAATATCTGTGCCTGCGTATCTGACACCACTCCTTATCTCTACCAGCAGACGACGCGAATATTTGCCTACTCCCTGTGCTGTCAATGTGGCTAAAATACAAAGGCAAGCCATCGCACAGTCCATTCGGCTGAACTGCAGTTGTTGTGGTGTGGCATAGCAGTGGACGTGGCGAAACACAGACGTGATGTGTGGTAAGTAACTACCTGCTTTCACCACTATTATCTTTGTCAGTAGTCTAATTCACAAAACCAGTCAACTGGTTAGCGTTGGTATAGCCATGCTTAACACAGCATTGACTGTCATCTGGACTGCTGGATCCTGTAGATGGGGTCAGCACAGCCCTCTGAAACATTGGCTGATGTTTACTAGTTGGCATGGCGTAACATTCCAGAAGACCTGACTCTTCAGTATTAATGCCTCTTGAACAAAGTTCGTAGTTGATATTTTATTAGGTGTCTCGTCGTTTAAGGTTGCTTGCCGATTTTGGGCCTGAGTGTCCAGAAACTGATATTTGTCTCATAAGTCCTGTCGAGTTTGGTGAGAACTGGAGAATCACCGGATCTTCGGGCATCTGAGGTGTTGCTGGCTGATCTAACGAATTATTTTCGTGTATATATATTTATGTTAATTACGTTAATTATGTTTTATTAAGAATCATTTTATTTTTGATATGTGCTGTGTATTTGCTCTCCCACAAAGAGCATATGTATATGTGATCACAACTCGTCAATGGTGCCGTGAATTAGGAAAGTTAAATCTTTAACCGTCGTTAAGCTTTCTGTTAAGCTGTAACAGAGGGTCCGTGAACTTGAATGGGGAAAAAATTGCAACGCTATTTTCACTAACTGAAATTTAGCTTTTCCTTCAATAACATATATAGGCCGCAAAGTAATTTATGGCCTCTAGACTCCAAAGATATTTGTTAACTTCAATAAATTTCACTGTCTACAATTATTGTAGTGTAAGAAAAGGAAATCAGAATACATTTGCCTTCGCACTGAAATGTCTTTTTAAAAGAGTGAAATTTAATTTCAACGTGCCTATCTTTTAAATTTATTTAGTGTCTTGTTAGTGATTTAATGAATTAATAAAGGAGCACATGTATTACCATATTACATATTTGTTATTTTTTAATATTTTGAAAACTGTATTTGAGCATAATTGGCTTCCTTTGTAATATAATCTCTAATCTAAATTGCAATACACAGATATAGATTATACATCTATGTACCTTATTTTATGCATTTAAACACTTTTTTTCTGAGAAGGGGTCCCTAGCTTTCACCAGACTGTCAAAGGGGTCCATGGCACAAAAAATTAAGAACTCCTGCTTTAATCGATGACAATGACAATTATCACAGTGTGTCAGTTTTATTCGGTTCCTGTCATAAGTCTGCCTTGCGAAGAAGGCAATTAGAAATAAAAATTACATTCGTAAGAAGTTGTATATACAGGTAAACCATCAATTTTTGTTTATGGATAATTCGTTTAATAATTTGTTGATAGAATGTAAATACATTTCTAATCTAGGTTTTTGTTTTGGTAGTGACCAAGAGTAATTAGGATTTTTCCTAAATGTTTATGTAATTAACATTCATATTTTTGCGATCCGTCAGTTTATAGGTAGGGTAGAGTAAAGTAAAGTAAAGTAAAGTAAAGTTGAGTTAAAGGGAAGCATTTGCGTTTTGGTTGTAGATGAGTGCAAACTTTCTCATAGGAGACTCTGAATCTGAAAGGCCTTCGAGATGGTAAAGTCTGGCCGTATACCCGACGTATGTTGAAAACATTTTTCCTTATTATCATCTACCGATTTATTATGTTTCTCATCCGGTATATTCCACACCTCTAGCTGTCACGTTGTTTCGTAGTGGGTGGGAAATATAGTACCAGTTTTCTCTGCAAATTTCATGAATATGTTCGTAGGGATACTACTTTAAACCGAACACTCCACTCTGACCTAGGGTTACCATTTGTCAAAGATGAAGTCAGAAGACTTGCCTCCTCTTGTCACAAGCATCTCCTAACACACAACAAAGACTCCATCAGCCGGCCGATACATGACAGCATGGACCCCAGAAGACTCGAGAAACTATGGCCAAGGGAAACAGCACAGGCATCGGGAGAGTTCATTCATTCATTCATTCATTCATTCATTCATTCGTTCGTTCGTTCGTTCGTTCGTTCGTTCGTTCGTTCATTCATTCATTCATCCATTCATCCATTCATCCATCCATTCATTCATTCATTCATTCATTCATTCATTCATTTTATTTATTTTCCATAGATCCTGCCGGGAATACAACTCGAGAGGATGTGGAAATCGTCTAAGTTGACATTATAACACACAAAAACACAAAATGCAACAAATCAAAAACAGAATACACAATACAATTGTAGTGTGCAAACATAGCAGTTGTCACAAAATATCACAGTCTGTACATAACCAATGGCATACTGTATACAGTTAATTAAAATAATTAGTTAAATAGAATCCCATGTTAAGTGGGTCCCTGTCACCACGGCATGGCGCGTCCTCGGGTTGCGGATGGAGGAAGGGCCTCCAGGTATGGAGGGTAGCTGCGAATACATTGAATAAGCAGTCGCGGACAGCCGACAAGGGGTGGTCCTCCAGCTTGGGGGTTGGGCGAGGTGCTAACAACTCCTCACCGTAAAAAATTATGATGTTACGAAACAGCCTACAAAGCCTCGGACCTGGACCGATTCTTTGGTACGACCCCAGCTACGGAAAAAGGATATGAGTTTTGGAACATGGAATGTGAGGAGCATGTATAGGCCAGGGTCACTTATGACAGTGGCCAGGGAATTAGCTAAGTACAAGTTAGATTTAGTGGGTGTACAGGAGGTTAGGTGGGACAAAGAAGGGACTGTAAGAGCCGGGGAGTATACTTTTTTCTATGGCAAAGGGCAGGAAAATCATCAATTGGGAACAGGTTTTTTTGTGCACCAGAGAATGGTATCAGCAATCAAGAGAGTGGAGTTTGTTAGTGCTAGGATGTCATACATAGTGCTGAGAGGCCGCTGGTGTAATATCATTGTTCTGAATGCGCATGCACCAACGGAAGAGAAGGGTGATGATTCAAAGGACAGCTTCTATGAGGAATTAGAAGGGGTTTTTGATCATTTTCCTAAATACCATATGAAAATTCTGTTAGGAGATTTTAATGCAAAAGTGGGGAGAGAGGATATTTTCAAACCGACTATTGGGAATGAGAGTTTACATCAGGATAGCAACGATAATGGTGTTAGAGTAGTAAACTTTGCCACATCAAAGAATCTAGTTGTTAAGAGCACTATGTTTCCGCACCGAAATATTCATAAATACACCTGGACCTCTCCTGATGGGAAGACTCACAATCAGATCGATCACATATTGATAGATAGGAGACGGCATTCCAGTATACTCGATGTGCGATCTTTCAGGGGAGCTGACTGTGATACTGATCACTATCTGGTGGTTGCGAAAGTTAGGGAAAGACTGGCAGTAAGTAAACAAGCAGCACAGAAGTTTGATGTAGAGAGATTTAATCTCAAGAAGCTAAGTGAACTAGAGGCTAGGAAACAGTATCAGCTTAAGATCTCAAACAGGTTTGCAGCTCTGGAAAACTTAAATGTTAGTGAGGACATGAATAGGGCTTGGGAAAACATTAAAGAGAATATCAAAATCTCAGCTGAAGAGAGTCTAGGTCTACACGAACGGAAGCAGCATAAACCATGGTTTGATGCAGAATGTGCAGAATTTTTAGATAAAAGGAAGCAGGCTAAAATTCAGTGGTTACAGAATCCAAACCAAAATAATGGAGATAATCTGCACAACGTAAGACGTGAAGCTAGTAGACATTTCAGGAACAAAAAGAAGGAATATCTGAAAGCTAAAATTAATGAAATTGAAACAAACAGTAAGAACAAGAATATAAGAGACTTGTATAGGGGTATCAATGAGTTTAAGAGGGGGTACCAGCCTAGAAGTAATGTAGTAAAGGATGAGAAGGGTGACCTGGTTGCAGACTCCCACAGTATTTTGGCTAGGTGGAGGAATCATTTCTCCCAGCTGTTGAATATACACGGGGTTAATGATGTTAGGCAGATTGAAGTACACACAGCAGAGCCACTAGTGCCTGAGCCCAGTGCCTTTGAGGTTGAGATGGCTATTGAAAAACTAAAAAGTCACAAATCACCAGGTATTGATCAGATTCCAGCAGAATTGATTAAAGCAGGGGGTAGGATTATTCGGTCTGAAATCCATAAACTTATTATTTCTATTTGGAATAAGGAGGAATTGCCTGAGGAATGGAAGGAGTCGGTCATTGTGCCTATTTATAAGAAGGGTGATAAGACAGATTGCAATAACTATCGAGGCATATCACTTTTGTCGACTACGTACAAAATTCTATCCAACATCCTTTTGTCAAGGTTAACTCCATATGCAGAGGAAATTATTGGGGATCATCAGTGTGGATTTCGACGTAACAGGTCAACCACTGATCATATATTCAGCATTCGTCAAATACTTGAGAAAAAATGGGAATACAATGAGGCAGTTCATCAGCTATTTATAGACTTCAAGAAAGCCTATGATTCAGTTAGGAGGGAGGTCTTGTATAATATTCTCATTGAGTTCGGTATCCCCATGAAACTAGTAAGGTTAATAAAAATGTGCCTAAGTGAAACATATAGCAGAGTTCGGGTAGGCAAACATCTGTCTGACACGTTCCCTATTAAGAATGGCTTGAAACAAGGAGATGCTCTGTCGCCATTGCTTTTCAACTTTGCTTTAGAATATGCCATTAGGAGGGTTCAGGCAAACCAGGAGGGCTTGAAATTGAATGGTACACATCAGCTTCTGGTTTATGCTGATGATGTTAATATATTGGGAGGAAGCGTACATAGCATAAAGAAAAATGCAGAAGATTTAATTATTGCTAGTAAGGAGATTGGTCTAGAAGTAAATGCTGAGAAAACTAAGTACATGGTCATGTCTCGAAATCAGAATGCACGACACAATCACAACATAAATATAGATAATAAATCCTTTGAAAGGGTGGAAGAATTCAAATATTTGGGAGCAACCCTAACGAATCGAAACTCCATTCATGAAGAAATTAAGAGCAGATTGATGTTGGGGAATGCTTGCTATCATTCGGTGCAGAATCTTTTGTCTTCGAGGTTGCTATCCAAAAACACAAAGATTAGGGTATACAGAACTATAATTTTACCTGTTGTTCTGTATGGATGCGAAACTTGGTCTCTCACACTGAGGGAGGAACAAAGACTGAGGGTGTTCGAGAATAGGGTGCTGAGGAGGATATTTGGGCCTAAGAGGGACGAGGCGACAGGGGAGTGGAGAAGACTACATAACGAGGAACTTAATGACCTGTACTCATCACCAAATATTGTTCGGGTAATCAAATCGAGAAGACTGAGATGGGCGGGGCATGTGGCACGTATGGGGGAGGAGAGAGGTGCATACCGGATTTTGGTGGGGAGACCCGAGGGAAGGCGACCACTTGGGAGACCCAGGCGTAGATGGGAGGATAATATTAAGATGGACATTCGGGAAGTGGGATGGGAGGACATGAACTGGATTGATCTGGCTCAGGATAGGGACAGGTGGCGGGCTCTTGTGAATGCGGTAATGAACCTTCGGGTTCCATAAAATGCGGGGAATTTCTTGACTAGCTGAGAAACTGTTAGCTTCTCAAGAAGGCCTCTGCTCCATGGAGTTAGTTAGTTAGTTAGTTAAATAGAATCATTACTGTTAAAAACCATATGGAAAAAGACAAATCTAAAACAGTATTAGAAATTACATATAGAAATATGAACCTAAGGCAGTATACAATTGTTATTAATTATGATTAAGACATTCGTCTGTTCTTTAAAATGAATTTCTATACAGAAACAGTTTTAGGGCGGGCCTAAATAGTTTTATCTCATTAGATAAACATTTAATATCTGACATTTAATATGTCATTAGATAAACGTTTAATAAATTAAGAGTCATCGCTTGATGCCTTTCCCCTTCGTTTTAAGACTCCTTCGTCTTACCGACGCATTACTACGTCTGGAGGATGTTGTGAATTTCAGTAAATCTAATAATAGATACTATTTCAAATGAAATAGTTTTATTAAGAAAGGATTAAGAAACACAGTAAACTTTGATTTATGCTTAGTTTAAAATTGGATGCTGCAGATGGATACAGATCAAAATTGCGTTTAAAGTTTCGTCGTATTTTAGTTATATTAGTTTTAAATAAGTCGTTGTACATATGAGGGTACGGATCAAAATTAAATTCCCAGTGCGACTTCCTCCACACGAAATTTAATCCAAAACCGTTCACTTGCTTTGGAAAAGAAATATGTGGGATCTACATTACTTCTCTGCTGTGCATGAGTTAGAGTTCCAGATGTACTGCAGTCGCAGCCTTGAGTCTTGATCCGACTGAGGAATGTCGTATTTTCCTCAGTACTTCAGTCACGTTGGAATAGTAACTTCAATAGACACTGGATATTTTCGTCCATATCGTGCCCTCAGGCAAAGTATGTGTGCATAATTAAGCGTCATGTCACGAAGACCTACTGGGGAACTGTAGTATAGCGCATGCACGGTTTCGTCATTTTGGCACCAATTGGATGTGAATGGTCAACGTCACTCTCCGATCGAATATATCCAGTGCCCGCTGGAGAGGAGGCTGGGTGGGACAGCCTGTTTTGTCATTCAGTCGTCCTCCGTAGCTATCATCCCAGGTCACTTAATGGACCCGCTCCTCCACACTCGCCCATCAATAGCTTCAAAGGGTCTCCTCGGTTTCTCAGTCCATGTGTTTTATAATGTCTGAGTATATTGGGAAGTACATTTCTTTGCCTTGCGTCGATACATTGAAGCAATTTGGCAGTATATTTCAAACTTTTGTCCTAATATGCTCTCTCTTTCTAGTTAGTTTGCTTTCGTTTATTCTATGGTCCAAGCAAATTTATTTCTCCGTTTGTTTCCTAAATTTTATTTTAGTTGTTGTTATTCTGTTTGTTCACTTTACTCGTGCTACCATTAGACGCAATATACGTCTATCGTAAGAAGATCTGTCATTGTGCACGCCACGCATGTACGGCACTGGAGTTACACCTACAGCTTGACTCATTATTAACCTCTGTGCTAGATGGGGTGAGGGCTTAGTTTCACGCTCCTGTCGCTTCACCCCCGTGGAAAGAATGCCCGGTACCCATTGAGTGGGGTCAGGAATCTCTTACTTCTGTCAGGAATCAAACGGCGATTCCTTGGATATCGAACCCGTAAGTCTGGTCATTGTACTGACCGCGCTGCTACCCTGACTCCTATATTGCAATTCAACACAGAAAATTGAGGCTCTGGTGCCAGCTTGTTGGTATTCATTCTTACTAAAGAATGCGGGAACGGTGGCACAGCGTTGACCGGCTGTTGACACCTCGGTAAGTGGAAGAACCTGGCGCGTCTCCTAACTGAGTAGTAGTTGCCGCAGGCTTGCAACTTTTACTGGTCGAGTGCATCGATACCGCTTGTAGGGAAACGTGTGCAGACACGGCTTTCACTTTCCACGATCCAGCTGTCAAATGTCATAGGATCTTATTAGAACATAATCATGGCTAACTTCGTTGAGTACGAGCTTTCTTGGGACAGCTTGTAGTGGAGCAGTTAGTCAACAGATTATCCCAGTTTTGTGGAATCCAAGAGTCTGTTACCTTATTCACAAAAGCCTGTTACTAGATCCTATTTGAGCCACATGTATTCACTCTGCATTATCACGCCCTCCTTCTTTGAGATCCGTTTTAATATCATTCTCCAATCTACGCCTCGGTCTTCGAAGTGTTTTCTTTCCTTTAGTTTTCTGATTAAAAAATTGTCATGCATTTCTTATCTCCCATCTACATGCTGTATGCCCTGCCAATTTTCTCCTTGTTAATTTTACTTTAATACTAATATTTTATGGATAGATCGGACTACGAACAGTAGTCTCACATATGTTTCTTCCCAGTATCCTATTTCTAAGAGATTCCGAACAAAAACTGTGCGTTACCTTCTTCATGGCCCTGACTGGAATACATGATGTAAACAGGCGTGGATGCAGTTCCACCGATTCATGTTAACGTTTAGCTGCTAGAACAGCCGACCCTGTGAATTGGAAAAGACACAGCAGTAAGGCACAATTCTGAACACAGGAGTCGTCTAGCACAAGGGTTCTGAACTTTTTTCGCTGGCGTAACACGAAATAAAATTTTAACACTTTCAATGTGTCACCAATATTTTTGTATTTAAATAAAAGAGCTTAAATTGAAAAGGGTGGCTTACAGCAGGGGTGCGTTATATGATGTTACCAGCAGTGCCGCGTATTAGTAAATATATGTGGCTTACGTTTTATTTATTTTTTAAAATGTGTATCCCTTTTTGTATTTCGAGTTTTTAATTAAGGACGCGTACCAGAAAACAGTAGTTGGCGTACCAGTAGTTGTGCGAGTGGAGTAGTTGGAGAAACCATGGTCTAGCTGACAGAAGTGATTTAAGCTTCAGTTTCACGGTCGTCTTGATCATAACATTGCGTGATCGGTTACAGCGGATCGAATATTTCGGAAGACCAAACTGTCTTCGGACAATCGCTTTCAATGTAGATGGAGGCAGTAGTTTCGTCTGAAACATAGGTTTCCACCCACCAGGCTGCACTGTCTCGTATCTCAGAAGACCACAACACGAATTTTTGCCTCGATGACAAACTCATATCTGTGCAGAATTTGAAGTTTTCTTTAAAACTTTACCGAATTGTGTTCGGTCACTCAGTTTGCCCATTATGGAAAAAACTATTTCATATTGTCTAAACTCATGTCATCTTATCTTGTCTTAATCCTTTTACTTTCATTAGCCACACAACGAATTTTTTTGTATGTAAGTTCTGAAATCTTCGCATCGGTTTAGCAGACGACTCAATTTTCCAGTACATTTCGACACTTGAAGATGACGTCAGTACGTTACCTCGGTTCGTCGGGATCTGATTACCCAGTGACGCAGCGTCATATCCCAGAAAAACGGAATTCCCATATCATTTACAATCTGCATGCGCCGTAGGATGTTCAATATCCATAGCTTAACTCAGATTATTTATGGCTTATCTTTCGACAGCAAGGGCGGAGTCGCTTATTGTCCAACGATTTGATTTGATCTTTGTTGAAGAAATGTTCAAAGTACTTTTGTCTTGATAAGCTGTTGAAATCAAGGCGTGCACATTTTCTTAGCAGCGTGATAATATTCCTGTTAGAGCAAAAAGATGAAACGCAATTAGCTTGGTAGTGCTGTGAACGGTTCAGGAATCAGAGTCGTAAATAAAACTCTTGTTTGTCCAGAAGTTAGCCGCGGCTTAAATAACACGCTGCTGTATTTGTAGATTATTTGTCGAGTCTGATGCAACCACTGCAGTTATTTTGTATCGAATGAGGTGTACGAGAGAACACGACAGAAGACGAAGTTTTGGCCAGGGTTTCGGTAATCGTTTGATGGAATCAATAAATAATATAAATTACCCGGTAGTCCAACCGAGACTCGAACCAGGTACTTTCGGAGTACAAATTACGTGCATTACTGATTCATCTAACCTGCCTATGGGTTTCTTGTTATTTTATTGAACGTTAAGCCAAGTTTTATACATTGAGGAAACTGTGTGCTCAGTCCCTGAGAATTCCTTCTAGAATAGCGTGTGAAAATCATGTACAAAGCAAGTTGAGAGTATACGTGAAACATTAAAATTACGAAGGTGTTGGGAATTCCATATATTAGTATTACGCTTAGAGGAGTAAAGTTGAAAACACTGCAGGCTAACGTGAGATATTTGTCGCTGCTGTTTTAACCACCAGTCGCCTCAACACAGCCTTTCCTTTCCTGTGGCGCAACAGCCCAATTCGGGCCTAAGCCGCCTCCTCTTGGAGGTTTCTAGATCACAATCAGACACACCACAGTCGTTAGGACTCCTCTGGACGAGTGAGCAGTCCGTCATAGAGACCTCTACCTGACAACACACAAACACTCAACAAAAGAAAAACATCCATGCTCCTGGTGGGGATCGAACCCACGATCCCAGCAAGCGCTCGGCTGAAGGCCTTAGACGGCGCGGCCAACCTCAACACAGCCTCGACCTCTCATTGGGTGCAATGACTAATCTACGGGTTGGACAACCGGGGTTTGATTCTCGGCAGGGGCAGAGATTTTTCTCTTCTCAGAAAGTAAGCATGCGTGAAAACTACGATAAACCCACAGACCCTCATATGTAATGCTTAATTAAGCACAGGGACAAATTTATCTTTAAAACACACCGTGGTATCCGGCATTCGGATAGCGAGCGGTTTCTGTATTGTACTCGCAGCTGCTGAAACTGTATTGTACGGCTGCTTACATCAGAAAATACGTATCAGACGTACAATATCGCACACATGTCCATATATGCGATGACGTAAAACCTGCGTTTGTGACGACGACGTTTACTGATTGGCTGATAACTGTCATGATCTTATCAAGGAAAGAATTTTGCGAGGCATTTTTGTATATTGAGTACATTAATGACAGTATGGCTATATTTTGTTTGCCTGCTTGTGCATTATCTTGCCTTGAAACAGATGATCAATAGATTGAGGCGAGAAGCAGTGGACAAGCGTCAGTCTGATGCTCCCCCACGAAGCTAGTTCTTTTTAAAGAAGGCTCTGGTCAAGAAATGCCATGCCCCTTATGGGATCCTAAGCTTCAGTAACATGAATGTTGCTGTTCTCTTGGCTATATCGCCGTATAGTCGGTTAAAAATTTATTGACTTGTTAGAAGAACCTGCTGCCCTATTTTGAGACTAGATATTTCTTTCTCTTACTCTGAAGATGAAGTTGTACTTTACAATGGAGTATAAATTATTTTGCTTTTGTGTCTGAAGAATATTAACTTGCGGTGCCTCTGTATTTTTCCCAGAAGGTAATATAACGTTTCAAAACTCTCTGGGCCCTGAAACACGGTTGGAAGACGTAGACTTAAATGAGAGAGGACAGTATAAATAATCGCGCAGAAATTGATTGAGGAGATGCGTAAATGATTTATTTGATTCAGGATAGCTTCACCATCTCAGTTAGCTGTGAGTTTACTTTAGTCTGTCATTCAATTGAGCAAAACTATCAACTCTACATTCCGAAAAAAATACAGAGTTTTGGTGAGGAAGTATAAAGGAAAGAACAACATGGAAGGCCTAGTCTTAGATGTGGGATAATATTGCAACTGATCTTAAAGAAGTAGACTGGAAGAGCGTGACCTGGCTCCATGTGACTGGGGGTAGGGCAAGTGTTGTGAAACTGCGGGTTGCATAGAAGGCGGAAAACTTGATTAGCTGAGGGATCCGTAGCTGCTGACGCAGGGTTCTGCGCCGTGGAGTTAGGACGTATATTTTAAAACAGAGAAGCAGAAGTGGCACACAGCACTAGTGACATACTTCCTTATATTAGCTACCGCCGTATGTGCATATAAACGGATAAGACACGCCGTACGATCTGACAGAGGTGAACCTAAGGTAACGGTGCCACATTGCCAGGTACTGGGGAATGATGACGGAAGATTAAGAGTCTCCAATGTCAAGAGTCTGCATGCGGTCAAGGTGATGAAAGCTGAACCGGATGCGTTATCAGTTCTGGCCTACAAGGATATGATTATTGTTGAAGTCATAAGAAAGTCATGAGTTGTTTATCTCAAGGGTTTTAGTACTGATCATTTTATTGAAGAGATATCATGGACTTAATTGTGTAACAATTGTATGTACACGTAGGCACGGGAAATGGTTCACAGGGTTCTGCAATGACAGGGCGGGCATCAAACGTTAATAAGTAGAATTCCGAGACCTTGAGCTGTAACAGCCGATAACGCAAACGTGTCTTTGTGTTAGCGACTGAAGGACCTGAAACGGCTTAGCCCACTTATTGTTATCGGGATTTATTTAAAATGTTGCAAAATATTGCTTTCGTGATAACATATGAGCGTTCACTTTCTGGGTTCCGGATTCTATTGGTTCACCACGTACAGAATTCTTCTTCTTCTGCTTCTTCTTCTTCTTCTTCTGCTTCTTCTTCTTCTTCTTCTTCTTCTTCTTCTTCTTCTTCTTCTTCTGCTTCATCGGCATTGGCATTCAGACACGTTCGATGTTATGTCCTCTCCAATCATTGAATACAAAATTCTACCTATACATGCGTTAGAGTTGCTCGATGAGGATCTACACGCCGTTAAAAACAAGGAAAGTGGGACGCGATAAATTTCACGTGAAATAAAGAATGAAGACTCAGAAACCGAGACGGATATTTTGGATTTAGTGATAATTAACGGACCGTGAACAAGGCGTATGTTGTTCGGTATAGCGGGAGGTGAAACGCTGGACTGCAAACTGAAGAATCTCTGTTTCCTACATTGAAGGTACGACGCAGCTGTGATACAACATAATTGTGGTACAACACAGCTATGATACAACTTAACTGTGGTACAACACAGCTATGATACAACTTAACTGTGGTACAACGCAGCTATGGTGCAACATAGCTGTGGTACAACACAGAGGCCGGCGACTAACCGGGCGGCACATTGTTTATTAATATTCCGATTAATTTTCTAGTAACTGCATATTTATCCCAGTGAGGTTAGCAGCACAGCAATGATTGCGTTTTTAGGCGCGTTCGCAAAATTGTGAAAAGCGACCATTAGTTTCTTCATGTCTGTCTGTCTGTCTCTCTGTCGGCATGGAACAACTCTGCTCCCACTTGACGGATTTTCATGAAATGTGATATTTAAGGGTTTTTCGCAAATCTGTCGAGAATATTCAAGTTTGATTAAAATCTGACAAGAGTAACGGGTACTTTGCATGAAGATCTCTGCATATTTATGATAGTAGCTCGCTGAATTCGTCTCAAAATGAGAAATGTCTGAGACAAAAGTTGAAGAGAAAATCAAAACACACGTTTTGTGTTGCGTAACATTTTTCCCGAAAACAGTGCCGTTTGTGAGATAATGTGGTTAAATATGGTAGAGTCAGACAGGCCACAGACGACAATATAATACGGCGCATGCGCTTTGCATGCTGGATAACTAAGGCTGCACACACACACACATACACACACACACACAGAGAATATGTGATGCTTATTGCTTTTCCACAGCAACAATGGTTACGCGAACGCACCTCAGTGTTTCCGTATACGTACATTGGCTGTCTTGTTAAACTGTGTATTCTACTGAACTACAACTTCCCAGTGTAGTTTCATATGGGTTTCCACACAAACGAAGGATCTGAGGTGTTACGGCTGGAAGCCATTAACCCTTTAAAGACGAAGCGTATCTGTTTTATATAAGGACTCAGTGCGTACCGCGCTGTAAACACTCCACTTCGGTTATAAAAACCAATCTCTTAATGTTTTATAAGGCAAAAGTTGCTGTTTGTTCTGAGATCCGTACAAAACACATAAACGCAATGTGGACACCACGTAGAATTTTTTAATGTTAAACCTGGTGGTATGTAAAGTTACCGCTAGGCTTTAAAAGGTTAATATCTTGTTGCTGTGAACTGTAGGTTCAGCTTCTGCGTTCTGTCTTACAGTGTATATGGGCAAGTCATTGCTTTGCAGGAACTTTGCTCTGGACACTGTGCTATTCAGTCGTCTGAATTTGTGATAAATGGACTAAGTTATTTAAATGTATGCGTCAAATCATAAACACAAACTTGGAACGATAGTGGAGTCAGGTATAATTGGGGGCAAATTTACATGCTATAACTAATTGTTGCTGCCCACAATTTGACCACTTCACAGTAGAAGCTTGGACGATTTGGCATTTAAATTAAAAATATAACGCTGTTGTGTGCATGCGCCTTGATTTTGAATATAGTTTGCTATTATGTTGGTATTTGTAAAGTTAACAAAATTGCGAACACCCAAACTACCTCAGACTTCATGCAGTTTCTTAGATATGGCGAATCGTAGTTGTCGTCAGCTCTGTTCCTACGCAAATCATTGGCGGTGCTGACAATACACATGTCAGCCTCATTCTTCCCCGATTCTTCCGATGTATCATTTACTGCTTAAGTATCGCTCGTAAATAACAGAAGAATTAATGGGAACCATGTGTCACCATCAACTCTTCTTGGAATGCTTGACGTTGAAGATGGCAGGCACTGTGCTGCTTGGAAACGACCAGCCAACGCGGTGTAACATCCCGCAAGACTTGACTCCTCGTCTTCGGGACAGCAATTGAAATCAGTGTCTACTTGATGTACAGTAAAATGTAAAGCAGTCCCATTACAGGCCTAGACACGCCCTGAGGGTTCCAGAAGGTTGAGGCTCCCAGATTTTAAGACAATCGGTACGTGAAGGTGGTATGGTTTGTCAGCCGTACGCACCGGCCAACTTTACCCTCAGGAAATATTTCTGGTACTCATTTCTGTTAGGGGCTGAGTCGACCCCAGTGCCACAGTGCGGCCGGAAGGATTATGTCAATGAAAAATTCCTAGTGACACCATCGGGAATCGAACCCGCGACCTGCCGGCTTGTAGCGCAGTGCCTTGATGTACACTAGAAAATCGATTGTGCGGAATCGCTGTGGAGGCTGTTCTCAGGACAATCAAACGGTAGATGTATAGTGGAGTGGATTCTGTAGTCGCTGGTTCTTCATACAGCCTGCTTCCCTGAATAATGGATTAAGGACAAACTATAAAACAAGAAATATTTATTTTAGCATACGATTTCGGAATATTGGATTTCCAGTATTAGCTAGAGCATAGGCATAACTTCCCGGGGGCGCGGGCAAATGCCCGCCGCCCAATATTTGCCTACCTACGGATAGTTTTCTTTTGGCTGCTGAGTTGAAGAGGAGCAAATAAAAAGCATCCGGAGGTGAGAATGGGGACAGGAGTGTGTGTATAGGGACGTGTGTATATTAAGCACTGGTTGAAACCGATCTTTCCCTTCTTTCTAACTTGACTTCTTCGTAAATTCAAGTTCCTATTACCCACGGTCAGTCCCCCCCCCAGTGTTATTAGCCAAGTAACGCCTATAAGCTACAGGGTGCTTAGAATATATGCAAAAGTATTTATGTTTAAAACATTGTTATATTTGAAGGAAAAACTGATCTTTTAGAGTCCATACTGTGAGTGTCAGCCAAAACATAAAAATCACGAGCTGTTTAAATTCACAGTCATATTTCGTAGCATTCGAATTTTTGCGTTTTTTAAGTAAAGAATGTGTACAGTTCAGGTTTAATATTCGTGAAGCTTGTAGCACTAAGAGTACACAACTTACGGAACGTACAGGATATTTAACACACTAAACCACAAGAATATCTTGACATCATTTATACCACAGCAAAAATTTGCAAATTTCTTATGGTTAATTTCCTTGTGCCGTCATTGGTCATACCCTTCACATTTCAGTTTCTGTTGTTCTTTCTTCCTTGGTTGTCTGTTGCGTTATTCTATTCCCTATGGATTTATAAGGATGAGGAAACGCCATCCCTCTGGAACGCATTTGATCGAGCTTATGAATAAGGCATTGGCAGTGGTGTGTCAGCTGTTTGTTAAATACACTTAAGACCCAGTTTTACCCGTTATTTTGTACCCATGTTGAACTTGATCCCTTGTCCTGAGGTAAGGACACATTGGCTCTGTATGCTGTGTCTGGGAACGGATAATGATGTGAATGTTTTGATGTAGAAGGAATGACGTAAGAGAGAGCGCTAAACTGCGTAGTGAGAACCGTAATAATGCGTGGTATGTACTGTTTCGCGCATATTTTGGTGATAAAAATAAAGGAGGATGAGACGGGTAGGGTATGTTAAACGCGTATGGAATGCATGAAAAATTTTAATCAATACATCTGAACGGAAGCGACCGTTTGGAATATCTGGGAAGATAATATTAAAATGAAAGTTCAACAGAGTGGGAAGAGTAGGCTCGATTAATGTGGCTCAGGATAGAGCCCAATAGGGAACTGTAATGAAACTTTGGTTTCTGTAAAGCGCAAGCATTTTCATGACTAGGAGAATGACTGCTGCGTGGAGTTGGCCACAAATCGAGTTTGCTTAGCAGCAGCTGCCTTTGTCAGGACAAGGTTTTATAGTCTACCCACAAAAATAATGGAAGTGGAAGGACAGGGAATAAGTAAATAAATATTTTATCGCAATATCGTATTGTGATATCAGTAGTGTCGATAAGGTTGCAGTGTGTTAACGACTGAATTTATACTGCACTCGAAATCTATTCCCTACCATGGAAGCGTAATTATTTGCTGTTTCGTCATATGACTGTATTTGTCATAATTAGGGTAGACACTGTGTGAGGTCTAAGTCGCCTTTCCTTAAAAAGCATTACCTCGATAGCTAGTGCTTTTGTAGGGTGTTTTTGTCACTATTTTCCCGGCACATATTTACACGAATGTACCTAGCATATACAAAATTGTACTCTGTTTTTGACATCTCCTATTTACGTATTTTGATGTAATGTAGTGAATAACAATACACCCATGAATGTGTCTACAATACTGTATTAAAAAACTATACAGAGGTTATTAGTTTTAGAAAAGAGAACGCAGGAAAGTTATTTTTTTCCGTGATATGCATGGGCTCAAATCCAAGTCAGTTTCTTTTTCCTTATCGTGGAGATAGTAAGCGTATTTATAATAATGTTGTCTTGTAAGGGAGTTACGCACATGCACTTCGGATATGTGGGTGCTCATTTAACGACGCTGTCGCTGTTGCAGCCTGCGTAGAGCCGAATGTTATGATGACCGATGAATGGGAAGGGATTCAGAAGGGAAGCATCCTGGCATTCATCAGGATGTACTGAGGAAAACCATAAAAACCTCTGACTAGTAGACGTCCATATCTAGATTCGAACCAGGCACCTCTTAGACTTGATAAGCTGCGCTGTATTTCATTTTGATAATTTTTCAAATGTTGGTGTTTGAAACCTGCGTTATTATCTGAGAAAATTTTGCTTTTTCGTCCGCATCATTTGGGGTCGTTAATTAGCAGATCTGCTGTGTGCAGAATTCATGGTGACACGCCCGGCAAGTGACTCCATGTTCCGTTGACTGCTGTTGTACGAGCAAAAGCAAGTAGAAGGAAGTCATTCTGAACTAAGTCTTGTTTTTTGAGGGTTTATTAACATCGGGTTATGGAATTACAAACGCATTTCACAGAGGCAATCTACATAGAAACTGAGTAGTGGAAGTTTCTCGTGGCCCTCTACGGGTTACAAGCGTGAAAATAACAAAGTTTTCCTTTATAATGCAGTCACGTCCTCTGTTTTTCCTTATCTTCTATCTCGCTGGGTCTTTATCTATTATATCTATTATCTAATCTTCCATATTAGTTAAAGGAGATGTCAAAATAAGTCAGTTTATTCATTCCAATTATTCTGCATTATTCCAGTGAGACATGATAGGACGTCAACAGTCTTTTGTGTCACTGTTACAACACAATAAAAAGTCACACTTTTGTGACTTATAATTTTATCTAGTTGTGCTGTCTGAATACCGACTGTATCAGCCCGACAGGCAGCTGTCAGCTTAGTAGCTTGAAATAGGCCACAGCAATTCTCCATTCTCCTGTCGCAATCCATCTCTCTGCTGCTCCCTCAGTAATGTAATCTGCGTGTGTAACCAACTGCTGTTACCTGTTACTGAAGTAACCAGGCAACAGTCTGGACAACCGAAAAAGTGGGGCTTTTGTCCCGGCAGGGATAGAGACTTTTCTTTTCCACAGGCTCTTTCTGCGCATGTAATGAGGCCGGGCACTGAAACTGGCCCCCCACCTCCATTTAAGGACACGGTTAGAGAATGCTTGGAGATTTACCGCCACTCTTCCCTATGTCTGTGGCTTTCAATCACCACATGAAAGAAACGTGCCGAGGTCCATCTAGACGACATTACGTGAAGTGTATCTCGTAAATACATACAATGTACTCGAAACAATAGTAAGAAGAAACCAATTTCGAGTCATAAATAAACAATCATAACGATCCAACTACGTTTTTATAGAAATATAAGTAAGAACAACATAATTAAGAATCAAATCTTGAAATATGTGTTCACATTCCAGTGAGATGCTGCAGACAAACAGCGGGTTGGGTCTAATACATGCAGGCCTTCTGTCCAAATAGTTGCCTGTGCTGCTTCCCAGATTTTATCTTGTAAACACTGCATTTTATAACCACTATATATATTAACCCTTTAAAGACGGAACGTATCTGTTTTATATAAGGACTCAGTACGTACCGCGCTGTAAACGCTCTCCGCTTCGGTTATACAAACCAGTCTCTTAATGTTTTATAAGGCAAAAGTTGCTGTTTGTTCTGAGATCCGTACAAAACACATAAACGCAATGTGGGCACCACGTAGAATTTTTTAATATTAAACCTGGTGGTGTGTAAAGTTACCGCTAGGCTTAGAAGGTTAATATACTTTTCAGTCATTTTAAGACTTATATAAGCATATAATTTTATCATCTTTGTAAAAAATTATATTCCCAAGGTTACATATGTATATATATTTGTTATGTATACCTCATAACATTGTTTTGTAACGTTTCGAGATCTCAAACCCATGCAGCTGTGAACTTCTCCTTTTTGTTTTTGTAATCGGCCAGATGATGAGTATTGCTTTAGCCGACACACGTAGCTGATTTCCCTGAGAAATAAATAGCTATGTTTGGACTGAATATTTTTGTACTTTTGAAAAATCTGCTATTAAGCTGTGCCATAAGATCTGTGTCTCGAACCCTTATACCGTTTTTATTATATTGAATATTTTACTGTTCCTTCTGATGTACTTTTGACATAAACGATATTTTGGGATTTGACTGTACTTGGCCTTGTAGGTGATCGGTTCACATTGTACCGACAGATTTTTATTTTTTTACCGTACGATTAGTAAGGACTGTTGCCAGGACTGTTTGAGTCCTCTAAGCCCTGTTCTAGACCTTCGGTGCAGTGTCAACGGTACGACTGGTGCAGTAAACCAAACACTGTCAGACGTATGCAAAATTGTCTTGTAGCCTTATACTAAGAATACGTTGGAGAATAGAGACCATTCCCGAAGCGTGGTTTATACGAAGTACACGTCATAAAACGGACAATGTCCAATATATTGGAGTACTGAATTAGCCATTTTCACAGATCTTGTCATGTATTTTGTGTTATGTTGTTACTTATACTAAAGTGACTCTTGAAAGTAACCATTTTCTTGTAATCGCGGCAGTGGGATGGGATTCAGTAATTCTGTTGTTACTGCGCCCGCAAATAGGCCGATTGTACCTCCTTCTGACAGTAGGTGGTTACATTAGGGGACAAACCGAAGTACTCGCGGAAGAAACTTGCTGTACTGCCTGTCAGTCCACGGCGACTGTCACGTGGATTACCGTGGGACTGAACCCTGGCCTCCGCGGTGAGCATTGGGCGAGTAACTGCCTGATCTGTGGCACGGCCTCAGTGAAACTAACTGTTAATCTTACAGTGATACTGGAGGGCGTCGATACGGTTCAAGTGCGCTGTCACTCATACTTACGCATTTACATGTACACTGAAAGGCGTTTAGCAATAACCAGAACTTGAACGTGTCAGTCATGTTTAAAAGTTTTGGAGATAATGCATGAGTTACCTGCGTCCTGCTTGTGTAGCATTTGAATGCCACTTTATCATTAACTTCGTTCAGAGATCTTATTTCTCAATTCGTTTTCTCACGCCCATAGATGACGAGTACTGATGCTAGTTACAAGTATAATGCGCCACCGATCCGCGTGTTTCAAAGTTCTGTTCACTTCGTCACCGCATTAATATATGGTGTTACAGAACCAATGGGGCCGCGGTGGCGCAGTTGGTTGAGGCACTGCGCTACAAACCGGCAGGTCGCGGGTTCGATTCCCGATGGTGTCACTGACATAATCCTGTCGGTCGCACTATGGCCCTGGGGTCTACTCAGCCTCTAACAGAAATGAGTACCAGGAATATTTCCTGGGGGGGTAAACGCGGCCGGTGCGTAGGGCTGACAACCTTACCACCTTCATGTGCCGATTGTCTAGAAATCTGGGGGCCTCAACCTCCTGGAACCCTAAGGACCTGTCCAGGCCCGTAATGGGACTGCTTTTTTTTTGTTACAGAACCAATAAAGTTGTCAAGTGTTAACAGACCGAAGAAGGAGTTTTCACGAAAGAATTGTTATAATCCGTTTGATTTATATATTGGTTTTAGACGCTTTCGCAAAGCAGTTGCGGAACGCGATTTTTAGTTTCGTCACATGAAACCGTCCGTCCATCCGTCCTTCTGCTCGCATGGAACAACTCGACTCCCATGGGACGGACTTCGTGAAATTGTGTTGTGAGGGGTTTTACTGAAATTTGTTGGCACGTTCGAATTTTGAGCATGGGCCTTCCTGGAAGCATTTGTCACCCTCTGAATTTGTCAAGAAATTTACCACGTTTTGTGGAGCCTCAATGTTCATTACCGCATTCGGAACGTCCGGCCACTGGCCCCTGGAGCAATTCAGATGAATTCAGTCCACACATTTACACACATTTTCCTTAAAATCTGTTTTAATACTTTCTTTCTTTTGTGATTCCTTCTCCCAAGTGGTTCTTACTTTCAACTTTTTCGACGAAAATTTCACATGTGTTTCTCATCGCTTCCATGCACGCTACAATTCGTGACGATCCTCCTTTTTTCTGATAACTCTAAGAAATTAATATTTTGCAAAGAGTTCAAATTATTAAATCTCAGTAGCACATCGTAATCTCAGTATGGTAGACAGGAAATATATTAAACTTTTAAAGCCTAGCGGTAACTTTACATACCACCAGGTTTGACATTAAAAATTCTACGTGGTGCCCACATTGCGTTTATGTGTTTTGTGTGGATGTCAGAACAAACAGCAACTTTTGCCTTATAAAACATTAAGAGACTGGTTTTTGTAACCGAAGTGGAGAGTGTTTACAGCGCGGTGCGCACTGAGTACTTATATAAAACAGATACGCTTCGTCTTTAAAGGGTTAAACGTCATGCATTATTTTAGAGATGTACTGCTGAACACAGCTTCATGATTCTACTTTCATATGTGCTTGCACGACGGCCGCATTGGAATCTTTGAAGGAAATGGTTGAAAAGATGTCTTTTGGGGCCATCTTCAGTGTTTTATTGGCTGTTATGAAAATCAGACTTTTTTTTTTCAAAAGTTACTGGCGGTGAACGTACGTGATTACTTCATGAATCGTTGCCATGACTACAGGGTCTTTTTCCTGAGGTCGTGGCCAGTCATACATGTCCTGTGGGCATTCTTAAGCATTAGGGATTTATTAGTGCCTGAATCTGAAAAATTACAATAGTGAAAAGGCAGTTACGTCAGGTTTCTATTGCTGAATTTAAAATAATTTTTCAAAATGACCACTTTGAACCTCAAGACGCACCCTGGCACGTCGGTGAAAACGTGTGTTGGGTTGATGGATCTGTCGTGGTGGTAATAATCTGTGCCACCCCCATCACCAGACTTCAACCTCCTAACTATATATATATATATATATATATATATATAATTTGTTGGGGAACGTTAAAGATCTGCTGCACCAGTAAACAGTGACAACACGCGATGTGTTGCTTCGTCTCGTTTTGAATGCTGTAACTTGTGTAAAGGACAATCCGAATGAACTGATGCACTCTACACGCTTTGTTCGCTGACGTGCCAGGATGGGCACTGAAGCTGAGAATGATCATCTTGAACATTTATGATGAATGTATCAATAAACATTTTGTGCGAGAATATGTCCACCTGTTCATCTTTTAAGATTCAGATAGTGAGAAATCCGACACTACAGAGTCGAACTTATGTTTGTGTGGCACTGGGAACTTATTACTACAAATGGCCTCAGGTATAAGCTTCTGAAGTTAAGATATCAACTCGTGAAGCACCTTGTACCGCGTAGGACTGTGGATAGCACAATTACACTGTGCGTTTGATTTAACTGTCAGGGTTCATAGTGTAAAAGGTATTTGAATGAATGTAGGCCTATGCACGATAACTTACTAGTGTAACACAAGTAAAATCACCAACAAAGTGCACTGTATTTTTTACACTTATTCTGTCTTACCCCGACATGTTTCGGCGTAGCATGACGCCATCTTCAAGGGGTTCGTGCAGATTTAAGACACTATTGACTCGGGCGATGTTTACATGCAATATTAAAAGAAGTGCTTGCTAAAAACATAACATATACACATACTCAGTACTTTTTAAGTTTGTTAAAACTTGATAAGAGCTGGTAAAATGGTAGTACACAACGTCATGATCAAAGGCAATACCACACTTTTACTGTTCATGCCGTGGCACACTGTTAAATAGTCAAAGAGGCTGATAAAATGTAACAAGGCGCACTGTTACATAGTCTTAAAATTGGTGAAATGTAATACATAACGTTAATAATGAAAGGCACCATCACGATTCACTAATCATGCTGTGACACATTGCTAAATAGCCGATTCGTGCAGTCGTCAGGAGATGGTTACCAAGCCATGTGAATGTGCGGGCGTTGAGTGCGATGAATTAACTTCTGTGTTGAGCTCCCGTTATGTAGTGTGTTACTGGTGTAACACAGGAACGTAGGTTAATAATCAGTTGTCAGTGTAGGCGAACTTTGCAATAAACGTATTCAAGGAAAGTTATTTATATTCAAGGATATTAAATGTTTCGTAGTTACGCCAGCATGGAACCAGGAAGTAACATTGAATGCGACGAGGCACAAAACTCAAAAAGAAAGTTACATATTAAAATAGAATTCACTGACTGGTTTCAATCAAGCGGGAGAGAGTTGGGTGTGGCATATATTTCTTTGTTCCCGTGGCCAATGTATGACAATTAAATGTCGCAATTTGTGATTTTTGAGGTTCTCACTGCTCAGTAGTGACGCCGTGTAGTTTGGTAGATAGATACTAATATTTAGTAAGAACATGCTAGATGAAGGCGCGTGGTCCTTTTCACTCCCCGGCCATCTTACCGCGAAGAAAATCCGCCCGCTCTCCATTGAATAGGAGACTTGGTGGGCCCCACAGCCGGTGTGAACGCTTTGAAGAAGAGAAGAGTCTCTTGCTTCTGTCAGGGGTCGAACCACGAACCACTCGGTTGTCTATCCTGTAGTCTATTTACCATACAGACTATGTTTTCGCAGCTCCTCTTCTTAATGAGGTGTCTCTAATGTCTTCTACCTGCACAAAGGAGCCATGGATTGAAACGTACAGTTTCGGTCGTACAGAACTGTGATCCACAGAGCTTACCCAATCGGATGATGTGAACCGTCAGCCGAAACGACTGTCTGCGCTAGTGTAGAGGTAACGGGTGTGCTTACAACCGAGAGGAATCCACTTTGACCCGGTACCGCGTTACGCCCAATACGACTGTAATATTCGTCGTGTTTTTCCTCATCATGTCCAGCGACACTTCCACCAAACACGACGCAATCGCCTCCTTTCCAATTGTTATATACTCATTATTTATGATCATCTTCCTTCTCACATGCTGCTTTTCCTACGACCTTAAATCACCGTGATGAACTAATCCAAGACTCGGTCTTAATCGTCATATCAGCAATATACAATATAACGATGTGCTGAAGCAGTGCCGTTAAATAAACCAAGACACAGCAGCACTAAGTAGGCCTAAGTAAATAAAGTGTGCGGTGAAGTTATTCTTAGAGTCGGTAATGAAACTGCCGGTTTAATTGACGACGTTACTTGACCTCTTGTGGCTGGTGCTTATTTAGTATGCCTCTATTGACTTCTGTTGGAATCCGTAGTGTTTATGAATTCCCGTTATAATCTCCAGTGGCTGGCCTTGGCTGTTCTGTATCCTCAGATGTAAGGTCATTGTCTGGCTCACCTTCGAACGTACGGAATTAGGCACAGCTGGTAAGGAGCAGAAGCGAGGCAAATCAGACGGTGCCACTCAAACAGTCTGGATGACACTGTACTGAGGAGGAGCAGCGGTACAGCCACACGGACAGCATCGTCACAAACCGAGGGTTCTGTAGTGCGTTATAATCCGATTACAGTTCCTTCGATGTTTGTAGAACATAAATTTCTAGCGCTGGTTTGTTAATGTAATAACAGTAGCATTAATTGCTAATAATAATAATAATAATAATAATAATAATAATAATAATTTGGAACTTATAAACCTGAAATAAGTCATCTGCAACAATATTCAAATGGGGGTAGTGTTTGGAATATGCTACGTTCGCAGACCTTCCAGTTTCCCGAATAATTGTTGGTAACATCTGCATTACTTTGGTCATATCTGTAATAATAAAGGAATGAGCCTAACACCCGCGGGAAAACAGATAGGCCTATAATACCACATAAATGTATAAATACATATCTAAGTAAGTAACTTTATGGAACAGTCCATTTTGAGAAGCTAATGGTTACTTCGCTAGCCAATAAATTACCTGAATTTTCTGGAACCTGAAGGTTCATTACTGTGTTCACCAGATTCCTCCACTTTTTCCAATCCTGAGTTATGTGAATTCATTCCAAGCCTCACCATTCTCTTTCTTTAACATCCACATTAATATTATTTTCCGTATACGTCAGTGTCTTCCAAGTGCCTCCTTAAGATTTTTCCGCTAAAATTCCGTGTGCATTTCCCTTCTCCCCATATTTGTCACATGCCCTACCCATCTCATCTTCCGCGAGATGATCATCCTAAAGTACCCTACCACCACCACCACCATAACTGCTACTAGTGCAACTACTACTACTACTACTACTACTACTACTACTACTACCACCACCACCACCACCACCACGGCTACCAATAATGGCAATAATAATAATAATAATAATAATAATAACAGCAGTAGTAATAATAGAGTTTTCTACTAGGCATGTAGTGAAGTTGACATGATCGGTTGTAGTTCGTGCGTCAGGAATATCTGTCATCTAACCGTTTCATCACTCTCGCTATGTAAATCACACTGTGGAAGTAAATGAAAGTGAGAAAGTGCTCGGTGAGAAACCAGGACACAGTACGAGTTGTGAAAAACACGCACATGTCCAAGTACCACGTGGCTGCTCTGATATAAGAACGAAATTGCACGCAGTAGTATGCAGTATATGGTATCCGTCATTGCAGAATCTGATTTCTACTTCTGACACTTACAGATGAGTGACAGTCGCAGTCACAGTCGCAAAGAGTCTGTTAAACTGATTGCCACCAACATGCTTTCCTTGGGCCGAAGCCTTGTAACTTTCAGTGGTGATAATGGTTCGCTCCAATTAAAATGTTCTTTCTGAATAATGCTTCCCTGAACAAGGAAGTTTTGTAGAAATAACAAAACACGTTTTGAATTTTAGATTTAATGAAGAGACAATGGAATCCGAAAACAGATTTGCTTTAATTGACAGTAACAGACGGTGGATTAATTTGCAATAGATGAAAGAGGAAAGATACAGTATGGAAGCGACTTTGTCAGCAACCCAGTAAGTCGGGGCTTATAAACTGTGAGTGACATTTAAAGTGCAGCAGTAAATCCGCCGGCTTTTATGGGAAATAAAAGTGTAATGGATGACGCGATACGCTTTATGTTCTTGTTACAAAAAGTATTAAAATGCCGAGCACAGTCTATTCATTTCATGAAAATGAACAGCCACAAATCAACATAACAAACAATTAACGGGTTTTTGGAAGTTTCATACATATTTTTATTTTTGTGTTTCATGAAAGTATGTCAGAACGACATACAACACAGAAAGATGACAAATACACCCAGAAGGGCACGTTTGTGTAATTTAATCCAAGTCCCAATGTTTCATCGTGAATTTGTGCTACTGACTTCTGTTACTGAGTGTACCAGACAATAAATGGAAGCTTGCCATGATCTGCTGCAGAGTAAAAAGTCAGTAACTACAATGAGACAAGTATGCGCCGTGTTCACCTTGAGTTACAGTATACTGTTAGTAACCAGTAGCGTTTTGCAAGGTCGATAGCAACAGTAACATTCCTAACACAGTCGTCTATGTTTCTGTTATTTCACCTCCATATCCACTTTCACTTGACAACGCCTCTTATTTACAATAAAGCTTTGCCAGAGTTCGATTGGCCTCTATGGATCACAGTGGTTATTTTGCATTCTGATAATTTGTAACGCGGTACATTTTTGTTAGCAAACACAAGACCATTCTGTTTGCTTGGGGAAACGGCTTCTTAAACTAAAATATGGTGAATCGGATGTCTTAAGACGTTTACAGACTCTGCGCGGACTAACAATGAAATTTAGCAACACCCAGGTCACAGTTGCTATAAACATTTTTTATCAATAGTAATTTTCATTTCATTGATTGTATTGCGGATCGTTCTGAGATATCTTGTCCTTAAAATACTCCACAGAACATTCACAAGGGTTCATTAGATCTGGTGAACCTGGTGTCCATGGTAATCTGTCCCTAAGAAGCATATGGTACCTGTCCAACAGGTTGAATCTGAACAGACTACACGCCATTGATATTATAAAGTGTAGCGACGTCTTGTTGAAACTCCAGCCGTAAAGGGCCAAATTCATCCGCTAGCAGACAGTTTAACCTTTTAAAGCCTAGCGGTAACTTTACGTACCACCCACTTTAACATCCAATAATTCTACATGATGCTCACTTTGCCTTTATATGTTGTATGTGGATATCAGAACAAACAGCGATTATTTCCCTATACAGCATTAATTGATTGGTTTTTTGTAACCGAAAAGGACTGTGTTTACAGCTCTGTACGCGGTGAGTCCGTATATAAAACAGACACGTTTCGTCTTTAAAGGGTTAACATCAGAAGTAATTGTTCCATCGATGGACATAGGGCCGAATATACCGGCATTTGATAACGTACTCCGCACTACAACTGCGGGTCTGCTTGATTTCTTTGGGCCCAGACTCTGGTGTTTCGTGACGTAACCATCCAAATTGAACTAGAACTCATCTCAGAACCATTCAGAACGTCCGAGGTTTATTCAAGTAGCTCTTCGAATTCATTCGCAAACGCCCAGTATCGCGTTATTCTTATGACAGTGACTAAAATGGTTAAGGGATCCCTATACAGGCCTAAGGTCCTAGGGGGAGTAGAGGTATAGCTCTACCCGTTCGTTAGCCTCGGCACTAGAAGGGGATGTAGTGGCTACCTTCACGCCCCGGCCGCTTTACCCCCTGAAAGTCCCCGTGCTTATTGTACAGGAGGCCGGATGGTTCCCAGGGCCGGTCTGGAGGGTTGCGGAAAACCTCGCCTCTACCAGCATTCGATCCCCGGACCCTCCAGCCCTAGCGAGTCGCTATACCGACTGAGCTATCCGTGCCCACATGACGATTGATGCAGCTGGATTGTATGCGGAAAAAGTGACAGTTTTTAATGACATGTTTTACGTTGCTGTGTTACAAACCTGTCTTGTGTCTGTTAAAATGCCGTTGGGAATTTTTATCAATGACCGTGTTTGGATCGACTGATAACGTGTTCCTTGCTAACTTATCGCGCTTCATTTACGTCCCTTAACACGTCTTTCGCACGCCACCTTATGTTCCGTCGGACTGTTTGATAAGTCCGCACATAGCTTTTGCCCGTGGTCAGTGGCGTGTGTTGTCTGTAGTTTGTGCAAAACGAAAGCAAAACAGAAAGGGAACAAGTACCAGAAGTTTCTACTTGCCTCCTTTCCCCGTTTGTGCTGTTAAGTATACCGATTTTACGTAAATAATGCTGATATAACTCGGGCGAAAGTGGACAGCTGAGAATAATGTTGCTTTATCTAACGTCGTGTTACTCGTATTTTGCCTGAAAACGTCGTAATTTTTAGAATTTAAAATTTAGAATTTTATAAACTGAATAGTGCCAAAAATGCATAATATACGACACAGTTGTAGATGAATTTTAGACTCACAGACAACAATGTGTATGTGTGTGTGTGTGTGTGCGTGTGTGTCTGCCTGCATGCGTGCGTTTGCGTGAGCATGTGTGAAGAATTAGACCAGAGACAGAACTTGTAGGCCACTTTCCCTACCCGGATTCACCACGGATTTACGTTACGATTTTATTTTGAAAGACAGTAAGCACAACCGAACCCTCTGTGCGAGCCCGAATTCCCTTGAATGAACGTATATTGGAGTTACTTCATGACCCCTGTTTGTAAGCTTAATTAGGTTATTCTCAATAATAAAACAATATATTGTATGACTTAGTCTTAAACTGTTTCAAAAAAGATTTTGAATTCATGAATTTCTTAGAGTGATTTCACTGGTACAGCCATCATTTGAACATTATGTCTTAACATTATACAGGAAACGTCTGCGGTTGATAAGAAACATTTAACAAGTGTGTTACATTGCTTCGGTAAACAGAATTTCGTATTACTGCAGTGCTTGTGAGCATAAAGTAACTTTGTGCAGAATTTCTGTGTATGCCTATGGTCTACCAACAAGCAGAGTGTCTTCTTGCACAACAGATGGGCAGTGGTCTCAGTGAAAGGGTTGTTTAACCTTTTAAAGCCTAGCGGTAACTTTACAGATCACCAGGTTTAACATTTAAAAAATTCTACGTGGTGCCCACATTGCGTTTATGTGTTTTGTACGGATCTCAGAACAAACAGCAACTTTTGCCTTATAAAACATTAAAGAGGCTGGTTTTTATAACCGAAGTGGAGAGTGTTTACAGTGCGGTACGCACTGAGTCCTTATATGAAACAGATACACTTCGTCCTTAAAGGGTTAATGTACACCCGTTTAATCTGTTCTCCGTAGCTTCAGGTCTTACTTAGTTATCACCAAGTCAAAAGCTAAGAATTTTAAGACCTGCCGTGTTACTCTTTTACAGTGTACAATACAGTTTCCACAAAAGAATTGCACTTGTCAAATATGTATTGTCTCACTTAACATTAGAATTCCGCGTTAGTTCACTAGTGGTGGTTACAGTGCCTCGTCTGCATAGAAGTCTTCATGGCTACCATGTTAGAATGACATTAAAAGTTATAAAGTTGAGGTTAGGTAGTATGATGTTCATGTCAGGCGTACTCAGTAAACGTCGCTTTGTCGAAAATGTATTCGAAGGGACAGTCACAAGAAAAACGGACATTATAGCGTAGGCCTTCTTTCCTTCTGAAATAATAGAAAATCATTGCATCTGTAGACAAATTTCATGACATATTTGAACTGTTTTGCCTACAAAAAAAATGCTGCTGTACGTTACACCATATTATTGCTTACTTGATTGAAATAAAACGTATACTAAATGCATGTTGCAGGAATCTTTGCATATCTGAACTACCTGACGCCCAAAACCAGACGTGAGATTTTGGAACTTCTTGTGAATGGGCTAAAGAGACTTGAGTACCGTGGCTATGACTCTGCAGGAGTGGCTCTGGATGGTGTCGATGGCAAGGACATCGCCATTGTGAAGAAGAGCGGCAAAGTGAAGGCTCTGGAAGACGAGATTCTTTCAAGTAAGTGCAAATCTCTGCCTTGGTAAATTCCGAAACAACTCCAGGTCATAATAATTATATTGCAATGCAATTAATTTAAGAGCAGATTGAATCCAGGAAATGCCTGCTACTGTTCGGTTCCGCATCTTTTATCTTCCTCTTTGTCATCTCAAAATATTCATTTCGTTTCTTAGTCCTTACCTCTTCTACCTACTCACAGTAGGTATCGAGGTTGTTTATTTTCACTTGATCACACTCAGACACACACCATAGTCGGTAGAACTCCTCTGGACGAGGGATCGGCACGTCGCAGAGACCTCGAGCTGACAACACAAACACTGTACAAGAGACAAACATCCATGCCCCCGGTGGGATTCGAACCAACGTTCCCAGCAAGCGCTCGGCCGCAGACCTACGCCTTAGACCACGCGGCCACTGGGATCGGGGTCTAAAAATATAAAGATTAAAATATGTATAACTGTAATTTTGCTGGCTGTTTTTATATGATTGTGAAACTTGGTTTCTCACGTCAGGGGAAGAAGATGGTCTAAGGGTGTTCGAGAATAGGGTGCTGAGGACGATATTCGGGACCAAGAGGGAGGAAGTAACAGGAAACTGGAGAAAACTGCATAGTGAGATGGGTGGGGCTTGTGGCACCTGTAGGGTTTTGGTGGGGAAACCTAAAGGAAAGAGACCGCTTGGAAAATTTATGCTTTGGTGGTAGGAAAATACTAAATATTATACCATAAATATAGGATGGGAGGGCGCGGACTTAATTTTAATTGGTCTGGTTCAGGACAGGGACAAGTGTTAGGCTGTCGTGAACACGGTAATTAACTGTCGGGTTCCATAAAATGCAGGAAATTTCTTGACTAGCTGAGGAACTGTTAGCATCTCAAGGAGCTCTTTATGGTTAGTTAGATAGTTCGTTCTTTCGTTAATTAGTTGTAATGATATGAATATATTATTCCAAATATTGTGCTTCCATTATTATTATTATTTTGTGTGTGTCTCTTGTCACAGGCCTTTTCTTCCTGGTACGTCTCTTGAACCAGCAGTGATCCCCACCGCTCAGGCTTCAAGCTTCACACTGCAGAACTTTCCGTATTATGTGTGATGTTCCAAGTATAGCTGTCTTTTGTAGTGAATCTATCGAATGTTTTCCTGGTATAGCTTCCAAGTTTTTCTTTAAGCTTCTCGTTACTATTCCAGTGGCTCCAATTATTACTGGTACAATTGTACAGTTCAGGTTCCACATTCGTTGTATCTCTATACATAAACTCTTGTATTTTAACCTCTTTTCCGCTTCCTTTTGCACAACGTTTTTGTCTGCTGGTATTGCCACGTCTATCAGTGTGCATGTTTTCTCTTTTTTGTTTTTAATTATTATATCTGGCCTATTTGCTGTAACTTCTCTGTCTGTGTGTACTGCTTGATTCCATAACACTGTGACATCTCCCTCTTCACACACAGGTTTGGGCATGTGTGTATACCATTTGTCTGTGGTTTCAATGCCCAAGGCTTTACATATTGAGTAGTGTAAATGTAAACAGACTTTATCATGTCTCATTAAATATTCGTTCTTTGCCAAAATGGGGCATCCTGAGGTTAAGTGGTCAATAGTTTCTTCATGTTGTTTACACAACCGGCATTTACTCTCAATTTCTTCCTTCAAAATTTTATTCTTAAAATAGTTTGTACTAATTGCTTGGTCTTGAGCTGCCACTATTGCACTTTCTGTTTCTCCCTTGATGTCGCCAGATTTTAGCCAGTGATATGACTGTTCAATATCCACCAGCTTTGCATCTAAATTACGTGGCAATTGTCCATGCATCCTCTTCCCATGCCATCTTCCTTTTGTTTTTTCCACTATGCTGTCTTTCAACTTTCTTGTTTCTGTCTGTACTTCTGTCTTGAGGCATCTAGCTGTCTCTAACACCGCTGAGTCCGTGTTGTGTTGGTGTGTTCTTACAACCTGTATTAGTGAGTCTTCCTTCATTTCTACATATTCCACCATTTTTGCAATTTCTACTGCATAGGCTGCTTCTAATTGCATTAAACCCCTTCCTCCCTGTTTTCGGGGAACATACAAGCGATCTACATCTGCCTTTGGGTGATGCTGTCGATGAATGGTTAATAATTTCCTCGTTTTCCGATCTAGTTTTCGCAGTTCTTCTAAGTGCCAGTTAACAATTCCAAAGCTGTATCTAAGTACTGGTACTGCCAATGATCCAATTGCTTGAATTTTATTCTTTGCACTTAATTCTGTACCCAAAACTAATCTTAGTCTCCTCAAGTATTCCTTCTTAAACTTTTCTTTCTCATTCTTATGCTGTATGTCAAAATTCTCTTCTATTCCCAAATACTTATATGCTTTCCTCGGGTCCAGTTCTCTAATGTCGTTCTCAAACGTGCTTCCTATGTGCATTTTGCTTTGGACCCTACCTCTTTTCAAACATATTCTTGCACATTTTTCTAAACCAAAATTCATA
Source organism: Coptotermes formosanus (assembly GCA_013340265.1). Lineage (NCBI taxonomy): Eukaryota > Metazoa > Arthropoda > Insecta > Blattodea > Rhinotermitidae > Coptotermes > Coptotermes formosanus. The sequence continues at coordinate 1,795,053 of BLKM01000706.1, forward strand.
TTTATATCTTTACTAATTGTCTGTACAATTTTTATTTCGTTCTTCAAATCATTCTCATTTCTACCTACCAGTTTCAAGTCATCCATATACAATAAGTGACTAATTTTCCTCTCAGTTCCATGTACTTGATACCCACAGTCAGCTCTGTTCAGCTCGTTTGTTAATGGAATAAGTGCTATGCAAAAAAGTAATGGCGAAAGAGAGTCCCCTTGGAATATTCCTCTTCGTACCTGAATGAGTTGTGACTGCATTACTTCCTGCTTTGTTTTTAAAAAAAGCCTTGTGTTCCATTTCTCCATGGATAGTTTACAAAATCGGACAATTTTACTGTTCACTCCTACCAATCCTATTGACCTTTCCACCCAGCTATGTGGAATGCTATCAAATGCTTTCTGGTGATCAATCCAAGCTATACTTAAATTCTTGTTCCTTCTCCTGCAGTCCTCATATATTGCTTTTGATACCATTAACTGATCCTTGCAACCTTTACTTCCAGGGTGACAACCTTTTTGCTCTGCTGGTAGTAAGCTCTGCTCTTCCAAATGTTTGGAGATTCTTGTAGCTATTATTCCTGTTAGGGTTTTGTACATGGTTGTTAAGCATGTAATGGGTCGGTAGTTTCTGACTTCCTTACTGTCTCCCGATTTTGGTATCAAATATGTTATTCCTGTGGTCAGCCAGTCAGGTGCCTTCTCCGGTTCCTCTATAATTGCATTAAAGCTTTTTGCAATATACCTGTGAGTAGCTGGGAAAGCTTTAAGCCAGTAATTTTGTATTTGATCATTTCCAGGAGATTTCCAATTGTGAGCTTTTGCCAAGTATGAAGTAATTTCCACAGTCTGTATAGGCCTCCAGTCCATATGGTTAATTTTCCTTTTCTCTTCCCTTTTTATCCATTCTGCTCTTTCATTATGCTGCGCTTCTTCCCCCCCATAATGACTTCCAGTAAGTCTCTGCTTCTGCCATAGAGGGAGGTTCTCTAATTTCTATATTCTTCATGCCCAGGTTTCTGTAAAATTTTTTAGTGTCTTCTTTAAACATCTTATTCTGACTGTACTGAGTTTCTCTTTTTTCATACCTTCTAATTCTTTGGGCTTTTGCTTGCACTTTCTGCTTCAATGTTTCTGTCAACTGTGCAACTTCCCTGGCGTTAGTCACTCTATATTTTTGAAAAATCTTCCTCTTTTTTCTGTTAAGCTTTCCATTATCAGAACCAGTTCCAGTTTCAGCTATTATTGATAACTCTCTTCTCCAGCTGCTAATCTGTTTCTGCATTCTTATTTTCCAGAAGTTTACATTTCTTCTATTTTTGCTTCTTTTGCTGGGCTCGTTCAGTGTTTGTGTCATGATTGTAGCTGCTGCGTATATCAGGTTGTTTATGTCTGTTATGTCCATTTCATCTTCTTCTAAAAGTTCTTCAAGTACTCCATTTATTTCTTCTTCAAACTTTATCAGTTTGGTGTTTGTTTTTAACTTTGGCAGCTTCTCTCTCTCAGACATTTGCAAGAGCCTCATCTTATACCACATTATTTGAACGTCTTCCTTTAACTTATTCCTAACTGTGTGCTGCTCTCCTTCATCACTTGGCTGTTTGTTATTTTCTACTTTACCAAAGTCAGTATTGATGCCTTCTTGGTCCTGGCGCTCTAGAATATTTGTATCCATTTTTTCACCATTCTCTCTGTTTGTGTAATATTCTGCATCACCCCCTATTTGAAGTCTAATACTTTCCTGTATGTCATCGATTTCAACAGCTGTCACTCTTTTCGCCTTTAATATGTAGTTCTTCTGGTTTAACAATGCTTTTGCATATATATTCATTCTTGTCAGTGGGTTCCTCTCTCTCCACAACTTATATGCTTCCTTGTAGTTCTCTCTTAATGTCTTTTCTTTAATGTACATGAAACACCACAACAATTCTTTCATCTCCTCTTGGCTCCATCGGATTCGTTTGTTCAGTTTCTTTCCATCTTTCTGCCCGACTCCAATGTTAGGTGGAATTTGAGATGGTCCATGTTGAGTTTCCTCAGTATGGTTACCATTCTCGTCAGTGCTGTCAGAGGACCTCCGCTCTTTCCTTCTTCCTGATTGTGTGTTATTTTGTTTGCTAATCACCATCGCTGTCCCACGAGTAGCTAGGGATTTCTTCTGTCCACTGCGGTATAGCCCCGCCTGCCGCAGTAAGGCTGCATGAATCCGAGGGTCGCCACTTCTCGAAGTTCACCGTTCTTGGTTTCTTACCCTCCACCGCAGATGCATCTGTAGTCCCTCGGCACGGTAGTGTACACCTTGGACTAGGGGATTTTTTTTCGAGGTTTACTCCTCTAGATCCGCCGTGTTCCGTTTAAACAGGCTCACCTCTGGTCGGATGTAGTTACTCACTACGCACGGACGGTCTTGTGTGCAGGGAAGTGAGTGGCTTGTGCCTCAAGTTGCACTACTGCACACCTGGGTTGGTGAGGACCAGTGCAGGGTCAACCCCTTACAAAGGTGCTACCTCTCCCGTACCCATTGAGCCATTATTATTATTATTATTATTATTATTATTATTATTATTATTATTATTAGCATCGGATACTGGATATGAGTTTGTTCTTTGAAGACAGGCCAGGAAGATCCAAGTCTTCTGGGGGGTGACGCCATGTATAATGGTAAATAGTTACCGATGTTTCGGAAGAGCTGGTTGCCTCCATCTTCACGGTAGAAAAAGAGATCTACCTTGACTACAAGGACTGTCCTGAAGATGGACGAAACAAGCTTCTCAGAAACTCGGTAACTTGTTTAGCATGGCGTTTCGTAAGTTTGTGATTGTTATATTATTCTAGATTAAAACATTAAAGCAGATTTTGTTTATGGTGAGACCACGTCCGTCCGTCCGTCTGTGACTCAGTATCAGCGGCGACGCCGCCTGTCGGATACTTGTGGAATTTGGTGTATGAGTTCTTCACGAAAAGTTCTCGAGGTTACATGAGTTTCGCGAAAATCGGCTCGGCGACACTCATATTTAGAGGTGTAAATTAATTCTGCCCGCATTTGCCATATTTTTTTGAACGATTTTGGTGGAAGTTCATACAGAAGATCTCTACGTAATGCCGTTGAGCGAAAGCCATACCTTTGTTTAAGGGTGCAAATGAAATTTTGTCGGTATTTTCAACATTTTCCGTCCGAGTCGGATGAAATTTGGTGCATGAGATGTCCATCAACATTTTTTGAGCGATCGTGACTTTTCGTGAAAACTGGTGCAGTGAAAGCCATGCATTACTTGGGGACGTAATTTAATTTCTGTCTTCATTTGCCGATCTGTGTGAAGTGGGATCGGGACTTAACGGAGCCCAGCATTTTTGAGTGTCGTAAATATTGGCATAGAGAAAGCCGTTCTTTTCTTACAAACGTAAATGAAATTACGCTAACGCGTGTGCAGTGGAACTTCACGACATTCTGAAATTTAAGAACGCCGTGGGTCATTTGTGTTTACTACACGGAATACACCATTGGCAATCCTGTTTTCACATGACGTCTTAAGATGTGGTTTTCCTCACTCTTACAGTTGACACAGATATTTCAGTGCTTACTAAGGACATCCATACAGACGTTAGTGAGTCTGAAATAACATATATCAAATTTATACTAAATTGTGCCTGATGTATATAAACATTTTCATCACCAAGTTGTTATTTTCTCAGAACAGTAAAATGCAATTGCATTTCACTTTTGCCTGAATCACTAAATAAATGATCAGAGTGTATCAGTGATTAATTCATCATTAGCAATCTTTAAATAGTTCAGAATATACATTTTTCCATTGCTTTTGCTGTTATCTTGTCTCGTGATTTGTACTTTTTATGTTCTTTAATATGCATAATATCATTTAATGAAATGCCTCATAGATGCTGCTGTGAACTAGAGCAAGTTAGTAGCAAGTAACCAAGTAAGAATGTAAATAAGTAACTCCATGGAGTAGTGTCATTACTTTAGAAGAACTAGATGCAAAGCTAGTCAAGAAATTCTTGCCTTTTATAATAATTGAAAGATTCAATATAGTGTTCACAAGAACATATCACTTGTCCCTGTCCTGAATCACTGTACAGCATACATAATGCATCTTGAATTAATTATTTATGACAGTGAATTTTATAACTTTGTTAAAACATGTTCAATTTGTTTATATGCAGTTCATGAGGTAAAATGACAACCTATCTGACACGGTGTGAACATATCACATTGTTTTTACTTTAAGGAGTCTTAGAGTTGGGCTTCTTATAGTGGTGAGGGTGTAGTTTGCCATCTTTTGGGATGTGACAACAAGAGTACATCTGACAGAAATTTATAGCAGACTACACACAATCAAATCCTACAAGATGGTAACCTATAACAGCTGATTTTTCAGATTATTATCTCCTATGATGTGATGCCTTATGTGTTCTGTTAGATAGGTACCGATGTTTCAAACAAACCTGCTGCCCCAACTGCATGGACGAACAGGTAGAGGTGCCAGGTTGTCTACTTGCTCGAGGGTGGAGGTGGCAGGTTTCTCTGAAATGTTGGTACCTGGCATCACACCATGTAAAACACTAATGTGAATGCTCATCATCATGCAAACCTGAAATCTCAGCACTCAATGATTTAACATGTAACATAATTTATATTATACTGTCAGTTTTTAGTATGTTTATAACATATTTCCATGGTGCTCATTACAAAAGACTATTATCTTCTATTTTCAATGTTTCTGAATTATACTGTTTTATTTTAGAAGAATACTGAGAATTTCTACGTTCTGGGGTTTGTTCCTGGTGATACATTTTGGACATCTTTAAATTCTAAAATTGTTTGTCAGAAGGATGCTCTTTATGTTCAGGTTAGACCAGTGCATGTTGTTGCACTTCTTAATGTCTGAGCCTTATAAGGATTTCTGAAAATTTGATTGATATTTCTGTCTGTCACTCAAAATACAACATGAAAACTTTTCAGGTTTTTGTCACAGTGTTCTGCAGCCTGTTGTATATTGACAGAAGAAACATTTTAGCAAAAATAAGTTGATTGTGGCAGATTAAACTCTGAAGTCCATAAAGATGATGTCATATTCCAAAACTATTGCTGTAATACTTCCTCTCTTGATTGGCTTCTGCATAACCTGTGTGTATTTCACTTTTCTTTGGTATTACTCTATAGGGTGTAGTTCAAAACTTGAAGAATTGTTATTTTTTGTTCACTCTCAGAAGAACAAGAGCTTGATTTTGATGGCATCACTAACCGTCATGTTGGCATTGCACATACTCGTTGGGCAACACATGGTGTTCCTAGTGAAGTCAATTCCCACCCCCAGCGCTCTGATACCAACCATGCTTTTCTGGTTGTGCACAATGGTATGACTATTTCTTAGTATAGTTTATTTTAACTACATTTGATCAAGTGTGCTTGAACATGCCTTAAATCTTGAAGCACTGGTACTCTAATAAGATGAAGGTGGAGGTGAATGTGTTCAGGAAGTTCATGCTGTCTTTCATTACAGTATATTCAGCTGTTTGACTTAATGTGTCATTCTAATGGAAGAAGAAATCTTGAAGATATTTAAAAACAATGTGCAGGGTAGAATGTCTGGGAACAATAAAATAAGAAGGGGTGCAGCAAATTACATAATAATCGTTTCATGCTTCTCTGATCTGCATTTAGAAGAATTTTTCCAAATGCTTTTCCCTCCAACATTTCTTTGGCTTCAAAAACTCTGGTGGAATTCCGCACTGAAACAAGATGTCTGATGATATAGAGCAAAATATAGTGGCTTTTGTGCATTACCGAGATCAATTACAGCAGGATAATTAGTACTGATGTGCCAAGCAGTCGTCTGGTACTTTCAGGATGACGAATCAGAAAGTGCAAGTTGGGTTTTTGTTGTGTGCATTTTACAGCGAGAATGAAGGAAGATTTTGTTTAATAGACATCATGTTTTTTTCCTGTCTTCAGTGCAGGATGTTTTGTTTACACTGGGAAGTTTTTTTTGCTGTTTGTTAAGGTTGCTGCAAAGTACAGTGAACGGTAATACAATATATGCGACTAACATTACCTAATCTGCTCTGGCATACATTCCTTTTCAATAGCAGGGTTTGATTTTGATATTGTCCTTTGCTGTCTAAGATAGATACATGAGTACGGCACTCTCAGTATTTTTAGGTAGAAGCACTGGTATGTGAACTGACCGGCAAGGGTGGGGGGGACATGAGGCTGCTTTAAAATATTAGACTCTGGGCAAAGTCCTTCCAGCAACATTGTAGATTATGCACAAAAGTAAAGTCTGTTGTGCAACAGGGAATTGATGATACATGAAATACACATACAAATGAGCCTGTGGTTGTGAGGTTGGTAGCCAGAATCTAGTGAAAAGGCAGATCAGCTAAGTTGGTAGTTGTGTTTATACTGTAGGAAAGTTGGTGGTTGTGGCCAAAGTTGAAATGTTTGCCACCTTACCTGACTGTATTACACCATACCCCCTAGAATCAGACAGTTCCAGTGCTACTGGATAGAAGGGCAGGGCAGCTTCTCTGTGGGGCCTGTTATATACCTGAAAACAGAGACAGATCAAACCTCTGGAGTGTTATATATCTTTTCTAATTGTACAGTGCACAGTGTTGAAATCAAATAGTTGGACTGTATTAAAATAAAACAGCTTGCAGTGTTCAAGTAAAATAGTTGGACTATCTTAAAATACAACAGTTGGACAAAATTCAAACAAAGTAGTTCCATGACTACACCAGACCAAGAATAATGTTATTTTCTGTGTACACTAATTTAAAGTTTCCATATATTTATGAATTTGTGTGTATTAGCAATTAATTTCTTGTAGTTCATATATTGAAGTTTATAGCAAAATTATGTGTTCCTGAAACATGTTAGAATGTGAGTTTTTGCCTGTCCAGGTATTATTACAAACTACAAGGAGGTGAAGGTGTTCCTCGAGAAGAAGGGATACCAGTTTGAGTCAGATACGGACACAGAAGTTATTGCTAAGCTGGTGCATCACATCTACTTGCAGAACCCAAACTGTTCCTTCAGGGAGCTGGTTGAGCAAGTGATCCAGCAGCTTGTATGTATCTAGGTGCCACACATGTCCAAGTCCATCCCATCTCTTCCTTACATATAAATCCCCATTATTATTATCCCAATTATTATTATCTCCATCCTTATCTGTGTTCACATAGATGTTCCTCCATTATCTGTGACCACTCTCTTTTTTGTCAATTCTCTGTCTGTCTTTCCATTTTACCCCTTTGTCTCCCCAATAATTTATTTCACATGTCTGCACCACTGTATATCAATAACTTCTCCATGTTTTCTTATAGTATTTCTGTTCTTGGAACTTACATAATGCCTTGTTTTTGGGTTTTAATTCATCATTTTTGTTTTGTAATACTGTGTAGGTGCAAATGTTACTGTAAGGTACAAAAATATTAAGCCTTTAATCGGAATTTATTTTTAAAGAGTTGGTGAATGCAGATCTGACTTAATGCCTCATTCTAACTAACTAACCAACCAACTAACTGACTGACTGACTGACTGACTGACTGACTGACTGACTGACCGAGGCAAACTTGTGTTTCAGTGATGTGTTCAATGCAGATTTCTTTTATAAACATGAAGTAATGAGGCAGAAAGTTTTGAACTGGAAGGTAGCATGCATTCCCTGAATTCAATATGTTCCTAATTTCTTCATGAATTCAATTTTGTTTGTACATACACCATTGTGCCAGATCACTTGTATTCCATTTTAAATTACTAGCAGTCAGAGTTGAAGAGTTAGAGTGGAGCAGAGTTTTCCAAGTCATAGACACTGTCCCATAAGTGACCACATTTTAGCTCCATTGTTTTAAACACATGATAAACTACTAGGAAAAGATATCTTTCTATCTTCTGTTCTTTTGTTAATGTGTTTCATCTTTGTTCTGGGTATTTCTGTTGAGGTTTTTGGGCCAAATCTTCTGGTGGACAGGAACATAATTTCCACAAAGTTACTATCAAATTCTGCAGAAGATTTGAATATCTTATTATTAAGTTACAATAAGAAAAACTTTGTCTTTTTCTTAACAGACATTTTGTTTTCAAATAAATATTTCCAAGAAAGGGAAGATATTTTTGACAAAATTTGAGGATTTTCTAAACAGAGCAATAATGTGGTAGGTGCAGTGCTGATTAGTTTGTATCCGTCCAGTGTTAAATCGTGCAGTTTTACAGATTACATCTTTTTTTAAAATTTTGTGACTGTATTTCTCAAGAACTTATAGTTACATATAGTCAGTCAGTCATATAGTTATGTATTTAGGGAGGTAGGCAGGCAGGTGGTTAAGTAAGTAGGTAAGTTGGTATGTAGATAGGTAGTTGGGGATGAAGGTACGTACGTAGGTAGGTAGGTAGGTAGGTAGGTAGGTAGGTAGGTAGGTAGGTAGGTGGGTAGGCAGGCAGGCAGGCAGGCAGGTAGGTAGGCAGGCAGGCAGGCAGGNTAGTTATGTATTTAGGGAGGTAGGCAGGCAGGTGGTTAAGTAAGTAGGTAAGTTGGTATGTAGATAGGTAGTTGGGGATGAAGGTACGTAGGTAGGTAGGGAGGTAGATTGGTAGGTAGGTAGGTAGGTAGGTAGGTAGGTAGGTAGGTAGGTAGGTGGGCGAGCGAGTGGGCGGCCAGGCAGGCAAGTAGTCAGTCTGTCAGCTGGTCTGTCTGTCTGTCTGTCTGTCTGTCTGTCTGTCTGTCTGTCTGTCTGTCTGTCTGTCTGTTAGCATGCTATGAAGAGTTTCTTATACCAGTGTGAGATACCTGTATTTTAACAAGAGTCACAGATTATGTGTTTTATATACTATTAATTATTTACTGTTAGAAAGTTGCTTCATTCATCACACTGTGTTTTTTCTGATTCCATTGTCATTTCCTCTTGGTGTTCAATTCTTTGTAGGAAGGAGCATTTGCGTTGTGCTTCAAAAGTAAACATTTCCCTGGTGAGTGTGTTGCAACCCGTCGAGGTAGCCCTCTTTTGGTTGGAATAAAAACTAAGACTCGTCTGGCTACTGATCATGTACCAATTTTGTACAGCAAAGGTAAGTGCAGCTTGTCTGATGTCATAATTTATTTAAGAGTGAAACGTTTTATAAATAATAATCTAAACTCACATCTGCTCAAAAGTATATACATAACTGTACTTTATGTTCACAAGGTTGCTTGTATCCTGCAAGAACTATATGTCACATCACAAGACACACTTTCTGTTTGGTTTGAGTGCCTGATATCAAGTAACCAACCTTAATTAAGTGGAAATCTTTTGTTAAACACATCAAAGAATACACTTTTTAGTTTAATTCTTAAGTTGTAATTTACTCCACTGATTTGCTGCATCATTATATGTTGAGTTACTAAAACTTTAAAGCTGGATTTGAACGTTATTTCTAGAGTTACTGTGATAAAGAGCCCATTGTGCAAAGAGCCACAGTTATTGTAGTAAGCAGCCCATACACTAAGACCCACTAATTATAGTCAATGCCCCATTGTGCTAAGAGCCAGTTATTATTTTCATATATTTACTATGCTAGCCAGTAATAGTGGCTTCCAAAATGTATGTTATCCAGCCTGTGCTATTTTATTTTGATATGGACAATGTAAGTGACTTGCCTGTATTTTTGTAGAGTCTGATCACCTGTAAAAATGGATAAACTTTGCAGACCACAGTCTGAAGTCTTCTAAAAGTGAACTGTGTACATGTTTATTTTTATTAATTTATGCCTTATTTAACAGTGCAGACAGTGTCTCATACTATGTAAGTGGTTGGATTATAGTTGAGTAATAAATTGTGACTGGGTTCTAACATGACTTACTATTCTGGTGTTGCCTGGGGGGAATGAGGAAAACCAGAAAAAAAATCACTCCGGATAGCTGGTCTCTGGGGCCAAGATTTGAACTTAGGACCTCCCTACTATGAAGCAGGAGTGCTGTGCCCTCTAATGTGAGACAGAGAAATTTTATGAAAATCACAGTGCATTCACATAATTTCATTAATCAACCTCACAGACTGAACGAACGCTTGGAATGCACTTCTTATCAATTATGGTATTTAACTAGTGCTCTTAGTGAACTTGTCAGAATGGATGCACAGTTAGATAGGTGACAGTTACATAGGAGAGAGGAATATGTGTACTAGTTGTGATGTAGAGAGAGGAGAGACAGGAGAGAGAGATGTGGTTTCTTATGTGTGTACATGTGCACGCACATGCATGCACATGTATGCACAGGAGTCTTGTAAAATTAATGTTGATGTTGATGTTGTCATCATAGTCATCGTCGTAATCATCATTATGTGCTCTGTCTTACGACAGGTCCATAGCCTCTTCAAAAGCGAGTTCCCTGGAGAGTGCAATCTAGCGCTTTCTCTTTTAACTGCCAGTATCTTATTGTTTCCTTAATGTCATCCAGTACCTGTTTATGGTTTTCTTCCTCATTTTCCCATCTGTTCTATTTCTTATTCTGTTATTCATGTTCTATTCATATAAAAATGAGTTTATTATTTATTATGCTCTTATTCTAAAAGGAGAGAAAGCAGTTCTTAAAGAGTACTATCTGTTGGGATGTGATGTTATGCAGTCTGGTAGAAATTTACAGAGGCTCTGGAGGAACTTCTGCATCCATCTCCAGTGCAGAAGAATATTGTGCTAATTCCATTGCCCTAAGTTCTGCTATACTTGCTCCATCAGCAGTTACAAGAACATTTTGAGATGGGATATGCAAGATTCTCTACCGTGTAGATGGAGGCGACACATTCCTTCAAAACATCTGTAAATTTCTATCAGATGGCGCTCTGTTACATTCCACAAGGCACTGCTCTTCACAATCATACACATATCACTCATTAAGTAGAAACGAACCTTTTATCATGTGGGTTGTTTTGGAGTATCCAAATGTTTTTAGCAGCCAGAATCAAGGAAATATACTCAAAAGGGGTCATGATATCTGTGATGTTTTGCCTCATGACATGTCTTGTAACACAGAATTCCTTAGCCAACTTGTGTCAAGTACCAGATGCCACATGTGGCCTGCAGTATGCCTCCCTGTGATTTAAAAATGTTTCTAAAACACCAAGCCTTATAGTCAATATCAGTACTGATCATGCTTATAAGTTCAAAGAGTGGTTTATAGAAATGTGGTGTTGCAGACTCTTTGCTTTGTCTTCGGTTCATTCGAGAAATCAAAAGTCTTTCTATGCTTGTGCTAATTACAGTGGCATTTCAGTTCAATGCTATTTCAGCATCAACCACCAGTGGTGTGTTTCATGTCATTCATTATAGTGAAGGGTATGTTGTCAGGGTTTGGGAAGTGATAATGAAGGCTACCCAGGAAAATAAAAATGTTTGATTTCAATTTTGAAATAGTTTTGAACATAATAATAATAATAATAATAATAATAATAATAATAATAATAATAATAATACTAATAATAATACAGTGCATGTGGAATGTGAAAACGAAGGTGATGCCAGTAATAACAGGGGCAACTGGAACCATTTCAAAATCCTTCAGAAATTCTTGAGCAGCATACCAGGAAAGCACGATATCAAGGAACTGCAGAAAACAGTTATACTGGGCACAGCACTCATACTTCGGAAAGTACTAATGTAGAAACACAAGAGAGTTTAATATTGAGGACAGTGTTGTATGCACAATGAATAGTAAGTGCAGAATAGCAGCGACACTGTATACCCTAGAAACATGGTTTGTTTCGAGTATGTATGTGTGAATATACTGCATAAAGGAGACAATATAATAATAATAATAATAATAATAATAATAATAATAATAATAATACAGTGCATGTGGAATGTGAAAACGAAGGTGATGCCAGTAATAACAGGGGCAACTGGAACCATTTCAAAATCCTTCAGAAATTCTTGAGCAGCATACCAGGAAAGCACGATATCAAGGAACTGCAGAAAACAGTTATACTGGGCACAGCACTCATACTTCGGAAAGTACTAATGTAGAAACACAAGAGAGTTTAATATTGAGGACAGTGTTGTATGCACAATGAATAGTAAGTGCAGAATAGCAGCGACACTGTATACCCTAGAAACATGGTTTGTTTCGAGTATGTATGTGTGAATATACTGCATAAAGGAGACAATATAATAATAATAATAATAATAATAATAATAATAATAATAATAATAATAATAATAATGTCTTTTGAACTGATTAACTGCATTGAGAGTCCAGCTTGAAGTTATTAGTACTAAATGTACTCTACATTAGATTGCTTACACTTGGGAAATTTGATGCTGTTTGTGCAGTGATATGTAGGAAAAGAATCAGTAAATTTAGTGCTGGCATCATGGTTAGTGCTTAACCTTTTAAAGCCTAGCGGTAACTTTACGTACCACCAGGTTTAACATTAAAAAACTCTACGTGCTGGCCACATTGTGTTTGTGTGTTTTGTACGGATCTCAGAACAAACAGCAACTTTTGCCTTATAAAACATTAAGAGATTGGTTTTTATAACCGAAGTGGAGAGTGTTTACAGCGCGGTACGCACTGAGTCCTTATATAAAACAGATACGCTTCGTCTTCAAAGGGTTAAACAATACATCTAAATGTCACTTGCCTGATAGTTGCTGAGACACTAACAGCTTAATTTTACTTGATAGAAAAGTGCGTTTGTTAATATTAGTTCAAATCAGGGGTGTAGAAATCCCAGGCACCAGGTCACTGTGACGAGTAAACTTTGTAGATTGGCACCCATTGTTTGTCCTTGCCTCGTGTCGCCCTTCTGGCACCTAGAATTTTGAGGTGGCTTCTAGATTTGTGGAAAATTTGTGCACCCCTGTTTTGAATATACCAAGTGTAATATAGGTGAGTTTTGACAGCTTATGTGGGTGACTGGCTGAAGTCAGGACAACTAGGGTTTAATTCTCAACACGACTGGGAGTCATGCATATAACTCTGTACATAATCCTGTCAGTTCTGTGGCATCTTTCTGAAGTAACGGCAGATGGGGTGTGTACCTGCCCATGTACTCATTTCCAACTAGTCCTGATATTGCATGGAGTTTTACCTTTGTAAAATTTCATAAGGTGATAGTTTGGTACAGAAACACAAATTTGCTGTAATTTAACAAAATTTGACTTATTATACGCAATAATCAGTGTCTCACAATATATAGTAACTCTTTCGGTGAAGGGAATGTAAATTATTCGGTATGGGAGATGGTTAACACAACACTCATATGGCACACTATATCATATTCTTAACACAAAGTTTATTGCAGTCAAGTTCTTGGAACCTTTACCTTTCTGTATAAGACCACAAAGGAATGAAGAAAAGCAGAATTTGCATTGTGGAACACATATGTCATCTAATGATGGCTGTAACGTTTGTCTTTATAAATTCTACCAGATCATGATTTGTTGTAAGATGTATAATTCCACAATGCAAGAAGTCTCACTCTTGATGTGCTTTTGCACTGAAATGTGCTATTGCACCTAGCCTTTCCTTAAATGCCTTGTTTGATCATTTGTTCTATGTAACTGAGATGTGGTGACTGATCAGTGGCCTTGATTGTCACATAGTGTATGTAAAAGTAAGAGGTAAGGTTTCCCTTTGCACATCATGAAGGCCCAGGGGGGGGCCCCCCCCCCGATGAAGTATGGCTTTACATATTCTGAACACTAGTCTTGTACACTCACAGAATATGAGTAGGTAAATATTGGTTCTCTAGAAGTTACACTGCTGATGAACTATTAATTTTTATCCCTGTAATGTAAGTTGTTCCCTGTATGAATGAGTTACGACACTTTGCACAGTGAATGGCTTGTGAATTACATTGTTGTAATATGTCTTTTACATGCATGCTGCAACTAAAATACGATATAGGTTTGGATTAACATATGCTGACAGCGTGGTGTTCTTTTCATATGTAAAATAATCGATCATGTGTACATTCTTAAGGGTTCTTTGAGGTGGCCATTCTTTTAGAAATGTTCTTACATGCTGTGATTCAGCAGTGGTAAAAGGTAAAGTTGTCCCTCTACATGCTGTAAAGGCATGGCAGGGAAGTGGAGGCACAGCTACCCTCTTTCTTAACCTCAGCGATAGAGGGAGGTGATTGGTCTGCCTCACGCCCCGGCTGCTTTACGCCCCAGGAAAGAACCCCCGGTACTTATTGAATAGGAGGCTGGGTGGAACCCAGAATCTGTTTGGATGTCTTGGAGAAGAGATGAATCTCTTGCCCATTCTGGGATTCGAATCCCAAATCATCCAGCAAGTAGCTTAGTTTAATGCAAAAAGTGTGTGCCTACAAGATATAACAGTGTGTGTAAAATGCATATACAGTCAGGATATTGTGTTGACATAAATGTCAGCTGTTTTTGGGCGTGTTTGCAAAGTTGCAAAAAGTGCCGATTTAGGTTTATCATATTTGTCTACCCGCCTGCCTGTCTGGCTGTCCATCCACATGGAACAACTCATCTCCTACTGGACAGATTTTCATGACATTTGATATTTGAGAATTTTTCAAAAATCTGTTAAGAAAATTCAGGTTTGGTAAAAATCTATGTACTTTACGTGAAAGAGCTGTGTACATTTATGGTAATATCTCGCTGAATTATTCTTAGAATGAGAAATGTTTCAGATGAAAGTTGTAGAGAAAACCAAAACACACATTCCGTGTTCAATAATTTTTTTCAGAAATCATGCCATTTATGAGCTAATGTGGAAAAGTATGGTACAGCCAGAGAGGCCAAAAATGGCAATATAATATGGTGTAGAAAAGATGTGATTTGCCTGCTGCCTAACTAAGGCTACACACACTCAGAATACATGGTACTTTTCCGCGCAACAATGGTTATGTGAACTGGCCTCGATATTATGTTATATATATTGTGTGTCTTGTCGGGTTCTAAAATGATTTGTCAACTCTGTAGCGTATATTGGATCAAGGAGAAGACTGATCATGGGTGATGAATTGGGAAGAAGAGAAGGAGAAGTGTTTAGGGCTTACATTAGGGAAACAGGAACAAGAGAAAGAGAAAGAATAAATAGATGGAAACAACAAATGGTTAGGTGGTATAAATGAGTCAGGCACCAGAGGTAAATGTCCAAGTTTTGATGCCCCTACTTGCTTCAGACTGTGGACGATGGTCTTCGGAATCAGGCCTTGTTAATAACCTTCTGTTTTTGTGTGCATTTGGCTTTGACACTGGACACTAGTTGCTGTCCTGTAGGCTGTATTATGTACATATTTTTGCTTGTAAGCATAGGCTTGTTTGCATGTAAATAGATTAATATATTAACCATAACACCAGTTTCATTGTAATTAATTTTATGTGATATTTGTTTTTATTTTGCATGACCTGATTACACTCTTGGCACGCTACAGATGAACACCCTTTAACTCCAGGTAGTAGATACTTCAATTTCAGACTTTCTTGTCTTTCCTTTTGTGTACTTGATGTAACTGTTTCTATAAATTCTGTACTTGATTTTTGTCAATCTTTTTCCCATGTGCTGTTTTCCTTAACACAGTGTTATTCCTGTTACTCACAACCTGAATACAAAGCCACAAATCTTCTACATAACTGCAGTGGAGAGAAGGTAAAAGAAAGGAACATATAGGAGGCGAAAACAAAATTATTTTAGAAACAGGATTAACGTTTTTTACATACCAGGCGAAAGTTTGCAAATATGTAGAAAAGGCTTAAAATGTTTATGCACTTTGTATAATGTTTTGTGTGGGTGCATGGTAAGCATAAACTCCATCTAGAAACGCATTCTTGCAAGAAAATTGATGAACATGATTCATTTCCTGATGCTATTTGTTGGTGCATAAGATGAGCATATTTTATTGTCATAAAACACAAAAATGAAAAAAACAGTGTAGAAAAATTAGGAATAACAGAAATTGAAATAAGGATTTTTTAAGTTCCTAATTTTTGTTATTTGTTTAATAGAAACATTAAAAATTATTGCACCCTCGCTCTCCACAGACCTTTATGACGTCTGAATACTGGCACCTGAAGCGTGTAACAAAGCTTAACCTGAAGAGGCAGTAACAAATATTTTTTATTGCTTTTTAAAGTATTTACTCTCGCATTATTTCTCATTTAGATGGGACACACTCTGGTGCTGTGCATTTCACTGTATCTCAGTAACTGAATTTGGTTGAGATATATATGTGAGATTTACAGTTACAGGAAAATTATCTACTCTTGGTTATAAATAATATCACACTAAACCATTTACATAACAAATAAATGGTCTAATTTTTACTTATTTATTCTTTATAGCTACCTCTTTTGAAAATCTGTCATGGTTAGGCTGCTGCAGTAGTTTCAGGGAGAGTGGTAATGCAAAATTTGTAACTGTTAAGGGGGTTTCCTTGTGCCTGTTCGAAACACACTGATGATATGAGCATTACAAACTATACGAAAGTTCATGTTGTGAGTGAGACGCCCTGAATTACCTTCTGTTGGCCTGTCTTGGGTTGTACTCCACTGCAACACTTCACTTCACTGTCACCAAGTTTGTGTCTTTTGTGCTTCTATTATGGTTTTCTGAGTTGTGACATCATGTAGTGTTGTAAGTTGATACCAACATTTCAGAGGAACTTACTGCCCCCTTTCATTATGATTCAAGTGAGTAGGCTGAAGGCAGTTGGGTTACACACACACATTTAGTGGAAGGTGACTGGTACATCCATAGGAAGACAGGAGAAACAGAACCAAGTCCAGGCCAGTAGAAATGGTGAACAAGAAATGTGCAAGAAAACAGCTGTTATTAAGGGCCACATCATTTTTGTCACAGGTGGTGTATGTATTTATGAGATGACTGCCCTGATGAGACCGACTGCAAACAGGAAGTGGGAACTGGACTAGTGATCACCTTCTTTGCAGTGTACAAACATAACTTGACCATATCTTCACCTTATTGACATTAGCCCTGAAGATGGAGCAGGATACTCCTTCGAAATGTTGGCATCAGTGCAACAGACTGCATGATGTTGTAACCTCAAATGATAAAAATCTGAACACTGACCACTTTGCAAACCTGAATATGTATAACTTTGTGTCTATTTAGCCTCTTATGTGTTGAATGTGAAGCAATCTGTTTGAACTGATGTTAATAATGTGTCCACTAAGGCAATATTATTATTTTTACAAATGGAGAGTTTAGTGTCATGTATCTGGTGCTTTATTTCCCAACTCACTGTGTCAGTTGTTGTTTGTAATTAATGTGGGTGTACTTACCCTTTCCCGCTGTCTAATGTGTTCTATGACTGAAGGACTGGATTTCTGTGTTGCCCATATACAGTTTCAATGGGCATCTCATTGTCCTGACTGATATCCTTTGGACATAACAATGTTACTAGTCAGTTCTAGAGGATTCTAATGATGGTATATTACTCTTATGATTACTAGGTTTGTGGACTTTCTACATCTTTCTCTCAAAATCATACACTGTGTTGTAGATATGACATCTGATCCTATCTTCTGATAAAAGGTTGGGGACACCAACTGTCTTGGGTCTGAAAAAAGAGTTTTTCTTAGTCACTGCCACAGCGGCTCTGACAGAATGCAATATTCTAACTACCTGATACAAGTTTTCAGATTTTCGTGGTGGGTATGACTCAGGTGATGGTATTCTGGGTTTTTACAACATGCACTGTAGTGGGATTATGTCAACATTTCAGAGGACATGCTGCCTCCATGTTCAGGGTCACTGAATTTAGTGCAGGTGGGTGCTGAAGTGTTTGGGAGGAGGAAGTACATTGATAATGGAGGATTCTGGCCAATCAGAGCTCTGGAAAATGGAGAGGAGATGGGACTTGCAGCAAGCAACTCTCAACTCTCATTGGCTTGGTGCCAGTCCTATTCCCTCTCCCCGTTAATAGCCCAGATGTGCAAAAATCCGTGAAATGTGGCCATATTTTGTACCAGTTTTCCTCTGCCATTTGTGTCAGCATCGACGAGAACCAAATCGCACCACCCTGAAGGTGGAGATGTACTGTCCTCCAACATATCACAACAAACATTCTATTACAAACCCAGAAGACCATCGTTGTCTTACTAGCAGATCCAGTGATTCAGAATAACTCTTTCTGTCAGACAGAACTCATTAGGTGCCTCCACATCCCTGCACCTAAGAAGGGGAGCAGAGCCAGTTTCCAGAACGTTGTGTTCTTTTTTGACTATGAGATGATGGACAAACTGTATAAACCTAGTAATCCTAAGAAGAATGCTGTTTTATAGGATGTGATGTCATGTAGTTTGGTAGGTATGTACTGATCATCCACAGGATAATGGAGGCAACAGTTTCCGCTGATATGGATTGGTGCATATGCGTATCTACCAAATTACATGGCATTACATCTCAGAATTGTAATCTTCATAAACTTTGCTACAAGAACCTAAAATCTAATTCAGAGCTAAATTTATATTACAGTTTTTCACAGTAACTTTCCTTTTAACATAATTTTCGATTTCTGTTATGTAATTTTATGATCTCGGTTTTATGTAGGGGAATTATTAGAACTAAAATTGTCAATTAGAAAGATTCGTACCTTTATTTTCTGCCTTCTGTACGTACTGTCCATGGCAGTGGTATAGTCAGGACACAAAGATGTGTACTGAAAGTGTAACAGTGCTTATAATCTCTGGGAATTTGTGTACGCTACAGAATGGTCAAGAAGTCACAGTTCTCCTACTTACAATGTGATTTATGTGTGCACATCACATGCTGCGATGCATTGTGAAACCTGAAGATGGTGTGTGGCTACACTGTCAGTATTTTTATGTGCATGCCATCTGCCAGGGTATAGTATACCTGAGACGTAGCATGCACATACAGATCCCCATGGGAAATTTGTTGGGGGTGCTGTGACTGCATGGCAATTCTGTACAATAAGGGGTCTTCAACCATTGTTTTATTTACAAATTTTAGTCCAGCCTGTGAAATGTGAAGCACATTAAAGATTCTAATAAACATGCTTTTGAGCTAGAAATTTTAATATAAACCAGCACAACATCCCTACACTATCCATGCTGAAGTGTTATTTTATATTAGTTCACTCATGTCTTAATGATTACTTGTGATTAATCAGTTATTCAGGAATATTTTTGATGCAACTTTGCCCGCTGTGAACAGTAGAGGAGTTGTGCTGATAAAAGGGATTAGTAATTTTGTCCTGTGCTTGCACTTATTTAATGTATGGAGATCTGTTTATGCATGACCATGACATTTCATTTTGCATGGTTTTCTGTGTTATTTCGGTATGTTGCACTAATTTTCACATTTCTCTGTTTGATTTTTTTAAACAATCTGTTCCTGCCCTTCCATTAGATGCAGAATCACAAAACCCAGGTACAAACTACAATTTTACTTTATTTACTTCTTCCTAAATTCTGTCTTTCTGTTTCTGTTTCTGTTTCTGTTTCTCTCTTTGCTTTTAAGTGTTTAAAGACATAACCATGTCATTTTATAGGCTTTTCATGGAACATTTAGAATTGGACTTCTAAGTGTGTACACACAGCATACTAACAGAAAATAAACTAATTTTAGATAAAACTAGTTCAGAGTTCCACAGTGGATGAGTCAGAGGCCTTAAAAATTAATGTTCTGACATTTTATTGGTCTATTTATCTGACGGATTCTTAAAATACCTTGCTTTAAGTGATTTAATTGGGTAAGAAATGTTGTCTTGCACTGCCATTTTTAAAACTTTGCAATTTGTATGATTCATGTTTAAAGCAACATATTATTTTGTCTGGATCCAGAGAGGTTTCCCACCAATCAACATGATGTTATATCCCAAAATACTTGCATCATAAAATTATTTTCTTTGTTCTTGACAAAGAATTGTAGATGTCTTATGTATTTCAAATTATATAAATAATTACAAGTTATTTGTTCCCTCTAAATTGATATGGTTATGAACTGCAGCATGTGCTTTGCATTATCACATTACAGTATGCTTGCAGCTAAACTCTTATAAACATACATTGAAAACTATAAACTACATGAGTAATTCCTTAATTCATTCTGAAAGTGTTTTAGTACAGGGTTATTTCTAAGTAGTTTGAGCCTGAATGTGATTTTCCTCTTAGGAAACAGTGCCATAATAGTTTAAATGTCTTGTGTGACATCACTATCGTACTGGTAAGTAATATAAGCAGCAACAGGTTGATTTACACTGTATACTTCGAGATGTGTCACACAGAAATGAAACGTCTTCTGACATCCTGGTAAATATCTGTGCTGGTAAGTACAACTTGGATGAGAAGATGTTGTTCACTTTGTTTTTAAGCACATTTGAAAAACTGCAAAAACCGACTATTAGCTTTGCCATGTCCATCTGTCTGTCTGTCTCTGTCTGTGTGGAACAATTCGGCTTCCATTGGATATTTTATCATGAAATTTTATATTTTAGGATTTTTTGGAAATCTGTTGATATCTAAGGCAAGAATACAGACATACACTCATAATAATTAATACTTATCTGCTTTTACATGGCAACAGTGGTTACATGAATGCACCTTAATGTTATGTTATGCATACACTGCGTGTCTTGTTTCAGTAATAATTATTATCATGGGTAAGCAGAAAGATGCTGACACACTGTAGAAATGCCCCTCAGCTTCTACTCCAGAATGTATGTAGGTTCCCATTTTCATTTCACATCTAAAAAAAATTTAAATGAGGGATTAATACTGGATTAAATTCGTGATTGGACATGGAATATGTTTTGTGATGATACGTATATAGCTAGTCATTTAAGGGATAGGACAGGTCATCCTACATTGTGTCAGCAATGGCATAGTGGTGCAGGGACTAACTTTGCTGCTTTCTATCTCAAGTAATATGTGTCCGGTTTCACAGAGGAAGTCACTTCATATGCCTTCCAGGAAGATGTTCTAAAGGCAAAACAGTGATCTCTTGGAGCATCTTGGTGATGGTTTCATATGCAGGCTATGTTAAAAGTTTTCTCTGGTGTCTGTGGGTTGTCTGTGGTCTTGGGTCAATTGTAATGATCATAATATCTAGATGAATGAGATATGCTGCCTACCTGCAATGTACTTGATCACATTCCCTCCATTCTGTAAGACAATTAAGTGCTTTATCAAGTGGTGAAAGGACTGTCTTCAATGTGATTTTTTTTTGTTTCTGTAGATATTTTTGTGACAAGCCTGCTAATCTTGAAGATAATTTGACATCACAAAAATATACTTCCCGTTATTTTTATTGAAGTGTTAGATTGTTTTAACATAGAAGATATAATTTCAGTCAGTATCTATCATAGTGGGATTAGGCATCTACTTAAATTAAATATGTTGTCACTTCTTGTGGAAGGTCCTGTTTTCAATGAAAATTTTGACAATAATTGTACACATTTTTAATTTAAACTTTAATTTGTTATGTTTTAGTTTCAAGGAAACAATTTAAATGCTGATGAAAATCAGCTGTTTAGAAATTCAGCCGAATGATTCTGTCATAGTTACAAATTTCTAAATCTCATGTTTAATCAGCAATTATTGCTGCTGCAAAGGATGATAACACAGTTACTTTAGACTAGGCAATTAGTCATGCGGTGTCATGGCTATTAAATGTTACAGCAAAGGTTAATGCAAAAGCAGCAAACACAGTTCTCCAATTGTGATTTTGTGTGTTGCGATGCTGCATCGTCTTATAGGCAGTTAACAGCATTTGGGATCTGAAAGATCAAAGTGAGTGTGTTAATATCCCCAGTTTATGGGCAGGTGGTCACTCAGAACTGTGTGATGGAGAAGAGAGATAGAGCCCTTTATGGTCCAATATGAAATGTGGTATCAGCCTGTACCTCTAAAAGTGTACAATGATATAAACCAGAAGGCTACAGTCTGAATGCTCATTGCCATAATGACCTTAGTAGGATATGCAGGCCTGTACTGATTAATTTAGAACCCATTGAGTTTTCTCACTAGGATATTATATAAATCATCATTCAGTAATGATGGGAAGATACTGCCATTATATTAACATTAGTTTAAAATAATGAGAAGACTGAAATAGTGTTTGTTAATGTTAACTAACTTGTGAATATCTGCTAATCAGCTTTTGGAATTAGTTCAAATGAGGTAAGCAGGCAACCATATTTTCAAGCTCTGCTAACAGTGATGAAGGTAAAAGTAATGTTGTTTGTTGACATATAGAGATTTTCATTCACATATGTCTGTCTAAAAATTAAACAAAATTGTGTTACCTGAGCTGAAAGTTTAAAATCCCACGAATTTACCAGCAGTGTTTTTTGTATTTCCAAAATTTCTTCTGAAATGATATACAGTGCACTGCAGCATATCTTGAATTCATCTGGATAATACTATTGACATATTAACCCTTATATCACTTTCTATACTTGGTATGGTGTTACCTGTATAGTACACTGTCTACAGACCACCGACCACATGGCAGAGGTGACTTGCCCATTCTTCCACGTTCTGACTCAACAGCAGAGTTCCAGCCACTGGAAGATAAGGAAGTGGAATACTTCTTTGCTTCTGATGCTAGTGCTGTCATTGAACATACAAACAGGGTGATTTTTCTGGAGGTGGGTCATACATCTGATTACAGATCACACATTCTCAACGTGAAAGAATTGATATGTTCCCTTTTTTATGTTCCTCAAAACTCCATTCCTTATCTTTGGTTGGATAATTAACTTCGTCCGTCACCTGAGTTTACTAAGATAAAATATTTTACATAATTTTTTTATGCACAGTCATGTTACACGAGTAGGCATGTAAAGGGTTTGTAATGTTTTATAATTGCTTGTAGTCTGTTCGTATTTTATGCTTCATTACACACATGCACTTTTGTTACACAGGAGTGCTGTCTAGACAATAACCAGTGAAAGCTTCTGCATGATACTGCAAGGCACCAAGTGCAATGCAATTTATGGTGACAGTATGACCCAGGACCCAAAGAGGGAGCATAAACTGTGGTCACATAAAAACATTGTGTCAGTAAAACAACGAGCTTGAGCACCATCATATCTTGAGTTTTAAGGCCATGTTTGGTAGTAACATCAAATCTTATGTGAATTTCCAAGCAAAATGACACACTTTTGATATTATATTTACATAGGTTGTACCTCAATTCTTAATGGAATCTGTTCTACCACCTTAGTTAGATAGTTCATCAAGTGATGTCTTTGAAAATAAACCACTATGACTGTCATTGAACAGTCTGTTATGAATTTATCCCCATTCATGCCATCACAACCAACCTTGCTTCTGCTTGGCATACCTGTGCCCATAAGAACTCATGGATACAGTTTTACAAGGACTTATGGATACAACAGTTTATTATTCTAAGCAAACTGAGATTCATATTCTTTGATTAATTAAAGTTGCACTTACCAGAGTCAAGATATATTATGATTGAATGTATAAGCATTTATTGTTTCCCTCCATTTTATATACGTCTCTTTGTTCTACTTGCTTTGTCCCTTTAACTGCTTTTTTTCATGGCAGGATGCTACAAATCATCTATTAAGTATCCCAGAACCCACTGTCTCAAAATTTTCTTTTTCCTGTCAAATGTGATACCTGATTTTGTGTTAGATGTCAGTGCAGTACTTGAGACATATTGTTGAAATGTTGATGACAGATATTTTTCCATGCTACTCTGCATGGGTGTTTGTAATATTGGTTTTAAGATAATAGGTCATAAATTGTTTCTGAATGTAAGAATTTTTATTAAATATGTTATTAGAAGCCCATACTAAAATAGAACAATTATTTAATTTCAATACAGTTTGGTCATATCAGACTATAGCTGTCTCTTTTGACTGCATATTTTACCATGGATACAATATCAACTGGATCAGTATATTCCAACAAAGTACACAAATAATTTAACAGCATGCTATTGTATCAAATTTCTCTGACATGCCATTTTCAAGGAGAGTGAAATATACCCATGTAATTAACTGTTGTTAAAATATTTGTGTACTGTGTTGATGTATATTGATCCAACTGATACAACATGGTCGTTAGTTTCCTTAGTCAAGCTAACAACACGTTAATATGGGAACAGTGTGTTACTTTAGCAGCTTGATTACGTTGATGTCTTGTGCATGTCTGCAGAACTTCTTTGGAGTTGGAGGTTTGGTTGATTACAAAATTATTTTATAATCCTCTTTCAGCTGCAGATATTGTTGAGTGTCTAATGAGATGGAGAGATTGTTATAAATGTAGTCTGTTTCAAATTTGTAGCAAGTATGATTATGCCTTCTCTTCCTTGATCTATTTTGGTTTCCGAAAACTTTGTGAGAATTCTTTTTGTTGTAAAAAGACAGTTTTCTGCTTGTGTTACCTTCATCCATTTTAGAAGAATATTTGTAATTTTCAGGATGATGATGTAGCTGCAGTAAAGGAAGGCTCGCTGAGTATTCATCGGCTTAGGAGGTCACTTGAGGACTCTCAGTCTCGTGAAATCATTACTCTTAAAATGGAGATCCAACAAATTATGAAGGGTATAGTTGTATTATGGAGTACACAGTATCAGACTGAAATTGGTTTTATTGATTAACAATTAATGGAATTATATTAAGTACATCATTTATAATTTGAAAATAGCAGTTTCTTTTGATGTCAATTTGAATTCCTACCAATGCCTCTCTTTATCACCTGGTCAAGGGTACAGAGTCTTTTTGTGAGCACTGGTGTTTCCACAAACTTCATATTAAAATAACTCTGTCCAGCTATACATGTGTATTTATATAACCACATGACAACTGCTGACCAAGTGTTTGTGAAATTTTACGTTATGGAATATTAATTATTCCTTTAATTGGATGTCTTTGAAAAGGGACACATGAACTGTTCAGACTAAATAGTTTGCATTTGAGCAAGATTTCAGGCATAGCCAGACCTATGACACCTGTAGAATGGCTTGCAAGTGATTTGGTGTCTTTAGTCTGTCAGTTCCAAGGAGGAATTTACACGTGGAAATATAAAAAATAGTCTCCTTTATCTGATGAAGTGGACAGGCGTACTTTGTAAGAAAGAAGTGATGAAACTGAGAGCTGAGTTTCTTCGCTGTGGTTGCACATAACAGGGTTAGATGATGCTACTACTTGTCAGTCAGACATTTCTTTAATTAACTTGAGTTTGTAACTGACTTCAAAATATATTTTAACATTAAAAAATGTGTGTCTAACTCAGCAAATATACTTTAATTGGTTTTGCAGGAAACTACAGCTCTTTCATGCAGAAAGAAATTTTTGAGCAACCTGAATCGGTTGTAAACACTATGAGAGGACGTGTTAACTTTGAGACTGAGACTGTTATTCTTGGAGGTATAAAGGTAAGTTACTGGAATTCAAATAAAGCAGCATCACACTATTTATATTTCTATTTATATTACCACTGCTTTTAGGAAAAACAGTTTGTTGAACTTGTATAATGAATTTCTTTAAAAACTTAATTGATTGAAATTTTAATTTGCCTTGGGGGTTGTAACAGTGGTAACTTTGAAGATAGTTGCATACTGGAATGTGTTGTGGAGTGGCATTATGGTTAGGTACCAAGTTGGTTCCTAGCTATCAAACCACAAAAACACTTGTATTTGTGGAAAGTGCTGCCTCCTTTGTACCTATTCTGAAGGTGGAAAACAGCAGTCTTCATACTTTTTCCTGTTTTTTTATATTATGTGTTGTGAGATATAGGCATTTACATGAGAATGATGTTAGAGAAGTACCTCTCTAGTTCATACACAGAACAGATGCTTCTTCACCACATACATCATCACACTCTTCCACTACCCATATTTAAGGAGACCTGTGTGTCTACATATACCTTGTCATACCTGAGCCTCATAAAAAATAATTACTTGAACTGGAATACTTAAAAAATTTATAATATCCATATTCCATGGAAAATCGTGAGGCATATGTGAACTGTATGTTGATACCTACATTTCATAACAAATCACATGTAGTACAACACCCCAACTTGTGTGCACATTAGAAGGAGGAGATCAGTTCTAAAACGTTAATGGAAGTGCTGTATCCCCTCCCATATATTTCGGCATATTTGTATTATATTTTTATATTTTACTCCCAGTTTCGGCTTAGAAGGAAAATTACAAGATATGAACATAACATTCAATTCTTTGTAAAATTGTAATGTCAGTTATTTTTACATGATAACTTGTTAATTATAAGCATTTTTGTCTTACCTGTTTTCCAAGTTGGTGTCTGACGATGCCTTCTACAAGCTGAAATAGGTACCACGTAATTTGGCAACAAACATTGTCAGGTAACAGCAGTTATGATGGAGGGTCTCTTTCATTTACCTGATACTGTGTATCACGAGGGGATGTCTCAAGTTTCAAAACAAAACACACACACACACACACACACACACGCACACACGCACGCGCGCGCATACGCGTTTATTAACCACTGATCCACATTGATGTTGTCAGTATAGTGTTGTTAGTGGTGACTAATCCACATATTATTATTTTCATTGTGCTTTATCAACTCTGTTACTGTGTAGCACTGAATTGTAGGGTTACTGTAAATGGAAAGGGATGTGGAAGGAATTGGTTGTGGCCTATTTTAAATTACTCTGGCAGCTTTTGCCTCAAGGAATTAGTGTCTGAACCGAGGTCTGTGCCAGGGATCATAAAACAAGAGGGCTAACTGCTCATTAATGCATTTTATGGGTGTATTAACTAATGTAGAATGAAGTTACAATTTTCTTTACATCCACAAATTTAAAAGCTGCCTCAAAGATTTACATTATGCAATGTGTTCATATAATGACATTAATTATTATATCCTTACAGGACTACATACCTGAAATCCGTCGTTGCAGACGCTTGATGCTGATTGGTTGTGGAACGAGCTACCATAGTGCAATTGCAACAAGGCAACTGCTGGAAGAACTCACAGAGCTTCCGGTTATGGTTGAGCTGGCATCTGATTTCCTTGACAGGAAAACTCCCGTGTTCAGAGACGATGTGTGTTTCTTTATATCTCAGTCTGGTGAGTGCATTGTGGTATGAAAAATGTATTTGCACTTTAAATTCCATGCTTATCATAAGCACTCTATGTAGCAGTCCAAAGAGTCCACTGCCAGTGGGACCTCTGAATTCATTACCCCTCCTACCAGAGTGGAATGTAACAAAAATGAAGGGGGCTGTGTTCATTCAAATGCAGTAAAAACTATTCAGATAGAATTTTAAATTTGAAATATGCAGAAGTAACTGTGCTGACAGCACTGGGTGCTCGTGTTCTAAACTGAATAGTCAAAGGTTAAAGCAAAATGTAGGTGTAATTTTTCATCCTTCTGAATATTGTTTATGCATGTTGCTTTATTCACTTTAGCCTTATTACCTGTTTTTACATTATATTATATTTTGTTATGTTCATGGGGTTTAACATAAGGTTCCACTGCAAGTGAGGACATCTAAACATTTCCTTGCAGGTCTACACATAAAACACACTGGTGTCTATCAGACTACAGGGGAAGATTCTGATCTTGTATTTATTTAGTTAATGCGGATAAATAAATATTTATTTCTGGCATTGTAATTTATATATGTCACGTCACTAAACTAGTGTAAATAAAATTCTTATTACAGTCCTTATTACATAATCATACATCACCTCAAGAACTCAAGAAATGCATCTGCTTGAGAATACTTGAGCCTCATAAATGAAATCCTTTCCTGTGTGATCTGGGTGAGGGTGTTTAGATAAGACCCTTATACTACTTGAAAATACTAAGCTTATAATTTCTTGAAAAAATTAAGCATGTTTCAAATTCTTGTCACTGAAACAATTCAAGCAGTTTTAAAAATAATAATTAGCAGCATTATTAAAAACAGCATCCACATTCACCATGTTATTTCCATTTCACTTGCATTTGGTTACAACACACATGCCACTGGTTTGTTCATTGCACTGGGACACAATTCTTACATTTTCAGGTGAAACAGCAGATACCTTAATGGCCCTTCGTTACTGCAAACAGCATGGAGCCCTCATTGTTGGTGTCACCAATACTGTTGGTAGCTCCATCTGTAGAGAGTCTCACTGTGGTCTTCACATCAATGCTGGCCCTGAGATTGGTGTCGCATCAACAAAAGCCTACACTTCACAGTTCATATCACTTGTAATGTTTGCTCTGGTTATGAGTGAAGATAGGATATCCCTCCAGGCACGCCGATCGGAGGTATGTATGTATATCTGGCTGCCTGTTGGTCATCAGATACTGTGTGGATTTGGGTTTAATATTGGCTTTATTCCAAAATATTATATTTCCAGCCCAAACACAACAATTTTATTTTGTTTATCATACAATCAGCATCATGTTTTGGCCAGTATGGCCATCAGCAGGCTGTGTACAAGAATAAAAGGAAAACACACACAATTGTATAGGACTGATATCTCAAAACTTCACATATATGTGTTATATAAAATGTACATAACATAGGTAGCCTTGTGAATAATGTTTATAAAATTGCATATATTTTTTTTCTTAAAGTCTGGATCAACAAATATATAAAATAATAAGATTAAACAATGTTAAAATATAAAGGCAGTGTGGGCACTTCTTGGAGGCGATGGCTTGCGTGAATCTGTTTTGGATGAGCTCTCTTTTGAATGTAGGTATTGTCTTGAAGAATTGATGTTAGAAGGGTTGTTTTTGTTTATAATTTCAGAAACCTGGAAAGATATTAATATTTGTAATTATTAGTATAATAAGAGAGAGAGAGAGTTGGGTTGAAGTAAGATGGGAAGTAAATTTCAAAAACTTACATGCGCTGGAGTACGTATATGTTTATATAGCTTGAATGCTAGTTTCTTCCCAATATTTTTTGAAGTATGTTCCTTCTATGTTGTATATAATTTTATGAGTTGCACTGTAGATAATATGTTGTAGGTGTCGTGTTTAGACCAGACATATAATATTTCTGATTATTCAAAACACAACAGATATGAATTGTCTTAAAACTGGCTTTATTACATGTTATGATAGGGCAATTGGCATGGTAGAGAGAGAATATCCCTCTAGGCTTGTGGATCAGAGTTACATGTGCATATCTAGCTGACAGATGGTGAGACACTTATTCTGTGGAGATAGGTTTGATGGTGGTTTTGATAGCCCAGCCAGTAGAAAGATTCTTCTCTTCTCAGAATTGTTCAGACTTGCTCTGGGGCCCACCCATTACCTGGTTCAGTGGGTACTGAGGCCCTTCTCCCTCGGTGTAAATCAGCCATTGTGTCTGACAGGTGCTGAGGTTAAGAATGCATAGATCCAAACCTCCACTTCCATATGATTTCAGGACATGGTGCTTTAAGCATAGGGACAACTTTACCTTTCTAACAAATCTGTGCTGAGGTTGTAAGTTTGCTTCCACTTTTCCTGTCCACTGTCTGGTGTTCTTCTCTCTGGTGTTCATCATTTTATGAGAGATATCTTTCACTCTGAATCTAGCTGAGTACCAAGTCTTAATGATGGACCAACTTTGTAATAAATGTGCCAAGTAGTCACATCTGTTACAGATTAAATATTTTGTAACAGATGAGTTTGTAGCATCACATATATGATGATTTGCAAGGAAACACTAAAGTTCTTGGAAATAACTTGCTTCATTTCCACTCTGTGAGACACAAATCCCTGATTGAATTTGTGCCTTTGCACTGGGAAGCCTGGATGTGACAACCTGAACTGTAGCATCTTTATTTTCATCCAAATGTAAGCTGAAAATTAACAGTGACTATAACTGATAGCCAATGAAATTACTGCACACTGTATTAGAGTGGAAAGAATCGGTAATTACAGAATCTCAACATGAGGACATTTTCTAATCAAATGCTATACATATAAGCCTAGTTATTAGGCCATGATGTTTGTTAAGAACATTCGGTAATGAAGTTGTGGCTTTGAAGGTTGTGACGCTATGTAATGTGGTAGATAGGTACAAATATTTCAGAGAAACCTGCTGCCTCCATTTACTAGGTACCTGACATTGGAGGCAGCAGCATCTCAGCATCACATCTCATAGTACAGTAATCTTATTATTCACTGCGTGGAGATCATAAAGCTCACACAGTGGAATATGCATCTAAGGCCGTTCTGGATTAGGCCTATATGATGATGTTATGTGCAGTCAATGTAGCATACTTTATGTACATTATGAAGATGGGGCCAAAATTTGTGTCTCAAAGGTGAATTGAAACGAGTGTATATTTAGCCACTAGTGAGTAAAATAGTTTTGAATTCTTTGTGTGTGATGAAGTTTTACTCTTCTAATTCAACCGTCTGGTTATGTCATTGTTATCAGCACAACAGTGACTTACAGAAATTATTTATTTATTTATTCGTGCATCTGTTGTTACATAATTTGCATTCTTTCAGATTATCAAGGCACTCCGTGATCTGCACGAACAGATTAGAGAGGTTCTGAAGCTTGATGAGCAAGTTAAAGAACTAGCTGAGCACTTATACCAGCACAAATCGTTGCTTATCATGGGAAGAGGCTATAATTATGCAACCTGTATGGAAGGAGCACTTGTGAGTAGATGTTTATCATGTAACAGTGAATAAGAGACTTCTGTTAAGCTAAGATATGTAAGGAGGAACTGTAACTGAGAAAATCTGCATTCTGTAAACATCACTGCTCTAAGGGAAAAGAAATATGAGTGGAAGAATACAAGTTCCTGTTTCTTTTCAACAGTGGGCTTGTAAAAGCCATATGTTTTGTAATATGCCATTTTGTTACAGTGAGGAATATTTAGCTTCCCACAAACCAACAACTTGAGGAACACTAACTCATGTTGGCTGTCCAAGACAGCTTATTTAATGTGTTTGCTTCCCTTGTGTCTTGAGACCGTAATACACTGTTTTCATTCTTAGGACATGTTATTTTGTGATGCCAAGTAAAATTACCTGAAATTCTATCCCAAATTAGTTTCTCCAGAGAGAAAGTTTATTGATAAATTTACACCTGAACTATGCTAGTTAATTCACCATACAAGATCCTGCAATAACATATCAAAATGTGAGTAGTTCTTAATTTGTTGATTAAATGCAGTTGTAATGAACAGTATTCTCTTTTATTTGTAGAAAGTAAAAGAATTGACATACATGCACAGTGAAGGTATCCTAGCTGGAGAACTGAAACATGGTCCACTTGCACTTGTGGATGATACTATGCCTGTCATTATGATTGTCACAAGGGATCCTGTTTATGTTGTGAGTATCAGTCATACCGATCTTTATTGTGTGAAAACTGTGATGTTGAAAACAGTGTTAACAATTTTAGTGAGATTTTTATGAACAGTTCTCATCACAAAACTTGGAAACATTGAGAGGTAAAGGATGGAGAGATAAAATATGAATTTCATAAAATTATAACCACTCCAGACAGCTATTTGGTGGTAAAAACAGAAGAAGCAGACATCATCAGGACAGTGGCTGTTAACGTGAAGTTCCTAATTAAAGTGAAGGGATAAAATTTACAATTGAGTAAACAAAAACAACTTACAAACATTTTCTGTAAATGAAAACACAAAATTTAAGAAAAAGTAGATGGAGCGTGTGCAGTGAGTAGATGATAGTAGAATAACTAAAAGTTTAAAATATATGTATGTACATACATTTAGAGGGGTGTAGACCCAGAAATTGAAATCCAGGGAATAAAGGAAAATGCAGATTGGCCATGCAGTCAGGACAGGCAGCACTGATATGCTGCATGAAGTGGGGGGGAAGAGGAATATAAGTCTGATGTCTGTTGCTGTACCTGGGGGTCATCAGATGTGTTTGACTTTAATTCAGTTCTGTTATGCTGATATTTACAGAAATGCATGAATGCTCTGCAACAAGTAACTGCACGAGAAGGAAGGCCCATAATCATCTGTGAGAAAGGTGATAAAGAGACTCAGGGCTTTGCATCTAAATCCCTTGAGGTGCCACATACTGTGGACTGTCTTCAGGTTAGTCATAAAAATACTCACCTCGAATACTTTATCCTTTATTACAGGAGGAATCCAAACAAAATGATCACATATATGTAGGTGTTACAAAAAGTACAAAATGAAAATGTGTGCATCCTTACAGCAACCAAAGCCATTCTGTGCAATATGTACACATAGACGTACCTCTTGATGATTCCACATCTTCGCCCCAGTGGCTGAGATACAAACACTGACAGCTCAATGATAAACCATCTGAACTCATTTTAATCTTAGAGCTAGGTTGGCTGTAGGTAATAACTTGGAGTGTGGAAGAATGTTGCCGAAGGGAGATGGCCAGTGGCTTTCTTTACTTTAAGTAAACGGAAAGTTGTCCCTCTGCATGCCATGAGCTAGTCTGGATGCTTTTGGAGGAACAGAGAATCTCTTGCCTCTACCTAGAATCAAACCATAATTCTTCAGTTATCCAACCTGTAGCCTAGTTGCTAAACTGACTGTGCTACCCAGGATCACTTTACTCCAAGTTAGTACATTTATTGTTCCAAATGTGTAAGATGTTAAGCAGGACTGAATGTGAAAAAGAGAGCAGAACTCTGTTTGTGTAAATTTCTAAGCATGTGTCACTGACTGTCAACAATGAAATGACCTTTAACAAAGTCAAAAAATGTGTCCCCTTTCGCCAGTAATTTAGAGAGCTTATAAACGCAACTTAACATTATGTGCCTGGTGCATCATCTACACTTCAGCTCTGTTTGTGCCTGTCGGTTCCTTTTCATATTAGCTACCTGTTTCTTAAAGTACGGACACTTCCCAAGTTATTGTCACTCACACTGATGTCTCTGCTACAGTCATTAAACCCTGTGCTTACTTGTATTTGTAACGTTGCCATCCATCATTCTCACTGGGCACAGCAGAAACTGCTTCATGGTTGACCAGCTTATGAAACAGAGTCTTTCACTCTGCTTAGCTGGCAAGGCGGAAAATGTTGCTAAGACCGTAAATCAAGATGTGAGGTTTACATGTTGGTGAATATCAAAGACTATGGTCTTCTGCAATGTGATACCGTGTTGTTCTGTAGATAGATACCAACACTTTGGAGTTCTGCTGCCCCAGCCTTCTACCCATAGGAGGTGCAGGTTTCTCAAAACCTTTATAGAATGTCTCCACCAAATTACATGGCTCCAGGTGTCAGTAGTCTTAGAAACATCTGCTTTTACAAGTTTAATATGAAATATTTTTTGTTGTACATATTTAAGAGAAAATCTGTGAAACAGTTACGTTTGCAGTACTAAACCCATGATAGGGCACAGCACAGAGAAACTTGGATATTGGAAGTGCTTGAATTGATTCACCCCATTTTGTTGTAAACATTAAAACAATGTGGTATGTCTCTTGAACACAACTTGTATTTTAGTGGGTTTACACCACTAAAATACAAGTTGTGTTCAGTGGACACAGTAGTTGAAGTTATTGCTTTAACATTTTATGTTGCTATCTCTGACAGTGAGAAGTGTTTCACTAACATATAATTTTTAACATCTCATGATTCCTTTTACAGGGTATCTTGACTGTTATCCCAATGCAGCTTCTTTCATATCATATTGCTGTACTTAAAGGATGCAATGTGGATTGCCCGAGGAACCTGGCAAAGTCTGTGACTGTTGAGTAACAGGTGTGACATTGTGTTCAAACAGCTGATTCTACAGTGAGGGGAGACGCTGAAGTCTTGTACTTATGCCTGATTGCATGCTTGTCTACTGTGACTTCCATTACAAATTGTCAAAATTAATGCACTCATTAGAGTCTGTTTTTTGTTTTGTTTTTGGAAGTTTGAATACTGTAAGAACAATTCTGTAACTAGATATGCCAAATTAATTAAAACTGTTTATTGGCCACATTTCCAGAATTTCTGTGCAGAAAAAATTTAGATTGGTAAGTTTGTGATCTCCTTAGCTTGTCATTGTTTTTGGTCAAGAGACATGTTCTTGTGCATGAAATTAATTGTACTGATTTCTGCGTTTCTGTGTTTACTCTGTCTCTGAGATCCATTGTCACTCTGCAGTGCTAAAATATTATTTCTCTTTACAAGTCCATTCCTATTTGTCTAGTTCCAAATGACAGTATGCATATTTCCAGTGATGAAATCCACTGATGGCCAAATGGCTTAAGATTTTTAAATCAAAGGGATACTAATGGATTGTATCTTTAGGGCATCTACATTTCGGTTCAGTAGCCTATTTTAGCCTCTTATAGGTTTCTTAAGTGGTGATGATGATGATGATGGTGACGGTGGTGGTGGTGGTGGTGGTGGTGGTGGTGGTGGTGGGTGTGATGATGATGATGATGATAATGATGATGGCACTGATGATGATAATGAAGAGAAGAAGAACAATACTATGCATTCCAGCAGGAAATACAGTACTGATATTGTAAGCTTGTTGGTTGTATGAATGTGCATATATTTACATGTGTGTGTGCTTTTGTGTGGCAGGTGGTTAAATAAATTAATTACCATTTTCATTGTGTACTTTTATGACTTGGACAAAATGAATAGATGATTGTTAAGTAACATGTCAGCATCGTAGGATTAGCAAATTATTAAAATGGATCAATAAGTTATGAATCCACATTTATATCTAAAATTGTCTCAGAGACCAATGTATATATATGTATAGCATTTTGGACGTTAAATTTTAAAATATTTATTAAGGTTGAGAGACTGTCATATTAAGTGACAGATATTTGCCTATGTTAATATTAATCCAAGAAACAGAAATGTGGAAAAATGTCTGTTGTATGTAACATGTAAAATATGTTTTTGTAACATCTAAGCATTGTATTTGTGTATTTTAAAGTAATTATCTGCCATAAGGCTTGTACAATTTAACTCATTGCTTTCAAGCATAAATTTATGTTGGTGGTAATACATGTGTTGTAATATGTATGTGTGTGTATATATATAGATATATACGTAACTCATTTTGTTTGGTTTGTGGCATATTTCTGTGTTGCTTTACACCATTCTTGTAAAAAGCATTCCAATTTTAGGTACATTCCAATAAAATATTTGGTCAATAAAGGTTTGTTTAATTACCTTGCTTTTATTTTATTTCCCAGCCATTATTATAGGGATAAATCCTTTGAGTTGTACAAAGGTGGTTTAAGGTTTAAGGTAGTGCAACTTGGCTCAAATTTACTAAGTTGTCCATGTCTGTTATCATAATAAGTAAGTGAAAACTGTTTTTAAAAATTTAAAAATTTACTTCCCCTAAATTCTGATAGTGGTATTTCCTACACAAAAAATGAAATGTTTGTACTACCATGACACATTTCTTCTAAAAGTAAGTAATATTTTTAACTTACAAGGCTTTAACTTTTTGCCTCACATTGAGTACAATGTAATATTACAACAATAATATTGGTGTTGTTCATATGCAAGCAGTGGTAAGATACAGTAGTGTACTGTATACTGAAATAATTTTATCAATGAATAGCATTTCAGTTTTTTATATGTATGTATTTATGTAACACCCAACTTTACAAAGGAGTTGAGCTCTCAAGACTTTTAGCATGAACGCATTAAAAACATTGCATGTCAAGACTACTTGTGTATAAGGTCTCATGGTATAGCATGTAGAGTTTTATTGTGCTTAATAAATGTTACATTGACTGAAATTCATTTTATGGATTATATCTTTTACTTAAGGTACTGTTCTTTCTTGAACTAGTTGTTTATCTTCAGGCTGAATTTGCAAATTTAGTTTAGCTTGTTTAAACAAAAGAAATGCCCATCAGAATGGAGATTAAACTGCATCAGATGTAATAGGTAACCATAACAGAATAATAATTCTGGTTCCTGGCTAAACTGTCAATATGCCTTCATTAGGTCATGAAGTCTTATACAATTTTCAAGCAGTCCTCCTCTCATTACTTGGATCATGACACGAACTTTACATTATTATATTGTTATCTCCAGTCTTTTTAAGATCAGGCCATAGCTCAGGTGGTTAGTTGCTGGCCTCACACCTCGGAAGTCCGGGTTCGATCCCAGACCAGTCTATGTGGGATTTGTGGAGGACAAAGTAGCACTGGGAGAGGTTTTTCTTTTCAGGTGCTTTGGTATTTCCCTGTCAGTATCCTTCCACCAGTGCTCCATACTCATATTTTATTCGTATGCCACCGACGCTATATAAATTTAACAATTAACAGCGTCGATATATACGAGTATAACATTTCTCCTCTCTGTCTCCAGTCTTGCATAGTTGGCAGGGTATGCTGCACTGCTACGTTGGGTGAGAGAACACATAGTGAGTTTCTTCAAAGGTTGGCACTAGCAGTGGGGCTGCACTGTTGCGTCAAGATAATTACTATGTACGTCCAATATAAAGCAAAATAATAAGAGTTTGTACTTAAAATTACACTTTTATAGCAATATACAATATCTATAACTGTTCCTTTGTAGATACTGGAAGTGTAACAATTCTCACTTTCAACGTAGTATTATCGATTATGTTGGAACTCTCAGTTGCCCAGCGTAGTGTGGTCGTTTTCAGTAGTGAAGTAAATATTGTAGTTCTCGGTATGGCTGCTCCAGCAGCTTGTACTCGTTTCAGTGATAATTATGAGCTCAAGGAGGAACTAGGAAAGTAAGTTAATGCATTTCTGCTATTTTGTTCTTGTCTTTAAGAACATATGTGTAAACTGCATGTCCCTTCACCTGCTTGGGCTTACGCCAGTGCCTAAAGCAGACGACGCTCCACCTTCGGCTGCGGGATTTTTTTTGGCGGGGGTGAAGGGGTCAACAAAAGTCATCCAGAGAATTAACTTTAGCTTTATTTACACATAATAGAGTAAGCGCATTGACGATTCATCTTTTAATACATTGTGAACTACGTAGTTTTGTGGATGTTATATTATAGACACATTTGGCATTTTGGTAATGTGAGGAAGTGGGATTCGGAAGTGTCATCTTTCAAATCAATAATTCGAACTGGATTTGATTTGGCAGGTGGTTGTCAGTATTAAAAGATAATATTTTCATTTCTGTTTAGTCACAAAATCTGCAATGGATTGACATTTATCGTAATTTACTTTATCACATTTTTTAATTTTTCATATTTCCATCAGATTTTTTTTAAGTACGAAGTATTAACTGCGGCATTCAATTTTGGAGCCATGCTTCTGTTGGTTACTTTACAGCCAATAATTCTTGAGTACAGTAAATAAGGAAAATCGCAAATTGCGTTTGATATAGTGGTATGCCTTACATAGTGGTGGTCTAACGAACTGGTTTCTGAGTCCGACTGGAATCGTGCGGCATCGATGAAACGTCGAAATTGAAAGAAACAACCTCTGTCTTTCGCCGGTAGATCATAAGGGAGAGAGGCAATGGAGTTCGTACACGGTTGGAATGTTGCATGTCTCATTAGTGTTGTAATGGCATTATCTATTTGTCAGTTCCGATTGATAATGACTATACCACGATTCTGCTGGAGCAGTGTAATAAATCATATCTCGCACTTGCCCGTCGCTGAATACATTGGTTGCAGTTAGTGACATTATCGTTGTAAAGTTTATATCTCCGGGAAGCAGATGTAATTTTGAGCACCGTGTGTCAGATGTAGTTTGTATTGTGACATAAATGGCGCACAGTACAACATTACTTGGGCAATTAGTAAAACAGTGTTATTACATTATGTGAATAATTGTACGTGCGGTTACAGTATAGGGAACTGTATGCAGATTTTCTGCGTAAATTATAATTCGACGTATGTGCCAAGACAATGGCCAGTTCAGCGGTTTTCACGTTCGTCCCAGTAGTTTTAACTCTCAATTCGTGCAGGTCTGCAGAAGCGGATTCCGCATGCCCACACCTGACACATGGGGCTGGTGGAGGCGATGGGTATTAACAATGTTATGGGACAACGTTCATGTAGGAGATAATTAAATCAAGGAGGGCGAGATGAATAGAACATGTAGCACGCATTGGAGCTATGACACATACAAAATTTTAGTCGCAGACGTTGAAAAGAAAGGCCGGTTGGGAAGCCAAGTCTTAGACGCAGGACGTTAGTAACACGATTGGGGTGTGATAATGTGGAGTGGATTAATGTGGCTAAGGTCGAGGGTTGTTGTTAGAGCTATGGCCCTTGGGGTTTCGTTACGTGCGGGGAAGTTATTGCCTATTTGAACGACCATTAGCTTCTCAAGAAGGACTTTTTTCCGTGGAATTTGTAATTTTTTACGCAGACTGAAGAAAGCCAGGAAGTTACGATTCGCCAACCTTATGGTGAGGTCTAGTTATGATCACAGATATTGTTGATATGGTCACACGTGGCTGAATTGTCATAATTAATGGCGTTTGCACAAAACGTCACAGTCGACAGGGTGGCATTCCTGCTTCATATTCGGAAGATCCAGAATTCACACCTCGGTGCGGAGACGTGACTCAGGTTTTCGTGGGTATGCTTAGTCCGGCAATGCAAGAATTATGCCATGATCACTTCTACACTTTTACACTTCGTTATTCACTATTATTTCTGTTATTCGACTGTATAGCCTGCAGTCTGAACTGTTAACAGCGCCAGTAAACAACCAACCAACCAACCAACCAACTAAGAAATGAATGAATGAATGAATGAATGAATGACTGAATGAGTAAATGAATAAATAAATAAATAAGTGATATCGTTTGTGCAGTTAACACCCATCCGCGTCACTGTAGTTAGAATTCTTGCCAGTCATCGTTAGAAATATTACCAGATTTTCTTTAGTCAGTATCATCAGTGTTGTCGAATTTTCATCAGTCATTATCGGCTTTGCCGCCGCCCGTTAGTTTTGTGGCCGGCCTTGTGGAGGTATTTCCCAAGGCCAAGTAGGCCGAACTTTTTCTGTCGTCTGGGCAGAAGAAGCAATTTGAACTGGCGACAGGGTGGTGCTGAAACCGAAAGCAATGTGGGCTTAATGTTCTTGGCTCTGCTACTGGAATTTTCTTCATTAGATCTGTGTGTAGTGAAATCTAGTTAAGCATGTTTGCAAAATACGCCTGTATCATTTTAGAGCCCAGTGGTTATTTTATGTAACACCAGGTTTAACGTAAAAGAATTCTTCGTTTTGCGGGCTCAGTTTGGTTACGTGTTTGTACGGTACGCTGAACATACAGCTATTATTTTGCTACAGAGCATTAACAGCTTGGTCTTTATAACGCAGAGACATTGTGTTTACTGCGTGGTACGAACTGAATATTTAAATACAATTCAGATTAATCGGTTAGTCGCTGACCTTTCATCGCGGAGGACCATATTCGATGCCGGGTCAGTCTTTGTGAGATTTTTGGTGGAAAAAGTGGCACTGGGACAGGTTTTTATCCGAGTACTTCGGTTTTACCCTGTCAGTCGCGTTCCGCCATGCTTATTCTTATATACGTATTGCTCTTACCGGAAGGACAATTGGGCGAAGCTTGAGAATCTTCCAAAAAGCAATGCTTTTTCGGAAACCGGGGAGCATTGTACAGAAAAGTACTTTCAGTTGTTTTATAAACGGATAATCCACCACTTCCCAACCATCTGAACTCCTAATCTGCTAAAAATAGAAAGAAGTGACTAAGACATCGCTCAATTTATAAACTTGTCGTTTATTATTTGTAAAAGATGTATAAGATACCGATTGTGGGATAGATTTTATTAATTTCTTTATTTATGTATTTGTACTTTATTTATCGAAGCTGTATAGGAATGATAGTATGGCAGCGAATATAGCAGTGAATTGACAAGCGTACGGGAGGAAGCGATCGTGGTATAATTTAAGGCACCGTCCTGGAATTTGCCTGGAGGAACTGAGAAAAACAACGAAAACCATCAGGATAGGCGGTGCCCCGGCTGAGATTAGAACAGGTGGCCTCCCGAATACAAGCCTCGAGTGTTACCGACTGAACCAATTTTGTCTCTAATTTTGGGATAAATAGAGGCTCATACAGATCGTCGTATGCAGATGGAAATCTTTTGCATCGAAGAAAGTAGAGATGAGGAGCTTTAAAATTTGCACTTTTTATTCACTTTTTTAACTTAAGGAGGATGGGATAGTCGGAACATGTAACACGCATGGAGGGGATGAGAAACACATGCGAACTTCTAGTCGGAAAACTCGTGGGAACGGACCACTTGAGTGATATAGTTAAGGAGGACGAGTACTATGAAAATGGATGTTAGGCAAGTAGAGCGTAGGGGTGTCGGAGAGGATTCAGTTTTCTCAGGATAGGGTCTGACGGCAGGCTTCTGTGAACACATTCAGGTATTTTAGGATAGGGTCTGACGGCAGGCTTCTGTGAACACATTCAGGTATTTTAGGATAGGGTCTGACGGCAGGCTTCTGTGAACACATTCAGGTATTTTAGGATAGGGCCTAACGGCAGGCTTCTGTGAACACATTCAGGTATTTTAGGATAGGGCCTAATGGCAGGCTTCTGTGAACACATTCAGGTATTTTAGGATAGGGCCTAATGGCAGGCTTCTGTGAACACATTCAGGTATTTTAGGGTAGGGCCTAATGGCAGGCTTCTTTGAGGAAGGTAGCCAGTCTTTTGGTGCATGCATGCAGGAAGTTGCTTAAATAGCGGAACGATAAGCAACTCAAGAAAGACTTTGTTGAATGCGGTTACCGCCTGACGATAAAGCTGAACTACGGAAATTAGCTCATGCGAATGTGGGCTGAGATTTGTAAAGAGTTGTTCTGGATTCATTTTGTGACACGGCACCGTAGCCAGCACACTTTTTTTTTTAAGTCGGCGGTCCATTAAACTGGAAATACAGTTATGAGATGCTTACTGTAGAAGAGAGGGCAACAAAGGTCGAACGTAGTGAGATGGTGAGAGCCGGGCTGTACGACGGGCTAGAACACTGTGATTCTTATCTTCTCCGATGTCCGGATTGACTGTGGGGCCCACCAAGCCTCTTATTCTGTGGGTATCGGCCACTTTGTTCCCGGGGCAAAGCGGCCGGGGTGTGAGCTTATCACTTGAAAATTAATGGAAGTATACCTCCACTCTCCCCACTCGTCTTCATGGCGTGGTGCTAGGAGGACAGGGTCAACTCTACATTTTTATCCAGTAAGATGATGGTTGTTAGTGACTGAATGTTGTTGCACGCCTCAGTAGTAGTAGTAGTAGTAGTAGTAGTAGTAGTAGTAGTAGTAGTAGTAGTAGTAGTAGTAGTAGTAGTAGTAGCAGCAGTGGTGGTGGTGGTGGTAGTAGTAGTAGTAGTAGCAGCAGTTGTAGCAGTAATTAATAAGAATGATGATTAATGAAGATGATGATAATAATGACAATTCAATTCAATTCAGTGGGTATTTAGTAACGTGCAGGCGTAACAGCACAAGTAACAATTATAAAACCAGCACAAATACAACATAAAACAGTGCAAATACACAAAACAAAATACTGAACAGACAAACAAAACAATATTGCAGGAAAAGTTATATAAAAGCAGTACTGGGGAAAATCTCTGTACGCTGAAACCTGGTAACAGATCATCAATCGAAACTGACCAACAATTGAATATACAGCTATCCCTGCTGGTGATGATGATGATGATGATGATGATGATGATAGTAATAATAAGAGTAGCCTACGTCTTGAAGAAGGTAGTAAAGCTCGTAATTTCAGATTATTTTCCGTAAAGTTGTTAACGCCATGAACCTTAGGTACTAGGTTTGCCGTTGACGCGTGATCAAGGTACCTGTAGTACAGCATTGAAAATAATGGCTTTGCATTGGTAAAGGTAAAATGTAAACTTCCCTGTGCGCGCCATGCAGGCGTATGGGGAGTGGACGAATGCTTTCACAAATTCTTACCTCGGAAGTAGATGGAGGTGAGTGGTCAGCTTCACGTGTCTGTCGCTTGACCCACGTACAAAGATCCTCTGGTACACATGAAATAGGCTGTGTGGGTCCCAGAGGCGGTCTGGACGTTTTGGACAGGAGAAAAATCTTTTTTCCCCTGCCAGGAATCGAACCACGATTTCTCGGTAATCTCTTTGTGTGGGGTAATTAAAACTCAATGAGAGTGATGTGCCCAGACTCTGTACTGGAATGAGCAAATACATGTACACATATGGCAGCATTTTGGTTGGAAATCTTATGGGGAGAAGATGCTTTGGAAATGGAAGCATAATAGGTGGGAAATCCTGCTTCTATTGGAAGGAATGTTGCAGGGTTAGCTTGTGATGTAGTCAGTGTTTATTGGGGAGTTGCAACAATTTTGAAGTTGAAGAGTGTCACTGACATTGCGTGGGGCGGAAAAAGAGAGTGGGTACGCAGTTAGAGGGGGTGAAGCTATTTTAAGGAGCCATGGATCTCCCCACCCATAACGTTCCTTCGCGACCTCGATTTTGAAGCCCCTGAACTTTTTATTTTTGGGATCAAGGAAGTCTCGTGCGCCTTAGTGTGCTAAGTAGCAGTTCGGAAGTTCAGACTAGTGTTTCCGTTCGGTCCTGTGTGGCCATTAATGCCCGGACATTGCATACAGAATATTGACAGCTGTATTCCTAGCTTATATACTGTAACCGACGGGGATTGGGTGGGCCTGTTGTGAAACTGTTCAGAAATAAGCTCTCTGACCGCCATGTAGTGTAGCCTAGATTTGAAATTAAACTAGTCTGTCTCTAAATAAATGCACACAGTGGTGGTTAATTTTTTTGTGAGATGGGACAAGTAA
Source organism: Coptotermes formosanus (assembly GCA_013340265.1). Classification (NCBI taxonomy): domain Eukaryota; kingdom Metazoa; phylum Arthropoda; class Insecta; order Blattodea; family Rhinotermitidae; genus Coptotermes; species Coptotermes formosanus. The sequence goes on from BLKM01000706.1 coordinate 1,837,743, forward strand.
GATGGGTTGTCGTTGCTAGCTACACGCTGGACGTTCGAGGTTCAATTCTCGGTAGAGGTGGGATTCTTTTTTTACTTCGGCATTTTTGTATACCGGCTCCGGAATAGGGGCTAGCAGCTGACTGGCAGCTCCACACCGTACAAGAATATGTTATGCAAGGCCTCGGACATGAAGAAGGCATAAAAGTTTTAGTCGAAACTCCTCAAAGGTAAGAGGACATTTAAAATATCTAGGTGTAGGTGGGAGAATAATGTTAGAATATATTTTGAACAAAAAGTGTGCAGCGGTGTGGAATTATTTTACTGTTTTGGAATAGGGAACAGTAGCGGTCTGGTGTGAACACGATAATGAACTTTAGGGTGGCATAATAGGCAGGGAATCTTTGTGCCTAGCTCAGTGACTATAAGAGTTTCTTAAGGACGACCGTGTTTCATGGCGTTAATGGTAAGAATACCGAATAGACGCGAATGTGTGAATGATAAGAATAGGGAATTCGCGCAAACGTTTTAACCCTTTAAAGACGAAGCGTATCTGTTTTATATAAGGACTCAGCGCGTACCGCGCTGTAAACACTCTCCACTTCGGTTATAAAAACCAGTCTCTTAATGTTTTATAAGGCAAAAGTTGCTGTTTGTTCTGAGATCCGTACAAAACACATAAACGCAATGTGGGCACCACGTAGAATTTTTTAATGTTAAACCTGGTGGTATGTAAAGTTACCGCTAGGCTTTAAAAGGTTATGGTGGCAATACCGACTGTGCACTGTCACTGTATAGGCCTAGAATCTATTACATAGTAACCTGAAGCAACATATCAGTCGGCTCTAACTCCATGGAGTAGAATGCTTCATGAGAAGCTGACAGGTCCTCAGGTGGTTAATAAATTCCCCACCTTTTACGGAACCCGAAGGTTCATTACCGCATTCACAAGTGTGTGCTACCTGCCCCTCTCCTGAGCCAGATCAGTCCAGTCCATGCCCCCCATCACACTTGTTGAAGATAAATTTTAATATTACCATCCCATCTACCCTTAGGTCTTCGAATTGGTCTCCTTTCTCAGATTTCCCCGCCAAAGTCTGTATGCACCTCGCCTCTCTCCCATACGTGCCACATGCCCCACCCATCTGATTCTTGATTCGACCACCCGAATAATATTTGGTGATGAGTACAGGTCATGAAGTTCCTCGTTATGTGTCTTCTCCACTCCCCTGTTACCTCGTCCCTCTTAGGCCCAGATATCTTCCTCAGCACCCTACTCTCGAACGCCCTCAGCGTGTGTTCCACCCTCAGTGTGTGAGACGTGAAAAACTGAGGATCGCGGAAAATACATGACGAGAGACTTTAGCGTTTGTACTCATTTTTCAGTTCTGTTGGGGAAAGCTGGAGAGCACATTGTGGTGTGTGGTTCCTACAGATACATCAAATGAGAGACACGGGTAGACCAGTGCGTTCGAAGCCCACGTGCATGCATCGTATTTAATAAACTGCGATCGTGTGATTAGCTGTAGTCATGGCCTGCATAGAAATATGTACATTTGCGCAGTTTCATAGTCGCGTAAGCACGTAAATCTAATTTATATCAAGATTAATTTTGTTGGCTACAAATAATACAAGAGATTTTGTTATGAGAGCTGCGTTGTGTGCGTGTTTTGCAGTAATTAGTGCTTGTTAACCTCGCCCTGTCCGTCCGTCTGTGTGTATGTAACATCACCACTTACATTAAAATTCTTTTACTGGCTTTCTTATTGGTGCGATACTACAATTTTATATGGCATTTCGTGTTAATCTAATTGTATGTGGATTATGACTTAAGTAAGGCCTGCACGTATCTTTTGGTATAGCGTATTTCTGCAAATATGCAGTAAACAGAAAGAATTAACTCTTTAAAGACGAAGCATATCTGTTTTATATAAGGACTGAGTGCGTACCGCGCTGTAAACACTCTCCACTTCGGTTATAAAAACCGATCTGTTAATGTTTTATAAGGCAAAAGTTGCTGTTTGTTCTGAGATCCGTACAAAACACATAAACGCAATGTGAGCACCGTGCAGAACTGTTAAATGTTAAACCCGGTGGTACACAAAGTAACCGGTAGGCTTTAAACGGTAATGGCAAAAATTGAATTCCTTTTTAATAATATGAATATTTTTTATTGTAAGACAGGTAGCCGCACTACACCTGGAGAACACGCACACGCAGAAAAGGCTGTCCTTGTCTTTATAAGTGAACTTTGTTAATTTTAAGATTTTTGGCTATTTTGCCTCTAGTTCCTGAAATATGTTTTTTTTTGCGGTGAGCACGTACGTGTTACTGAATGCAATAAAATGTTTAGACATGAAGTGAAGTAAACAAGTAAAATTGTCCCTGTTTGTTCAACGAAGTCCTGTGGCTGAGCGGAGGTATAGCTCCATTTATTCATAACCTCGACACTAGACGGATTAGAGTGCTCGCCTTCACGGCCCGTCCGCTTTATCCATGGGGAACAAGCCACCGATACCTTTTGAGTAGGAGGCTGGGGCGGTTCCAGAGCCGGTCCCCGCGGTTTGGAGAAGATAAAACTCTCTCGTCCCTGCCAGAAATCGAACCCCTGTTCCTCGGTCGTCCGGCCCGTAGTCTGGTCACTATCAGCTAAGCCATTCCGTTCCCTTTTTTTAAGCATAGGGAATAACGAGTAAACAATCATAATTAGTAAGGAAACTGCAGTAGTGTACGTTCGTAGTTCTCTTGTTTTAGGCAAATTGAAATATATATATAATATATAAAAAAACTTGTTTCGTATAATTTTTCAAAACCAGTTCAGCGTGTCAAATCTGAGGGCTAGATGTGAGGTAAAAAAAAAGGTAAAGCAGTCCCATTACAGGCCTGGACAGGCCCACAGGGTTCCAGGAGGTTGAGGCTCCCAGATTTCTAGACAATCGGCACATGAAGGTGGTAAGGTTGTCAGCCCTACGCACCGGCCGCGTTTACCCCCCAGGAAATATTCCTGGTACTCATTTCCGTTAGAGGCTGAGTCGACCCCAGGGCCATAGTGCGACCGACAGGATTATGCCAATGAAAAATTCCACTGACACCATCGGGAATCGAAGCCGCGACCTGCCGGTTTGTAGCACAGTGCCTCAACCAACTGCGCCACCGCGGCCCCGCTAGATGTGAGGTAGCGTACCTTATTACATTACGGTTAATTGTGCCTTGGATGTGTGTGTGTGTGTGTGAGTGTGTGTGTGTGTGTGAGAGTGTGTGTGTGCGTGAGAGTGTGTGTGTGCGTGCGTGCGTGCGTATGTGTGTGCGTGCGCGCGCGCGCGCGTGTGTGTGTACATAAGAGCCGGTATGGCGCAGGAGGTATAGCGGCTAGCCTGCCCGTTGGACAACCGAGGGATCGTGTTTCGATTTCTGGTAGGGGCAAAGAGGTTTTACTGTTGTTCAAAGCTTCCAGACAGGTTGTTGGGCTCACCCAGCCTCCTTTGTAATGGGTGTATGGAGCTCTTTCCCCTGGGGTCAAGCTGTCGGGGCGTGAATTTAACCACCCACCTCCATCTAGGGCTCACGTTAGGAATAAGTGGAGCTATAACCCCATTCGTTCATATGACTTCACCGCGATCACAGGAACAATCTTATGCATGTGTATGTGTCTGTATTTATATGCACTTGATGAGTGTCGAAACACGTGTAACGTTCTTCCTGTCGAGCATATTCCCGATCCGCTGTATCCTCTCAGAATGCGTCGTGCTGAGTGCCGTGACGTATCTTAGAAGCAGGCATTGTCTTCGAAGAGTACTCGACACTCTTCCGCATGAACCAGACACGAATTTTGAAGTGTCATGTAAGGTGGTTTATTCGTCGTATGTGTTCTGCTTTCGACTTTCGCTTGTATTTCTGCACTTGCGTGTTGAGACAAGTCCCGAGTTCTTACTGCTTCACTGTTCTTTGACCATTTCGATATGTTGAAGCTGTCTGTCTAGAATGTAAAATTCATTTTATAATGTGTGTTGTTACACTTGACCCAGTTATCAGGTAAACTGTCCTTGTGCGTCACTACCATCATACGAATGCGTTCGGATCGATGTTAAAACATTACTCGTTCTTAGGTTCAGAGGTGAGTGTTTGGCCACTCTTTTCGACAACATCACCTCTATCGAAAGGTGCCATCAGTTCATATGGGACAGGCTTCTGGGTGGACTTTACAGGTATTATGGGCGGATTGGCTCTGATAAAATTTCAAAAGCCCCATAGCCGACTGTCTAGCCCCATAGCCACCAGTACGTAGATGTACAGCGGTAACTCTATACCACTGCCTGGTAGGAGGCATCCGATTCTTTTGGAAAGTAGGTTCATCGTTGTTTTATTCAGTCTGTCCTGGGAAATGTGGGGATAGACTGGGCTGCCTTCTTCGGAATCCTTGCACCATTAACCATTTATGACGGGTTTCTGCTTTCTTCAAAGCTTAATGTCTGCAACTGAAGTAGAGTCCATAGGACTGTGTAGACAGTGATACGCCCATGAGGCTAAGGTGCTAACGGAAAGTATAAAGGCGAAGCTCACGGATTTGCTTTCTTTAACTCCCATTTCTTCTTGTTTGTTTCTTCTCCATCTTCCACTCTGTTGCGTACCTGACTGGCCTTGATGGTCCAGGAATGCGGACACATGTGTTCTTACAAAGGTAATCCACGCTACTCCGCACAACGTGGGTAGTTCTTTGCTTTTTTTATTAAACAGTTAAATGTAGCGCCTTAAAATTTCAAGTGGGTTAAATGAATACTTGGATCCAAAAGAGAGAAAATGATAGGATGGAGAAAGTTTCATAATGAGCAGAGCAGCTTCATAATTTGTCATGTTTGGCCAAATAGTGGGATGATCAAGATGCGCAGGGCATATAACACATGAGCGATAAGAACTGCTTAAGCATTACACAATTTTAGCCGGAAAATCCGAAGGTAAGAGGTCCACTTGGGAGACCCAAGCATAGATATGGCAATAATATTAAACTGCGTAATGGAGGTGTGGACTGGATATATGTAGCTCAGGAAAGGGTTCTTGTGAGCGTGGTACTGAATGTTCGAATTCTGTAAAATGCCCCTAGTTTATTAACTAGCTGAGTGACTCCAGGCTTGTTAAGGGGCTCTGCTCTGTGGTGTTAGTGTTTATGCGCATTTCGTGTAGCGTCGTTTGTTTATTCTGTAATTAAATGCGATACATGGTGCAATGGGTACACCCTAGTAATTATATATGTATTATAAACATGAAAACAGTAGAAGGTCAAAGTTTATCATGTCATTAGCGAATCGAATTGCGGTATGGTGAATGAACGAGGCCTGTGGGAGCGAAATGTAACAGTGTTGGCCTCAAGGGAAAGACTGCTTTTAGCTGATTGCGAGCGAAACCAAAGAACGCGTGTGACCTTGGGACGTCTATTTGACAGCAGTGGTGCGCGTCAAAATACCTGTTACTGCCGTGCGTGCGTGTGCGTGTGTGTAAAATACACCCCCTGAACTCAACCTTTTTGGAATGAATGGGAGAGCTTTGCGTCCGCATAATTCGTTTCTGACACTACTTGTTGGATTTCGGTGTAACTTGGGATTTTCACTGACAGTTGTTGGGAGAACTCCATTGATGTGAGCTTGTAATAACGGCACGGACAGTACAGTGACTACTAACAGCTGCACGGCCCTGCTATCGGGGCATAGATTTTCTTTTCAAGACCTTGTCCAAGCCGTCTCTGACGCCTACCCAGAGTCCCCTCAAAGGGGTATCGAGGTGTGTTTGGAGATGGGTGATGCTGACAATTACTGCACACCTCCACCGCTACGTTTTCGTGGTATGATGCTTAATTAAGAGCAAGGAAACTTTGCCTTTATATTTATTACCCTGCTTTGCATAAACTTCAAAGCGGGCTTTGTATTAAACTTCTCCAAAACAGCATCGCACGACGTAAAATACAGAGCTCATTAAATACAAATTTAAAAAAGGGCGTGTTCTTAATAGAGAGTGGAAACGGGTGTTGAAATACATGAACCAGGAAAGGAACCCAAGAGAATTAGCCTTTAATACTGTGTTCTGGTTATAATTTGTTTGCCGTAATGAGTAGCTTACATTTTAAAAGACATATGAGTAATGAAATGACATATATATATATATATATATATTGGCTGTCTGTTATGTTGTCACTATTCCATTTGCGTGCCTATTAATTGCTTAATTATATGCAGCAGCTGGACAGGTAATGGTTACGTTGTTTTTGAGCATACCATGAAGGCATATGGTGGGAGCGGAGGTATAGCTCCACTCACTCAACCTGGGCTGTAGATGGGGTGATTGATCAACCTTGCACCCCGGCCACTTTACCCTCGGGGAAAGAGACCCGGTACCCACTGAATAGGAGGATGGATGGGTCTCAGAGCCCGTTTGAACATTTTGGAGAAGAGGAAAATATATTGCTCGTGCCGGAATTCGGACCCCAGGTCACCGAGCCCGTGGCCCGGTCACTGTAACAACTGACTTCGCTATGCAAACTTCTATGCTGCAGCTCATCTACACAAATTTTAATCGGACTAGAACTGTAGTGTCTGCGTGTGTGTGTGTGTGTGTGTGTGTGTGTGTGTGTGTGTGTGTGTGTGTCTGCGTGTGTGTGTAAGAGATATTGCTGATACGTACTTCATACTTTGGTACTGAATCGTACTTAAAGAGATGGAATGACCCACTGTCTCCAAATATTCTGCAATTTTCAAATATAGGTTTGGCATTCGAGTGCACTGTTCATACACCCACAGCATAATAAATTCCTCTCTACGTCTTTGGCATAGATCCATACGTTTTTAAAAGAAAGTGCGAAGGAAATGCGGAGCGAAGGGGATGACACACAGCAGTTGCGTTGTTACTTTAGTTGCTGATTTGTGTGAACGGTACCAGCAATTCAGGGCGCTTGAACATGGAGTGATACATTGCGAATGGCATGTACTTCGATAGCTACCAGCGTAAATGTTGTTTCTTTATTCTTCCTGCTCGCAAATTAATTTTTTAAGGACCACATATATGCTGGGCTTTAGGTGCACAAATTTACATAAGCATTTTACCTACTGTTATCAAGAACTCGCAATTCGAAGCTGACTAATGTTTTAAGGGCTCAATTATATGCCATTAGGCTGATAACACTTTGAAGACTGATATGTATGTAAATACTGTTCAAGGAGTCAGTTCGTATATAACACAGGGCAAACTCCGTCTCCGCTACGAGGAACAGTCATTTAATATTGTGCGGGAAAGTGATCGGTGCTAATTGTGCGAACCGTACGGGATAAATATTACGTGGGTGAAACACAGTGTTTCGTAATGTTACAACAGGTCGTGCACATAGTTAACACAGGGCTTTAAGTGGTTAGCCGAAAGTAACAATTAACTATCTAACTCTGAGATAAATGAACCCGACGTTTCACCGCAGTCTGTTTTGGCACGATCATGAGCCAACTCCATCCGTCACTCATTCTTAGAACCTGTGAACAGGTTATTATATTACTGAATTTATAAATTATTGTTAAAATAAAGATGCTATTCGAGCCGCTTTAGAATTAACGTATTGAAAATTTGGCAGATGTTCTGTTGCAATAAAAAGTTCTGACGCCATAATTTTCGAGTTACAGTAGGGTCTCTGTTAAGCACAGTAAAATGGCGAAATATTGGTCACGTGTTATGTAAATTTATGCTACGGAGGTTTTAGTATGTTATTGATTTTTTAAAATATTTTGCATCTTTCGTGTGTTTTACCTCACTATTTACTAAATTCCAACGACGTACACCTATTAGGCAATATATACCTTATTATTTTACATGATATTTTCTTCTACATGTTTCGGCCCCCTTGAACTGTAGCACCCTGATGGTGTCTCAAACAGAACCGAAGCATGTATAAAACAATAGGGCATGTATATTGTCTACTACGTGTGTTTTATTGCAATTTGATGAATAAAATATCGATTATTTTTTTTGCATTTAAGATTCGTGTTATTAAATGATTTACCAAACATGCCTTTAGTGGCAGGAGTAATGACAAGTTACAAGTGTGTTTTCCTTGGTACGAATACTTTAGAGGAACCTCCTGCTTCCGTCATACGCGTAGGTGATTCATTTTGTTACCAGGATAATGGAAGCAGCAGGTGCTAACTGCGTTAACCAGTTGGGCTGTGTAATGGGGGCACGGTGTGTTGTCGGTGACGTGGGAACTGATTCTTTAAACAATCGCTGGATGAAACTGTTGCTTGAGAGTGTTATGACAGGGGATTAGACTAGACGTTTTGTGTGGTTCAGGGTCTGTTTTATCCACTTAATACTGCCTTGTAACTTCTAACCATGCAAAGGAAAGCTGAAGTAGGCGTATGTTGAATGTCCTTTTGCTCCCTTTCGGAATGTGAAATGTACTTGCTTGCTGTGGGCTGTAGAAAAGTGGAAGATGAAATTTATTTGAAAAGGAAGAAGATAGACCTGCGCAGACATTTTCATAAGGAGAGTTTGGTGCCAGATTTGGGGTTCTGTCCGTATTGAATATGAAGATTATTGTCTTCTGGCATGTGACGCCATGTACATGGTAGATAGGTACTGACGTTTCAGAGTAACCTGCTGCCACTGTCTTCACAGGAGAAAAATTTCAATATCCTTAAGGTGGAGGCGGTAGGTTTCTCTGCAGTGTCGGTACTTGTCCACAATATACACGATGACACATTCCACAAGACAGTAATTATCTTTTGAGTTTCGTATTTTGAATTTTTGGCCGGTTTTGTTGGGAGTACTGGTACTGAATGAGCAGGGCCAGAGGTGAGGTGCGGACGTGAGAACGTCAAAGTCGTACGTGATTTTTTTGGGGGTAAATTTCATGGAAGGCCACTAAAAGGTGAAGAAGATAATGTTAAAGCAGTAAACGTTTTTGGAGGCACCTGCGAAGATGTGAATTGTACTGAATTGGCTTAGGAAGTTATTCATTGGCAGATATTGGTGGCAATGAACCTTTGTGGTATGTAACGAAAAGGAGCTTTTTTTTAGCGGTGGCATATTTCGTGATCCTTTTTGCACGGTCCTATTGAAGTGGATGAGTTAATACTTTCCCTTTAGTAAGAAAGTTGGGGAAATGGTAACTGTAGTGTGGGTGAAAAGTGCTACTTCGACATTACCTTTACTGTGATGTCCTTAGAACAGGAGTGCACAAACTTTCCAAAAGTCGTGGAGCTACCTCAAAATTCTATGTGTCAGAAAGATGAGATGAAACAAGTTCCGTACTTAGATGCCACAGATATTAATCGCACCCGTAAAAAATTTAGTCACCATGGCGTCCTGGCATTCAGGATTTGTGCTCACCTGCCTTAGAAACTACTAGCTTGTGGAACTGACTTGCTGTCGGGCAGGTGTGTATTATCACGTAGTTTGGGAGTTGAATGTAGATGTTAGTCTGTAGTTTTCTGAGTGATGTAGATCACCTACTGTGTGTTAGGTTTACTTTACAAGAACCAAGGAACTGTGTTATGGTTTCTAAAGCTCAGTTTGGCGGACAGGGCGCTGATGCTGTAACTTGACGCTGTTATTCGAAGGGCTTCTGTACAGTGTTGCCCTCTACAGATGCTGCCTAATGCGATTGGAAGCTTTTCACGGCCGTGAAGATTTGGACTGTGTGTTTTTTTTTTTTTTTTTTTTTTGCTTTGTAACGTCCTATAGTCTGGTAAATCTTAACAGCTATAAGAATTTCAGATTATTTATGGATGTATGTATACACATTGACCTTGCTTTACGCCCGTTCGTTTTACACCTTTGTGCTTTAAACCCTTTCACCAGTTCACACCACTTGTAAATTTACGCCTTCTCATTTTCGGTTTAACGCCATGTGGATGGCTGTGTTATTTTATGCGAACCCATTATTTCTGATGGGAATATCATTTTTGATTTACGCCCACTTTTCAGGAACACAAGTAGACGCAAAACAAGGCTGTGGTGTACTGTGGTTACTTTAAATGTTTTATATGGCGATTGCTTAGATGTTGTGGTATTAGTGTTTTTGTGGCCATGAACATCATTATCACCATTAGCTTCATCAGTATCGTAATTATTACACTTATTGCCATTAGCTGCTTTTCCTTTTGAGCACCATCCATGTAGCTGTGTTGATATGTAGACACATGCAGTCTAGATTCGCCACGTAGGATTATCCTAGCAACGGTAATAATTATTGTGTCTGTTCAGATTTACATTTTACAAGCAGAAACGCTAATGGTCATACATAGTAACTAACCACCGTCCTAATTAACTGTGCGCTTGAGCGGCTACCTTGTGTTTAATAACATTGAAAGTGCGATTTCTTCAAAAACGCTCTTTTGTGTTGCAATCTGGAGACTTGAGATCGCTAAGACGTCCGTCCGACGCTGTGCCAGCTCAGTGAATCCACATTATTATATTCGCATCTCTTCCTTGTGGCCTGTCTTCCAAGAAATTTCTTCTCCACAACTCTGCGTGTCTTTCTGATACGATCATCTGGTTTTTCCCTCGATTTAACTGCTCTGACGCTGCTAGTAGATCTCGTTTATTCCGTAGTCTGTCTTGCGAAAGGTCCATAGACTGTTCCGAAGTGAGTTCTCCACAAGTGCGATCTGACGCTTCCTGTTTCAGTTTCCAGTATCACCTCGACTCCTTAAGGTTATCTAATAGCTGCATACGTCTTCTTCCTCGTCTTCCTGTCACTTTTGTCCTTCCTTCTATCTGTCCTTCAATAACGTGTGTTATAAGGCAATTCCTACGCAAGATGTGACCAATCCTGTTAGGCTTCCTTCTTTTTTTCGTATGTAGGATATTCCTGTCCTCGTTGACTCTATGTAATACTTCATTTTTCATACGATCGGTCAAACTGATCTTCTACGTCCTTTTCCAGCAGCACATTTAAGAATTTTCCAGGTATTTCTGATCTACTTTCCGAAGTATTCAAGTTTTAGCACCTTAAAACACTATGCTGTAAATGTAGCTCTTTACTAGTTCCCTCCTTAAATTTAAGTTCAGTATAGTAGATTATGGGCTGTAAATTACACGTAGTCTCTCCATCCGTAATTTCCTCTATTTCGCCATAATTAATTTACTTTTAATGTTTTCTGTATAGCTTATATAAATCTAAGAACGCCCTATGTCTCATGGTGTCCGTACAGTATCGCACATTTCAACTCTTGTGGTTTAATGCGGAATTTTGTATGTACCAACCGTACTGCCAACAAAACAGTGGCAGAATAGAAGTCTGGTCATCTATGCCATAAACGGCTTAGAGCTATGTGTTATTAAACTTAGCTGGGTATCGAAAGATATTTTACACGGAATTTTTCTTTGTCTTGTCACTGAAGTGTAAGAAAAAGTTATGACATTTATTAAGCCTTTACCTTTGAAAATATGGCCAAGTTCATATAACGGGGAGCGACCGTCAAACATCCAAATTACACTCCGGAATAAATAAAGATCTGATTAAATTCGGGGACTGCTTGCTATAATTTAGTTTAGAATATTTTATCGTCCCGTCTGCTGTTTTAAAACGCAAAGATTAACCCTTTAAAGACGAACCGTATCTCTTTTATATAAGGACTCAGTGCGTACCGCGCTGTAAACACTCTCCACTTCGGTTATAAAAACCAGTCTCTTAATGTTTTATAAGGCAAAAGTTGCTGTTTGTTCTGAGATCCGTACAAAACACATAAACGCAATGTGGGCACCACGTAGAATTTTTTAATGTTAAACCTGGTGGTATGCAAAGTTACCGCTAGGCTTTAAAAGGTTAAAGAATAAAACGCTGCAGGTTGTTTGAGGATGTGTTATCTAACGACGCCGTCAGTAAGGTTACATATGTTGGTGATAGATGAAGGAATGAATATGGAGCATTGGTGGAATGTTACTGACAGACAATCTGAAGTACTAGGAGGAAAACCTGTCCCAGTGCCACTTTGTCCAGTGTACTGTAATTTTGCTTATTGCTGCAGGGGCGAAACTTTGGTTCTCGTATGGTTTGAGTGTGTCGGAGGGCAGGGTGCCTGGGAAATATTTGTACAGAGAGGGTGGAAATAACTGGAGACTGAAGAAAATATTATAGTGAGGATGTTCATAGATTGTGCTCTACGTGGATTGCTTGCATCCGGCTCAGAATAGGTTCCGTAGGCGGAGTCACGTGAAGGCGGTCATGAATCTTCGGATCCAGTAAGTTGGGAAATTTCTTGAGTGGGCGAACGGCGAGGAGGACTTGACAGAATTGTTTAGTTATAAAAATTAATATAGTAAATATTTCATGTCACAACGTGTTTACTTATGTTTTGAAGAAAGTTTATAAAATTATAATTTTACATGAGGAATTATTCTGAACGCTTCAGGCAAGTTGTTTGTACGTCTGTAAGGCTATATCAATACAGCATAAACCCCTAATAAAGGGACTAATGGAGTCTTTCGTTCGAGAAAGGTTAAAATTAATCTGAGCTGGTATGCTTCTACATGTTAAGCGGTCCTTTTCAAAGCTGGACGGCATCAAACCTGTGGGTCCCGAAGCATTAATCTTCCATTTAGAGTGTGTGTTTGCCAAAAAGGTCGATTCAGCTTGCTTTAAACAGAAAGCCCTGTAGTTCAAAGGTAAATCAATAAGTAATGGTGGGTCTGTTCGATCAAAGGGCTCACGTATTAAAAGGGCTATATTTCAAAGTGTCTTGCGCCAGAAGGCGGTCTGAGTATAGTGAACGGACAGTTTTATTTAAATGGCTACAGCTGTTTTTGGAACCACGAGCAGTTTCCTGCACTTCGAAGGGAAGTAACAGCTATTCACTGTTTCTTTCAGAGGCAGGGATGTTCCAAGTAGGTGCGTCAGGTTAGACATAGAATATAACCTGGTGGGTGCTCCAGTCAAGCTTTAGCTATACGCAGATTTTTGACCCTAGATTCCGACAGATTGGACCATGGGGATATGAGCAAATGTAATCTGAGAACCATTCTGTCCTTTATCGGGAGAACTGACCCGATACGTGATTGCGGGATTTTGGGGTACAATGGCCCCGATTGAGGCCTAAGTGCGGCTTGGCCTTTTTAACCTTTTAAAGACGAAACATATCTTGTTTTATATAAGGACTTAGTGCGTACCGCGCAGTAAACACTCTCCACTTCGGTTATAAAAACCAATCTCTTAATGTTTTATAAGGCAAAAGTTGCTGTTTGTTCTGAGATCCGTACAAAACACATAAACGCAACGTGGGCACCACGTAGAATTTTTTAATGTTAAACCTGGCGGTATGTAAAGTTACCGCTAGGCTTTAAAAGGTTAAAGGCCATGCGACCCAGTTGTATTGAATTCAATTCAGTTCGAAACCTAGTGGTTAGTACGGGCCTTATGACACGGCAGGTTCATTATCATGTTCACAAGAAGCAGGCAGCGGGCCTATCCTCAGCCAGTTTAATTCAGCTCACTGTGTTCACAAGAAGCAGGCAGCGGGCCTATCCTCAGCCAGTTTAATTCAGCTCACTGTGTTCACAAGAAGCAGGCAGCGGGCCTATCCTCAGCCAGTTTAATTCAGCTCACTGTGTTCACAAGCCTCTGCTCTGAGATCCTTTTAATGTTTTCGTCTCATATCCAGCTGCCATCCAAGTGATCTATGCCTTCAGGTTTCTGACAGGTTTTGTGTAAGCATCTCACCTTTCCCATGCGTGCTGCATGTCTCGCTCTTCTCATATTTCTTGATTTTATTACGTGGGTAGGACGCGCCGTAGACATAAATAAGCCACGTAGTAATATATGCATTGTCGTTTGTGAAAAGCAAGTTTAGACCTGGCTTCATGTAAATTAAATTTCTGTCAGTTTAAAAGAGTGATTTCCTCTTATTATCAAGTAGAATTGGTTTAAGCACGTGTTACATGAGTTAGCTTAATGTTACGAGTGAAGTTCTTTCCGGTGACTAAGGTCGGCTCCGTTAAGATGTATAGGGGGCGCATAGTGACGTGTACCAATCCTGTATGTTTCCACGAGGCGAATTTGGGTGATTAAGTTGCTGTTTCATCCGTCTTTATCGTGTGAGGGAGGGGGGTTGCTGGCTCCCATTATTCATTATAACTATGGAAACCAGAATTATTCTTGGCTGGGCGTTTCTTTTCTTCCTTTCCTGTCTGTCTGTTGATATATTCTGAGGTAATAAAGTTAAAGCACGACACCTTGACGATGCATAGGTGAATGGAGGTATAGCTCCATGCATTCTTAGTATCGGCCGTATATTAAGGTGTGTGGACAGCTGAAGTTCCAAGCCGTGGAAGATCTCGGAGAAGGGGCCGTGGTACCCATTGAATGGGTGGCTGGGTAGGCTAGAGATTCAGTCTGAAATTGTGCGGACGGGGGGGGGGGGGGGGGGGGAGGATTATATCTGTAGCCGTCAGGAATCGAATCGCTCTCGCCCATCTCGTGTGTAGTACGAAGGGTTAGAATGCTTAGAGATATGCCTTCACTCCCCGGCACAGGGGACACTTCACGCCATTGCTCTGCACGCAGCCCACAGCACAGTCATGTGTGAGGTAAACGAAATTCACTGCCGGCGTTCTATAACAATTTGTGTTCCGTCTGGTTGACAGAGACGCAGCTTGACGTCAGAACGAATCTTTTTCTTTTTTTTGTTCCTTTCAACATCACATCCGTGATTCTTGGGACATTCCATGGACTGTACCATTCCTTATAAGTTTACATGTCACTTCTTTTGAAAGCTGGCTTCAAAAGAGTGCTCTTTGGAACTGAATCGATAGACTTCATCCTCTTCTTCGTCATCATTACAGCTAATTGTCACGCTGTTGTGTTGCTGTAAAATAAGATGTTACAGAAATCGAATGACGTGTAATTTATTAATTTCAATACTTTGTTTATTAGGCTACTGTGCTGTTAATTATGAGGAACTTTATGTCCCCCCCCCCGGCCCCCGCCCAATGGGTCGACAGCTCTTAGTGGGCCAAGGCCTCGTCTTTGTCGAGGCTTCACGATCACTCTAAGACACACCTCACACTCGGTAGGACGCCTCTGGACGAGTGACGAGCCCGTCACTGAGACCTGTACCAGACAACACTCGACACTCATGAGAGACAGACATACATGCCCCCGGCATGATTCGAACCCGCAATCCCAGCAAGCGAGCGGCCCCAGACCCACGCCTTAGACCGCGCGGCCACTTGGATCGGCAACTTCATGTTTTAGTTCAAAGAAATAGCCTGTGTCATGTTAACTGGAAAGGCCACGTTTCATTAACACACTGAAGGCCAATCATTTAAGAGAAACTTTCATTGTAAGATAATTACATTAGAAGGAGTTACTTAGTTGGTACTCTGTAGTGCACGTGCCCTTATATAGGGGAGTGAAGCGTAACGGTTTAGCACTAGAAGACTTACGTCCTTGTAAATTACGTACACAAATTCAGTTCTTACCTCACAGAGAACACAGTCCGTATTCCTAAAAAACCAATCGGTTTTTATATACTTAATATTATACGTATTCCGTGCAGTTGTTTTACGTATATGGTTGTACCATTGTTATCAACTTCTGCACAATAATTATATATATGCTGCTACCTGTTTCGGCTAACCATCCTAACCATCATCACGGAATTATTTTCATAGACGTGAGTAGCGTGCAGCTTATCGTTGAACGGTAGTGTGTACATTTGGCTGTGTACAGTAAATGAACACATTACCATTCAATGATATACTGTAAGCTGTGCACGTCTGTGGAAAGTAACTCCCTGGTGATGGCTACGATGGTTAGCCGAAACATGTAGGAGTATATATAGAATTATTGTGCAGTAGTTGGTAATAAAAATAAAAACCAGTCGGTTTTTATTAGGGAGTCGTACGAGATACGTAAATTCGCTGTGTGCTAAAATTCGCCGGTGCTTAATATTACAGCAGGTGGTATTGGATTGTAAATGGTTGGAACGTAACACGATTAGGGGAAGAGGGAACTCATGTTGCGTTTTCTCTGGGATATGTAATGGAAATATCTTGTTAAGATTCCATGCCGTGCTATTCTGAGACTCAGCATGTACTATATTTGTATGCATCCAAACACAAGTAAATCCGTGTTATTTACTGCGTGTGCGTTTCGGCTTTACAAAGGCATCTTGCTGTGTTAATAACCAAATAATGTGCGCTGTTACTTTATCAGAAACTGGGCGTAATTATGTCAGTATGCGTAACACATTAACACATGTGTCTACCTAATTGTAAGCATGCGTAATGCTTAAACACATTCTAAGGTGACTGTGGTATTAAGGTGATTAAAGTGCTATGTACACTGAAAACCTTTCTCTGAAGCCGAAACGAGAATATAATGAGCAGTGAGGCTTTGTTGTATAAAGTGTTAACGGAGCATTTGGGAGATCGATGCGTTGACGGAAAGTTAGTACGTTCTATGGATATGGCAGAAATGAACTGGCACTTGATAATATTAAGTTTTAGTGATGACTGGTGTTCGAGCATAGTGTGCCGATGAAGATATTTGGGCCTACGAGGGAGGAAGTGTCAGGACATTGGAGGAAATTGCATAATACGAGCTTCATGACTTGTACTGCTCACTGTGTAGTTTTATTCGGGTGATCAAGTCAAGAAGAATGAGATGGGCGGCGCATATAATACGTGTGGGGGGGGGGGAGGGCTTTACGGTGCGCGCATAAGTGTACTATAATTTAATTTACAAGCGGAAGAACGTTACGGCCTTTGGTATGTCGATTTTTACGAAATTAATAATTGCTGAATCGCATTATGTGCCGATCTCTTGTGTAGAGTTTTACCCAAATCGGACAAGTGTGGAAGGTGCTGAAGAATTTAATTTAGGTTCAAGAATGTAGCGTGACTTCCACTGCGTACTGTTTTGCGAAACTCATAGTTACTCGGCATATTTTTGTGGACCAACTCCTATTCTGAATTTTATTCAAATTGAACAAAAAATACAGAGTACGGGAAAAATGTCACCCGCTTAAACAAAATGTGCCTTTTACTGAAACGATTTTCGTAATCCTCACGTTTGTTCAGCGACGTTACGTAGAGCTCTTCTCTGCCGAATTTCATCCAAATCGATAAATGAACATGGAAGTTACAGATGGATGTTCATTTATGCCCCGTAAGTAAAGTATGACTGCAACTGATCCGATTTGCACGAAACTAATGCTGGCTTTGAAAATTTTATAAATACCTCGTATTACCCAGTATTTCGTGAAACTCCGACAAACGGTTCAGTCGCAGACACTGAGTTGCAGACGGACAGGCGGGCGGGTGGACTGACGGGCGGACATGGTTTCTACTCAAGACGTTGTTTTTCGTTTATGAAGAACACAGCATGTAGTTTTCTGCCACCTGATCGTAATAATATTCCTTTTTATTTTAATGTAAGTAAAAGAAAATATTATAACCGAGCCTAACTTCTCTAATCGAACCAAGTTAATTAACGCTTCAAACGCTGAAGTTAACGTGAATTGTGTTTAAACATTCAGTTCGTACCGCGCAGTAAACATCCTCCGTATTGATTATGTAAACCTATCAGTTAATGCTGTATAGGGAAATAGTCGGTGTTTGTTCTGAGATCCGTACAAAACACGTAAATGCGCTGTGTGGGTAGAACGTAGAATTTTTGACTCTTAAAACTGATTGTTACCACTAGGCTTTAAAAGGTTAAATTCTGCCGTCTTACAACCATTTAAATAAAATCGGACCTGTTTAAGTTTTGTAGATGGACGGGGGAAGAGGATTTAAACATAAAGGAAAAGATTGGTAAATTACAAATGGGATATGCCTTACCCGTATGTTGCGACAATGTGCGTGATAACAAACAGCCATTTTTTGGGGTGTGAGGTTATCACAGCGTTTTTTTTGTTGTGAAGGGCCCCGCAGCAGGCTCTACGGACGCACCGTAGCTTTGAGGCTTGCTGTGCAACCCAGTAATGAAAATGATTAGTTTTTTGTCCGTTTTTCCTTGTAATGGAGCACCCGTGGATTGAAATTGACAGGGGAAAACCGAAGTGCTCAGGGAAAAACCTGTCCCAGTGCCACTTTGCTCACCACAAATTCCACATGGACTCACCCGGGATCGAACCCGGGCCTCCGCGGTGAGAGGCCCGAGACTAGCCGCCTGAGGCATGGCACGGCTTCACAGCGGTGTCACGAAGACTGGAGTCTCCTGCCAACGTTCGTCTTCAAGTTCAAGCAATCGAAATAGAGTGAAGAAACTCTTTTTGAATTGCTTTATCCGGATAATGAAAGCACTACCATCCTTCGGAACGTCTGTAACTGTCTACCAGTCGATACGGCGTAACATCCTAGAAGACTTGGGGCTCTTAACCGTTTTATGTTCCCTCTCCCCGTCTTAGCTGTGCATTTCCTTTTCTTGTTTCTTCCTCATAAGAAAATCTGACGCTCGAGGCGTCGATATTGCAGTCGACCTTATGTTCGTATGATGGTCGCTTAATCGTGTGAAGCAGGCAACAGCCGCCTTATTAATAGCTAGACTGGAAGGTGGGCGGAAATCGCATGTGCTTTGTTCATTTGTCACCGGGTGTGATTGCTTGTGCCGCCATGATAGCTCGTGTTAAAAACAGTACAGAAACGAAAATGATACTCATAACGAGGGAAGTTAATGTTTTTTCGAACGGATGAAAATGTGACAAATGCAGGCATGTTGCAGCTATGTCAAATGCTATGTGGAATGATTACAGCTACATTTACTTACAGTGTACACTATTATTATTATTATTACTATTATTATAGCAGCAGTATTAGTTGTGGTATTAGTAGTATTAATAACAGCAGCAGTTGCAAACCTACTAGTTATGTCATCATTGCGTGCGTTTTGTATGTGTATGTTTGTTGGTGTGTAAGGTTATTTTACGACGCTGTGAATATCTCAGACTTCGTAGCGTCGATGGTAGGATCATTGGTGAATGATGAATTGGAGAGGATTTGGAAGGAAACGGTTGTGGCGTAATCCAGGTTCTATTCCGGCATTTGCATTGGGGGGGGGATGAGGAAGACCACTAAAGAGAGTGTAGTCGGCGTCCAGGCCGATATTCAAGCCACACCCCTCTCGAGCGCAAGTCTACAGCGTTACCATTACCTGCTTCTGTGAATGCAAAGTGTCATCACAGAAAAATTTCAGTTGTAAATCGCACGGATAATTGAAGCACGTCCTCCCTATTCACAAGTCGCATAGATCGGCGCATGGCTGAAATAATGGCGGGGAGATATCAAGGGTTTGCTTGCCATCATTCGGTGCAGAATCTTTTATGTTCCAGTTTGCTATCCGAAAATATAAAGATTAAGGTATACAGAACTGTAGTCTTGCCTGTTGTTTTGTATGGGTGCGCAACTTGGTCAATCACGTTAGTGGAGGAATATAGGCTAAGGGTGTCCGAGAATAGGATGCTGAGGAAGATATTTGGGCCTAAGAGGGACGAGGTAACAGGGGAGTGGAGAAGACTACATAACGAGGAGCTTTATGGTATGTACACACCAAATATTCGGGTGATCAAATCATTAAGAAGAATGAGATGGGCGGGGCATGTAGCGCATATGGGGAGAGGAAAGGTGCATACAGGATTTTGGTGGGGAGATCTGAGGGAAGAGACCACTTGGAAGACCCGAGCATAGATGGGTGATGAGTATAAAAATGGATCTTCAACAAGTGGGATGAGGGGCTTGGACTGGATTGATCTGACCCAGGACAGGGACAGGTGGCGGGATCTTGTGAATGCGGTAATGAACCTTCGGGTTCCATAAAATGCGGGGAATTTCTTGACTAGCTGAGGACCTGTTAGCTTCTCAGGAAGGACCCTACTTCATGGAGTTAGTTAGTTAGTTAGTTAGTTAGTTGGTTGGTTGGTTGGTTGGTTGGTTGGTTGGTTGGTTGGTTGGTTGGTTGGTTGGTTGGTTGGTTAGATGTCAGGGGCCTAAACCAAGACGGATTATATATTTATTGTGATGATAGTTTTCGCGCCTTCGTAGACATGGAAGCTGAAAACAGAAATGGAATTTCTGGAATTTTGGGGTCTTTGTGCAGACGTATATAGGATGTGTGGTTCTATTGAAATGGCGTTTTGCAGCTCACACCTCAGTAAATGTGTTGCTCGAGAAGGAAGGTAAATATGCTGGAATTTATTCATGTATTCTTGCTATGTACTGTTTCGAATATTCTACTGCACGAATGGAATGTTCTATTCGTAGAAACATTAGCCACTCTGCACACTATTCCAAAGAGAAGAGAAGAAAAGAGAAGAGAAGAGAAGAGAAGAGAAGAGAAGAGAGGAGAAGAGAGGAGAAGAGAAGAGAAGAGAAGACAAGAGAAGAGAAGAGAAGAGAGGTGAACACTGTAGTGGGAGAGAAAAGTAGCTGTATGCGGGAGCCGTGTATGTGTGAATGAGTTCACTTAGAGTGCAGCTCTCTGAAGGCACATTAGTACCTGTTACAGTTTATGTTTTTTCTTTACGTGCTAATAAAACTTTTATTTATGAAGTGTTGCTGTGTAGCTGCGTATATAATTTCGGACACCAGAGAGCTGAGTCTAATGTCGTTTGCATAGACCTTCTGTCTGCTAATTAGTTGATATATAGGGTTGAAAAACAACGAAAGGGACGCGAAGCGCTTGTTCGTGTATAGAAGTGGTGGAGGATACGTTATACGTTGAGAATAGACCACTGGCCGTATGGCAATAGCATTGAAACATATGTCGGTTTAGATTAGGCAGCTTAGTGCAGCAGAGGCGACAAATTGAGCTCGCGGCCATTACTGAATGCCATTTTTAAACGGGTATTTTTAAGGTCTTGGCTCTTTTTGGGTCACGCAGCGTGAGTGATTAGTTGTTTAGCGACGTTTCGGTACAGCCTATTGTTCCATCTTTAAGGGTCAAGCAGTCTTGAAACTTCTTTAAGCAACTACTAACATACGCTGCGTAACAACCCTGAAGAGCGAAGATCTCCTCTACACCGTGGCGAAAGCAGGAAATCTTGCTGGCATTTTTATTTTAATCTTGCCATAACCTCAGATTAATATTACTTGAAGCTACTGAAGTGTGTGCTTAACCTAACAATGCAGGTTGCTGCACTGGTGTCAGTCCAGGTTGTGTAATGTAATACCATCACCTGCCATTGTCTAACAATTTGTATTATTCTCGGGAAATTTGCTTTTAATATTATCACATACAAAACGGCTTTTCTTTCTTTCCTTCTATGCATCCACAGCAATGCAAATCTTAGGAAATAGTGAGTGCCGGGTAGAGCTGCGTAAGTATAGCGGTTTTACATAATAACGCGAGAAATGTGTTATGCTATCTAGCGAAAATATTTTTTTTTTAATGGAGGCACTTTTGAGAAACTTCATGTAGTTTTTATTATGGCATAGCTACAGATCATTGAAAGAAATGCAGTCAGTTTGTAGTATGCAAATGTTTATGTACTCGTATTCGATGTTTCAGTGTTTGTATAAATTACAGTCTTACCTCAAAGCTGCGAATTGTTAAACGCATCCCTGTGTTATTTTCACCATACACCTGGAAGCACACAGTACTCTGCAGTGCAACATTTGGATATTTATAGCAGCGAATTAGCATTCAGATCACGTTCTAATGTGGAATTAATTGCTTAAGGCTACGCTTTACGCAGTGTGACTGTTTGCATTTCGGCTATTACGAAACGTGATGAAAATCAAATCAGCGAACCATATAAATGCCTTCTTCATGTGAAAGTATTATCTTCATATGGTAACGTTTCGTGCCGAATTGAAAACGTCGTTATTTGTAACGTAACAGATGTTACGAAACAGAAGCACATCTGTAAATAGTTGTGTCGTTGGCGAGTAATATGGCGTCTCTGTACAGGAATGGCCGACGAAATGGCTGAACGAGATTCAGCAGTGATTTTATATTTAGATCGGTTTCCAAAAGCGAAAACAACGTTGAAGTACTGTGCATATTATAGCTGTGTGTACTTCAGCGGCTTCATCGATATTGTTGGGACTCTTGAGTGGTTAAATTATTCGATATCAGTGCGATGCCATTTTATTTTAAGTCCCTGGCTTGACGGTTTCAGCACGGAAATCGTGTTAACGTTCGAGAAAGTGATATTAATGCAGTTTTGAGTTCAGGCTCCTGAATTTGTACGACATTAGAGTATCAGAAATTTTTATTTGGCGGTCGGGATGCGGTATTCGGTGTAGCGACTAGGCTATGGTGTGGACGATCCGGGCTTCGAATCCCGGCAGGGACAATAAATGTTTCCCTTCTCCAACAAATCCAGACCGGATTTGGGGGCCACCCAGCCTTCTGTTAAATTGGTACTGTGGTTCTTTCCCGGGAGTAAATCTGCTGGGACATGAAGTCTACCAATCATCTCTGTGTGTGCCGAGGTTAAGAATAAGTGGAGCTATACCCTTACTCCGCTATTTACGTTCATGGCGTGGACAGGGACAGATTTTTAAACTTTTATTTACATAGTTTTTGTTTCAAGGGGAAATTCCTTTTCTTCATCCATCTCCCGCTGTTGGCAGTTCTTCCATCACACGCCGTGCTGTCCAGCAGACGTATGACGGCTGCAGATGGGCTTCTAAGTGTTGTGCGCGAGTTGCACGCATGTGACGATGTCTTGCGTCTGTCGTGCCGTTGTTACATCAAGGGCCTTGATCTGTGTCGGCTCCAATCTTGTGAAGGTGTGCGTGGAGGTAAACGTGGCCCCTAGCTAGTCTGAAAGCAGCCAAGGCGCGACTTGCCTTGGCAGGTTGGGCGGCAAGGCGAGACGTTTCCATGAATTGCCAGTGCTGACTAGTTTGTGGTTGGCGTGAAGGCTGTTCTTCAGTTCGGCGTTGTTGCGGTTTTTTTTAAAGAAGAGAGGACACGTTTATTTGTGTTTCTAACAAATGCACCTTTGTAAACAGCAATGTGACATTTTGTATACCGGAGCGGTCATGAACTTACTTAAAAATGGCTTGTGCTGAAAACGCGAATTTTGAGACTAAGTTTCTTTTCGCCAGGAAATTGCACTTTAGTTTAAGGAAGAAACTAAAAGAAGCTACACTTGGAGCATAGCTTTGTATGGTGTTGAAACTTGGACACTTCGGAAAGTCGATCAGAAATACCCGAAAAGTTTTGAAGCGTGGTGCTAGCGAAGGATGCAGAAGGTCAGTTGGATCGATCATGTGAAAAATGGAGAAGTATCACAAAGTGTCAAGGAAGAAAGGAATATCCTACATACAATAAAAAGGACAGCTAACTGGATTGGTCACATCTTGCGTAGGAACTGCCTTCTAAAACACATTATTGAAGGAAAGATAGAAGCACGGTTAGAAGTGAGGGGGGAGGATCAGGAAGAAGACGTAAGCAGCTACTGGATGACCACAAGAAAGGGAGAGTATACTGGGAATTGAAAGAGTATCACACTGTATGGAGAACTCGCTTTGGAAGGGACTACGGACCTGTCGTAAGAGAGACTGCGGAGTGAATGGTGAATGGATGAATCTTCCAAGTAACAGAATCTGTGCCTTAGTGTGCCTTCAGCCGGTTTTTATTTATTTTTTAAACACCGAAGCTACACTGCCTTATAATGTTGCAGGGGCGTTCTGACGTTATGGGATATACGTAACCATGTAACTCAAAATGTTAGTGCACTTTTTATTGCTTGGGTAATATTTTCGGTCATTATTAGCGAGTTATTTGTCTGTGCCGTGTCTCTGATTTAGCCACACACGGTGTATCGGTGCCATAAATATAGACGTAAGGCTTTTCGTTCAGATCCATATTAACGAGTCTTTCCAGAGTAATTACATTCTTTTGGACCGTAATTGGCCAGAAGATCCACTCAGTCGCGACTCAAGGAGATTGTTTTTATTACATGTAAGAAACTGATTGAAGAAGAACTTTTTTTGAGAAGCTAATATTAGCTCAGCTGGTTAAAAATGTCGCACGTTCTATGGAACCGTATTGTTCGTTACCATAGTAACAAGAGCCCGCTTCGCGTTCCTGTCCTCAGCCAGGTGATACACGTCGCGTTGTCACACAGTATTTCTTTAAGGTTTATTGTAATTTCCTTCCATCTCTACCAAATTATTTCTTCCCTTCACCTCTTCCGATTAGATTTTTGTTTTTTTTTCATATAATTTTGTCCATTACTGTTACGTTCCAGTTCTACTCATCCTTATTGTTGTGACCACCGTATTGATATGTAGTGCACAGTACGAACGATGGGATTTTTCTCGCTCTTATTTGCGTTATTTACTCAAAGAAAGAGGTGAGATTTCACAACCATACAAAAGCCCAGGCAATATTATAGTCTTGTTTATTTAATAGTGACGTGTTATGATATGAAATGGGAAGACAAGACGGATTTTAAACTGAATGTTAGCAAGCATTGTTTGAACTTAATATGCTCTTGATTACTTTGTGACTGTAGTTTTTAGATGCCTTCGCAAAACTGCAACAAGCTGTTATCGCTGTCATGTCTGTCCGTCCGTCCACATGGAACAAGTCGGCTCCATCTGGACGGATTTTCGTGAAATTTGATATTTCATGATTTTTTTCGAAAATCTGTCGAGACAATTCAAGTTTCGTGAAAATCTGACAAGCATAACGGGTACTTTACATGAAGACCTATGTACATTTATCATAGTATCTCGCTGAATTCTTCTTAGGATGACAAATGTGTCAGACAAAAGTTGTAGAGAAAATCAAAACAGTCTTTTTACGTTCTATAACGTTTCTCCGGAAATCGTGCTGTTTATGAGATGATATGGAAAAATATGGTAGAGCCGGACAAGCCACAGATGACAATATAATACGGCGCATGCGCTTTGCATGCTGGATAAATAAGGCTGCAGACACGCACTGGGAATATGTGTGTGACACTTAGTGCTTTTCCACAACAACAATGCTTACGCGAACGCGTCTCAGTGTTACATTATACGTACAGTGCCTGCCGTGTTTTTTTAACATCTTAAAGCCTAGCGGTAACTTTACATACCACCAGGTTTAACATTAAAAAATTCTACATGGTGCCCACATTGCGTTTATGTGTTTTGTACGGATCTCAGAACAAACAGCAACTTTTGTCTTATGAAACATGAAGAGATTGGTTTTTATAACCGAAGTGGAGAGTGTTTACAGCGCGGTACGCACTGAGTTCTTATATAAAACAGATACGCTTCGTCTTTAAAGGGTTAATGTAGGCGATGTAAGTACCTGTAAAGCGGTCTGCTAATTTATATGTGAAGAGTTTTCCTACGAAAACTGAAAAAAAAAATCTTAGAATGGTGATCTGAACTTGTTGACCTGTCTCCAGACTGCTAGCATCTTAATGTTAGTTATTTCACATTACTGTATGCTATAAGAGCTGATTTCCGATCAAACCGTCGGCAGCGCTCTGTCCGGAGTTGAAGCTACGTCAGCGGACATTACAACTCGTCAATATTCTCGCAGCTCACTCTGCGCTGCGGTTTGCCATAACCTACAGGCGTCAGACTCGGTCGACCTGTCCCATCATAGCCATCCCTTCCCACCGCCTGCTTGCGAATCGTGTAACACAATTCTCTGGCACAACAACTACGTAGTATGTGTAGTCACGTCATATCTGTTTTGATTTCAGTGTGAAGTATCCAATGTGGTTACTGGCTTAATCAGGAAATGAATATGGCCAGAATAGCTCAGTTAGTGTGGTGCATAATGGCTAAGGATTGGACAGTCGGGTATTGGTTGTGGCAGAGATGGGAAGTCCATACTTGACCTAGTGCCCGCGTAGCTGTCTATCTAATGTGTACAGTTGGGCTCTTTTGTCAAGGATAAAGCGGCCGTAACGTGAATCTGACTCGTTCTTGGATTAAGAATGCGTGGATTTATACCTCCATTCGTTCATTCTTTATGACGTGCTTAAGTAAGCACTGGCACAATTATTTTTACCAGTCAGTGAACGGACTTGGCGGTGTAGGCAAGTGTTCCCCAAATAGTGGTTTGCGAAACGTAAGATTTGTTGCCTTGTAGACAGTTCAACGTCCTGCAAACCATAAATAGTGGAAGGGCTTGAAAATATTGATCACGGCAGATTTGTGAGGTACAGATACGGGTAAGGTACTGCTTTGAAATGCGTTGTAAGAGAAACATGGGTGATGCGTCTGTCTCTTCTGTATAAAATACTTTCATGTTATTTAAGAATCCGTCGTTTGTGTCGGAGCTGTAGGCCTGAAGTTGCTCTAACCCCATCTCATTGCCGATCCCAGTGGCCGCGCGGTCCAAGGCGTGGGTCTGTGGCTGTTGGCTCCTGGGATTGCGGGTTCGAATCCCGCCGGGAACATGGATGTCTGTTGTGGGTGTTGTGCGTTGCCAGGTAGAGGTCTCTGCGTCGGGCTGATCATTCATTCAGAATGTGGTGTGGTGTGTGTCTGAGTGTGGTCATGAAGTCTCGATAATGAGGAGGCCGTGGCCCAGTATGGGCTGTTGCGCCACTGGGGGGGGGGGAATTTCATTGCAGATTGTAAAATATTTGTGAAACGCGTGTAGGTTTTTGCGTAGAGACGGGTTGTGTGAAGGGGTATCTAAAGGAGGGAAACAGACACACGAAAGGGAGAGATTTTATGAAAATGAAGTATAGAATGTGTAGACGCCCTCGGGCAGGTTTTGTACTGACGAAGCTTGGGGAACACCAATCGAATGACGCTCGAAACCCGATTGGGTCCTTTTGTGCTGAACCTAGCTTGAGTCCTTCATTATTCGTGGTTTGCCCGGGGGTTCCAGGATTTTGCTAGCATGTAACCATTTGTACGTGAGTAATTTAAGAGTAAACTGCTTCGTTTGTTTTTGTAATTCACAGTAAGTCTTGTTAAGAAAAATGTACAGCGTGAAATTTCGAAATATGACAACGTGGGTTTCTTATGTTACGTCTCTCAGTCCTTCCCTCTTCTACCTACTCACAGTAGTTGTGTCGAGGTTGTTTATTTTCACTTGATCACACTGAGACACACACCACAGTCGGTAGGACTCCTCTGGAAAAGGAATCGGCCCGTCGCAGAGACCTCTACCTGACAACACAAACACTCACAACAGACAAACATCCATGCCTCCGGTGGTATTCGAACCCGCGTTCCCAGCAAGCGCTCGGCCGCAGACCCACGCCTTAGACCGCGCGGCCACTGGGATCGGCCTTTTCACTTATACTTATTAAATAATAAACATGCTCAAGAGAATATAACTTCTGAATTAAATTCGTTGTAAAATCGATTTCATCTCTCCTAGCTGAGTGTAAGGCCAATATTATAACCAACTGCAGTCAGCGTGATGGAATAACAGCAGTATTTATACGTGTGCTTGACGTCGTTATGCTCTGATTCTTTGGAGAATGAAATTGGAATTCGATTCTCGGCACAGTTAGAAAATTTTCTGTTCGATAAAGGGTCCGTGTCGTCTATGGGTCCCCCCTAGTCTCCTGTTCAATTAATGCCGAAAGCTTCTTGGCCGGGATAAAGCGGCCAGGGCGTGAACCTGAGCACTCATCTCTTTATGGTGCAGAGATTACATATGTGTGGTGTTACACTCCCGTTCACTCCTATGCCCTCCTTGTGTGGTTACGCGCGTTAAAAAATCTTTGCATTTACGTTCTTGTAAAGCAAAAATAAACATATTCACTATAAATTTTGTAAAAAGAGCACCAAAGGTTTCATTACAGTGACTCGGAAAAATCCATTTCGAGCCAGTGGCATCATAACTGAATAAAACAATGGTATCATCTATCTTCTTACGTGAAGTGGATGTGCTGTGCAGTATGGAGATTACTCGCATATGCGTGAAGTGACAGTGGGCCTTTATTTTTCTGTCTTGGCATCAGACGATACAGGGATATTTCTATAGTTAACTCGCCGTGGTAGCCCTGACAATTGGTATGAAGGTCATTGTCACTGAATTAGGCAACATAAATAGTGGTTCGTGCTGACGAAATCGTTCTCACTTTAAATTGCTACATAGCACATACTTCTGTCAACACTGTGGTTGGCACTGTGGGGCTTACTCAAACTGCCCACGCCTGCCTTATGCGAGCGTGTTGTCCATGACACGATTACCTTACCCTAACGCACAGCACTGTCGTGAAAACAAAACTGACATTCATCCTTCATTTGATGTTATGTTTTTTCTCTCCTTTCTGTTCCCTCTAACCTTGCTGCGTACCTCCTTTCTGGCGTATGGGACCTAGCCATTGGTGGGAGGATAATATTAAAATGGATTTTAAAGATGTGGGATGTGAGCAGGTCAACTTGGTTTATTTTATTTGTCACAGGGATCATTGATGGATTTTTTTTTATAAATGGTAATGCGTTTTTGTGCTATATAGTCGGCAGAGAATTTTTTGACTTGCCGAGTGACTGTCCAGCTGGGTGGTTAAGGAGCAACACGTGGGCTGGCTGTTTTGGCTGTTGCTTTAAACTCTAAATTAAGCCATTTAAACCCTTTGAGTCACAGCTGGTTACTGTACCTACTAGCTGTTTTAACGTTAGAACATTTTGCATTTTGTTCATAAAATGTAGTTGTGTTTCATGCTAATGTTACAGCAACAGCTAGCTGTTTCTTTTGCAACAACCGTAACCGACTGGAGATTCAAGTCTTGTGCGATACGATACTGTGTCGTTGGGCGACTAGTTCGCACTGTTGTTTAACGACACTGTCAATAGCTCGGATTATAAAGCGTCAAATGGTAGCGTCGTTAGTGAACAAGGAATTGAAAAGAAAGCGTTCGTGACTTTACGTGAGGTGCTATCCCACATTTGGAGCGTCTGACGAACGTCACGAAGAACGTCGCTCACGAACACCGATCTCCGGCTCGAAATATGCACCGTGACCTTCCGAACACATACTCGACACCCAGGTTCGGTAAATGACCCTAATAATACTCCTATTTCAATATTACGCCCTGCTGCTGTGTTCGTATTATTGATGGTAAAAAAAGCTATCCCATTACAGGCCTGAACAGGCCCTGAGGGTTCCAGGAGGTTGAGTCTCCCAAATTTCAAGACAGTCGGCACATGAAGGTGGTAAGGTTTTCACCCCTGTGCACCGGCCGCCTTTACCCACAGGAAATACTCCTGATACTCATTTCTGTTAGAGGCTGAGGCGACCCCAGGGCCATAGTGCGGCCGGCAGGATTATGTCAAGGAAAAGTTCCAATGACACCATCGGGAATCGAACCCGCGACCTTCCGTCTGGTAGCGCAGTGCCTCAACCAACTGCGCCACCGCGTGCATTACAAGAGTAGGAAATTAAAAATCGCAAATCTTATAATAGCCTGTAGAAGTGTCATGGAACTTCGTCAGTTGTTCCAAATTTCGACACACGGACGTGACAAGTCCATCCTTGTTCTTTTCTTTGTAAGGTATACAGACTAAAAGAACCTTTCGAAGGCACCCCAATTGCCTCAAGGGTGTATTTAGCTCGTGTAATATGTAACCACTTTATTGTACTGTACAAGTATTCTAGGCGTATAGAGTTGATAGTGGGGACGGTTACGATGGGAGGGTAGACGTCATCGAATGGTAAGCTGACGTCTTCATAAACAGAGTCTGCAGTTGTGAAAATAGCGTCCCTATTGTGCCGTCATTACGCTTGGAATTTACACGTGAAAATAATTGTAAATCTGAGATGTCTTATTGGACCGTTTTTGGCGCTTGTAACAACAGATTTCCATTCTGTTACTGTAGAATAGAAGGTGAACCTTTTTTGGGCGCGTTCGCAAAGCAGTTGCGAAAAGCAAAGTTTCTTACTTAAGTGAGAGATTTCTCATGAAGCTCGTGGTGGTTTTTCAGGTCTCTACGTCTCAGGCGTCCCTTACCGGGTTTCCGAATCTGTTTGTAGGCATTTAATAGGACTCCCTGGACGTAGCATCTGTTCATCGCAAGGTCTATGCCCTACACAGGACAACACAAAGAAAGAAAGAAAGAAAGAAAGAAAGAAAGAAAGAAAGAAAGAAAGAAAGAAAGAGACAAACAAAGAAACAGACAGACAGACAAACAAACAAACAAACAAACAAACAAACAAACACAAACGCAGACATGGACTACGTCGATGCCGCGAATGTGGTGCGAGCCCACGATCGCATTGTTCGAGCGATAGAAGGCAGTAGGCCTAGAAGTCTGAGACCGCACGGTCATTGTGATCAGCTGCTGCACAGAATTGGGTCACCGGGTCTAGTTACAAGTCCGACCCAAAAACATTTTAAAAATCGACACAGTTTCCCGCGTACGCATGGACCAATTGCCTCTGTGCCAACTCAGTTGTATCCATTGAGAACTGCAGGATTTGCGTTGCATTGCGGATGTGCAATGCAACTTGGAAGGATAACGAGTTTTGAAGTAAGGGTGCGAATAGTGGTAGAAGAGGAATAGAGGTCAATTTCATGAAGAGGGTGGGGGAGAGTCGAGAGAGAATAATGGGAGAGACGCCAGACTTGACCAAATCTTCAGTCGTCTATTTTGTAATGGTTTTATCGATCCTAAAGCGAACGTCAATACAGATTGGACGAGATGATCCCTCTGGCGGGACGGCAAGATTGTGGGGAATGTGATGCTCATGGCTTCCTTTCTTATGAATATGAATACTTTAGAAAAATATAAAATGTATTTGAAAACAAAAAGAAACGATCAAATAACCGATAAATCTACGTTGAGGAAAAATGTAATTTTCGACACGATAGTACGATGTGAAAATAACAGATGTCCTCTTTCATTACATTGCATAACCATACCTGAGACCATCCACTCAGTATGCGGTTGGCCTATAAACGATACGCACGAAGAGCTTCCAGTATCTGCGAGTAAGATAACTTTAACCTTTATCCTGCTAATGTGGAATATATGGTGAGCTGCTAATAATGCCAGCACCACTAATGTGTAATATTTGGTGACCTACATTTGGCAACGCTGAAAGGAGCCTCTTGGTCTCTCTCTCTCTTTCTCTCTGCACAATGTCTCAACACTGAATCAATCGTGAAAGACGTCCTATGCCATATCTGTGTGCACACACTTACTCGGCTACCAACTAGGCCGAGCCTCGTCGTCAGTTGTTAGCTCTCGTTCCTGTGGGTTACGAAGACACCGAGTTTGAACCAGGACAGCGATCGTTGTTGAACCGTGTCTTGGTTTTCTTCTGCCACAGGCCAGTACTTTAAAATACACTAAGAATTCTTCCTTCCACAAGATTTTAGGTTTATCGTTCATGGTCACATTATCATTCGACGTCATATAACTGAAGAATTTTCATAATTGTAGCCAGATACTAAAGGTCGCCATTAGAATGTTCGTTTTCCTGTTTACTTCGTCACTGTAACTGTAAACTACTTATCGAAATGTGAAATGTGCTCATCTTAATCCTTTAAAGATATTTTTAAAAAGTGTATGGATTCCAAATTTGAACGCAGTAAATGTAAGTCACGTTCATATTCAATATTAACCCTTTATAAGACGAAACGTGTCTGTTGTATATAAGGACTAAGTCTGTACCGCGCAGTAAACATTCTCCGCCTCGACTGTACAAAACCAATTTGTCAGTGTTGTATAAGGCAAAAGTCGCTGTTTGTTCTGAGATGCATACAAAACACATAAACACAATGTGTGCACCGTGTAGAATTGTTGAATGTTAAACCTGGTGGTACATAAATTAATCGCTAGGCATTACAAGTTTTGTGCCATAATTTATGGTCACACACGAGTAAATCCAAAGCTACGCTAGCGCCTAAGCCGTGGCACAGCCAAGAGTAAATTAAACGAAAAACGTGGACCGATTGAAGCACTCTGTTGTACGTCGTCCGTTATGTAGCACGTTTAGTGCTCTTTGGAATTTTACAGTCTCGTCAGGCGAATTCCAGGCTCAGATGGTCCTGGAGTCCTTACAGACTCACCATCCGTGATATTTTCCCATATTATTCTACACAGTTTAACACTGCAGATGAAACTGTGTCATTAACCCTTTAAAGACGAAGCGTATCTGTTTTATATAAGGACTCAGTGCGTACCGCGCTGTAAACACTCCACTTCGGTTATAAAAACCAATCTCTTAATGTTTTATAAGGCAAAAGTTGTTGTTTGTTCTGAGATCCGTACAAAACACATAAACGCAATGTGGGCACACACATACACACACTTACACACATACACATACACACACTTACACACACTTACACACATACACATACATACACTTACACACACTTACACACACACACACACACACACACACACACATACACACCCATACACACACGCGCACACACACACACACGTTCATTTTGCGAGTGAGAGCATTGGTTTGTTTATTTTAAATGTGGAGTTGAATTGACGAATACAAATGCACGTTCTAACAATTTCTTGTAATAAAAACAAGTTGGAATTTCTATTAAAGCTTCAGTGTTATTCAGGTTTGTTTACGTGATGAGGATATTGTACATGAAACCTGTCGTTGCATTTTGAGAAAGTGGAGACAATTTGTCACAAAAGTGGCGCATTTAAAGTAGGTTAAAACCGGTCGGATGTTGTGTTGTAATAAAAATACGCGTATTTGATTGGGACCCTTTTGATTGTGTTATTACGATTGGGCACAGCTGAATTAATCATGCAGGCGAAGAACAGCACTGTTTGTTCAACTTCAACAGAACAGGTGTCTTCAGTTCCCTACACATTGGTACAGAATAAGCAAAGTTGATTGAATTGGGAGAAGACTCGAAGTCAAACGTCTGACAACGTGAGTACCACAGAGTGTGAAGAAGAAGGAAAGAACAAGAAATGTATAAAGAAGGAAGTAAAATTCGGATGAAGGTGTGGCTGGAATGCAAGAGCAACAGATATTTATATAATTGGAGTACAGCACTGTTGGGGGGAAGAGGAGGAAGTGAAGAACAGCCGGATACACGCTGAGCAGAATGCTGGTGTCCGAAACGTGTCGATGGTCGTCTTTTAGAACAGGAGGAGAAGAGGATGATAAAGAAGTCTACGGTTACCGGTGACCAAAGCAATGAACGAATAGAACATTGAGACTAAAATGTATTTTATTCAAAACGGACAACAAGAGGGCCTTGTCAAGTTTCTGACTCCGTATGAAAGGCAATTTTTTATTTTTTAATCTCATGTTCCGCAGTTTATTTATAGCCAGATTGTATCTAGAACACAGCTCAACGCACACAATTGTTTGAGTTTGTTGGGTCTGTTAACTCTATTTCAGTGCCTAAGCAATAAACGATCCATTTGCATGCGGTGTTAACGTGCTTTCGAATTCTATCTTTCCACCATTAACACGGCAATACAAGGCAAGGCTTGGAAATTTAATAATGAAATTCAGCGGCTCAATAATCTTTACGGAGGCACCGCCAGTAACATAACGCATGTAAAGTTGCGTGTCCGAGCTTATTTGCGGCTGTTCTTAATAGCAGCCTTCATCACGGTTGCGAATGTTTTCATGAAAACAAATTTTACTTTCCTGCACGCTGTGTGAACACTTCCGTCTGGTGTATAATAGAAATTACTTTAATACATTCAACATCATTACACGTGTATGTTACATTTTTATCTGTTTGTTTTTACGAGGGGGTGTAAAATGCGGTACATTTTATGCGTTCTTTGTACAAAGTATGGAAAACGAACACAAAATGAAGGGCTCACCTTTCTGCTGAATAGATTTGGATTAAATTTGGTATCGGAAGTTTGCATTAAAGTTCGTGCTGCTTTTCGGTGCAGGTCATGAGGGCGTATGGGGCGTGGAAATGTATCTCCAATCATTCTTAGCCCCTGCACTATATGGAGGTGAGTAGTCAGCTTCACGCCACGGCTACCCTATCCTCGGTGACAGACCTTTTGTTACGCATTGAATAGGAGGTTGGTCAGGCCTCAGAGCCGGTTAGGACGCTTTGGGGAAGAAAAATCTCTTGCCTGTACCGGGAGACGAACCACGATTCTTCGTTTGTCGGTCCCGTAGCCTGGTCACTAGACAGTGAGGTACCCGGCTTTCTGTCTAAGGAGGTGATTGAAGTAACTGATTTTTGCAATATAGTCGTGTGTGCCGTTTTATAAGGAAGCCCTTTCTGGGGAACTGGTGACGTCGTGGCGGTGGATACGGAAGTTACAGTCTTCTGTGGTGTTCCACCAAGTCGTTTGGTGGATGGGTATTGTTCTGTCGGGAGAACATGCTGTCCTCCGTCTTTAGAGTCGAAGTACGTGGCCTTACATCCTATAAAACAATATTCAAGCTGTTTTTTGATCACGTCATATGAATGAAATGTAAATACAGTATTTTAAAATAACAGGCTTTTGCCTGAAAGATTTTCGGGTGTTTAATGTCTGTCGAAATATTTCAGTACGTTGTTAATACAGTCGAACAAAATACACCTGAGTCAGATGCATTTTGATGAACTTGCATTAGCAGCTGTCTAACGCACGGAATGTGATGGAAGACGTTCAAGTTATTTTTATAGAGTATGTATTTGCGTCCCTTGTCAGGAATAATTCCATTGTAACATTATTTGTTCTGTAGAAAATGCCGTTTTTAAAATTAGGATTAGGTTAGTGGAAGTAAACCCACTTCAATTTAATTATTGGGTTTTGTGATTGCAAATATCCTCTACAGTTTAGTTTAATTTAAACCTCTTAATAAACCAATCAATTAACTATCTGAAGAATAATATCAACAGATAAACGCAAGTAAGGGCCGACAGTAGCGTCTCAAAGTTAGTCAAGATCTTTACATGCTGCCCAGCCGTTAATACGTGCATATGGGGAAATAAATTTGGCTTTCGCGAAATGTTGCTAACCGAATGTAGTGTATATAGCAGCCCAAATGGGGCTGTTGGCTTGCACAGAATGGGGGCTGCAGCTAATAAGAGCGCGGACCGGTTCACACAGACAAGACAGAAACGGGCGTGTTCTAATTAGAACAGTCGTATAGCAACGGCGGAAGAAAAGATACAGACCGTTCTGGGTTCATTCCGTGAATGAAGGAAAGACAGAATTCGCTGATTTCCCACATTTGTTCCCGCGTTTGTTGCAGAGTGAGAATAAAGTCGCAAACAGTTTTTTTCATTTTTGTTATTTTATAATTAGATGCCGGTGCTTGCCTTCACAGCCGATCCCCTTCCCCGTATATTGCCACGTCTTCTGGGTGTTGTCCTTCGCTATGGCCTTTGTCCTTTACAACATCATGCAGGAGTGATCTGTCGCGCAATAACCCAGTGTCCAGACCGGACGTATTTCCTGTAGCACTGCGCACTCGGTCTGGCAAACAATGGCACATTAGTAGACCGAAACAAAGCAACACAAGACTTGTGTCTCTCAGTCCCTGATGCAGTTAGATCGCCGGCGTTTAAACCCGTTACTAGGTTTACAAACTGGTCGACTCGGTGTGCCCTTCCCCTAATAATGAGGCAACGTGCACTATGTAGGCGTGTAAAGAAATTGTATTCCCATTTCTGTTTTTGATTATATTTGATTCATTTAACGACCCACCTAGTCTTTAAGCCAATGTCACACTGAGCGTATGGTATAATGTGAAGCGAGGTGGTGACCTCATTTATGGTACCGTTTATCCTTTACGTGGAGGGACAGAGGAAAACCACGAGATGCAATTGGCGGTTTTCTTGCCGGGATTTTAACGTGGAACGTAATGATTGCGAAGGAGTAGTGCTAACCGCCCGACCGCAATGTGCGGCCCGGCCCCATTTCTCTTCTCTTTAAATTAACCCTTTAAAGACGAAGCTTATCTATTTTATATAAGGACTCAGTGCGAACCGCGTTGTGAACGCTCTCCACTTCGGTTATAAAAACCAGTCTCTTAATGTTTTATAAGGCAAAAGTTGCTGTTTGTTCTGAGATCCGTACAAAACACATAAACGCAATGTGGGCACCACGTAGAATTTTTTAATGTTAAACCTGGCGGTACGTAAAGTTACCGCTAGGCTTTAAAAGGTTAACTAATAAAGAAAAATAATCTTACGATATGTCCATGCCTGTGTGTTCGTTTTGTTATTTCTAATACATTTAGAACTAGTTGACTATGTTTCATAAAACTTCTTCTTAGTTCCATAAAACATTTTGAAGTTTAAAATCGTACCAAAATGGCGGTGAAGCATTTTCTAACCTATTTACTGAGACGCGTTACGTTACATTACGTGCTGTGTCCATTTCCGCGTAACACCAGGTCACTGCGTCTATTCCACACGACTTCTTGGTGATGCTGTGTTTTATCTGTTTGTTTTTAAGGGCAAAACTTACTCGCACAGAAACTTCAGTTTTCACATACTAATTTTTGTGACAATTAAGGAATTTCCGTCTTAATCTGCTTCTGTCCTAAAAAGGAAGGAAATATACTTTGAGATCATGTTGGTTGTTTTTATATCGGTGTTCCTCCATTTCACATTTCTGAAACACTTGACTGCATTTCACGAAACCCAATGTAAACCTGACGCGATAGGAAGCTACCCCAAGTCCGTACTTTGTAATTTCCTACAGTGAGTTGAACAACAACATGGCAGACTTGCAAATTGTGAGGCTAGAGCAACAATAACGTCACGTAGGCCTATTTTCAGGCATTGAAATGTTGTGTGATGATATACCTTGAGGAAAATGTGAAACTTTTGTTAAGATAGTACAATACTTTTAATGTGTTTCATGTCCGTGCACTATATTATACAAAAACACTGATCACCAACAAATGCACAAAGAGAGTTTGATCATCAATCGTAACACACTCCTATATGTTTCGACCCTGCTGGGTCATCTTCAGGGAGAACTTTCCGTTACCGTTACACTAGGGTTGCACTTTACGGTTGAGTGAGAATGTGCCTGGCCCGGACCGCAGAGGGTTCACGTCTCCAAAGACAACACAGTACACTGTCAACAGCACATTCTCGCTCAAATATAAAGTGCAACCTTAGTGTAAGGATAACAAAAAAGTTATCCCTGAAGATGATCCAGCAGGGTCGAAACATGTATGAGCGTGTTACAATTGATGATAAAACTCTCTTTGTGCATTTGTTGGTGAATAGTGTTTGTGTATAGTCCGATACTGTTGCCGGTCGTGCGGAAGCTTGCTTTAGATGTCAGTCCGATGGAGATAATTCATGTACCAGTGGAACTCCGCGTGTTATATTTGGTACGTAAAGATAACATCAACATACCAACACGTTTGTTAAGGAGCGTTCGTGGTTAAGTAAGCAACTACAAACATAACGATGATGCGAAGTTTTGAGTTTATGTCCAACGAATGTATGGTTACAGAATCCATACTTAAGGAATAACAGTTTCAAAAAATAAATAAAACTATATTATTAACATGTAGCTCGCCCAGAGAGTATGAATCAGTTGGGTGTGAAAAGCGTTTAAAGAATTTTTTAAAAATGTCTTTATTACAACATTAAACTACTTCTCCACATATTCGCCATGTAGATTAAGGTGCGTGTCATATAGTGGGAGCAGCTTTTGTAAGCCTTTATCGAAGAAGGTCGCCGCCAAGCCTTCATCCAGTTCTGCACGACGTCTGTTGTCTGCTGGTCACCCCGCAGACTCTGGCTGGCCAAAAAATCCTTTAGGCGGAGAAACAAGTGATAGGCTAATCAGTGGTGCAAGGTTGGGACTGGACGATGCTGGCAAACTTCCCACCTGAATTGTTCGCGCGCGAACGTCGTCCCTCGTCATGCACATTAGTCCTGCCTCTTTTGAACAACCGACACCATTTCCTCACATTCCCTTCTTTAATGGCACCTTCACCATACACTTCAAAAATCTGCCTGTGAATTTTCCGCCGGACGAACATTCTTAGCGATGAAAATTGTACCGCCGGCCGCACTTCACAGGTAGTAGGATTTCAGATTTTCGTGGTCCCCTTAACGACTACAGCGAATGTTGGGGGGGGGGGGGGAATTATTACACCTTACTACGCAATATACGTGTTTCCCTTGAAATGCAGAAGACGACCGACCTTCACAGGAAGGTCGCTGTGCGGCCGCTACGCGCCATCAGTTATTACTTGCTGGACGCACCTTCTACTAACAGACATGTAGCAGTGCAAATACATGCAGTATGACAGTAGACTGTGTGTTCTGTGCGGGACTGCATGCCGCTGTACGCAGTAATGTAAGGCCCAGTCCTTAAACCACGTATGCGTCAACTCTGCTGCTAATATTGCTGGATTTTGATTTCAGGCTTCCGCCGCGCTGTTGATGAGATCTGCACTCTTCTGGGATATTACGCGGCGTCGTGTGGTAATTGTTTACCTACGTTTCAGGGCAACGTATCGGTCCCATCTTCTTGACTTCTTGACCCTCGAAGATAGGACCCATACACTGTCCCGAGACGTTGGTAAACTGTTACAGCACGAGGCTGTGTACTATCCCAGAAGAGCGTAGATCTCTTTAGAGGATTTGTCAAAATATTGGTGTAAGAAGGAACACCTTCGCTATAGGTCATATTTTGTTTGCATAATTATAGCTGCTGATTACTACTGAACGTTATACTGTCGTTGTTCTATCATAGAACTCACATGCTGGCAAAACCACTGAGAGCCCAGTTTCCTATTCGCGTTTCGCTTGAGGCCGTGCGGTCATGCCTCAATTCATGATGTGGCCCCAGCACCTTGCCATCCCGTTAAATTACTTCCAGTCCACTGAACTGGCAGCTCCGCGCAGCTAAACACGTTTCGATATGCCCCCCTACTTTGTCGCCGCTGCTACACATTTTAGTGATATACTCATGACATCCGGCAATATCTTCGTGATCTTATAGGAACAAGTCACCTTTCATTGACTCACAATCCATGGAGCATGACTTTCCAGCGCTGTGTAGGTTATATTCAGTGTTCATGGTTGTATCGAACGGGATGGTGTAGCGGTAGCCCTCTATACAGTATTCGGGAAAGTACCCAGTTGAGATCTCGTCTGGAACAGCGACTATCTTGTGTGATGTTTTGCTGAGCCACTGTTTTTAAAATGGCCACTTCGGCCTTCTCCTTTCTAATATCCGACCAGTCATGATTACCCTCTTGTCTCATTCGAGGTTGTATTGTTTTCTCAACCTATGCGCAGTAAGCACAGTATTGGGGAGATAAATGCTAACTAGAACAATCGTTATGTTGGTTTTGGGACCAAAATATACTTTTGCTAACTGCACAAGCGAAGTGGCGAATATCGTCCGGTGATTACCTAATCCGAACTTTCATTTCATATTTGGGGAAATACATTACAACTTTCACTACACACACTCTGAATCTGAGAAAATTTTCCGCCTTGGTCGTGCCTTCGCGGAGATGTTACCCATGCCATATTTATCTATTTGGAGATGGGAAGAAGGCAGTTTGGAGAGGAGAGTTTTGTTTCTGGTGTTCCCCGATATTCGAAAGTGCATTTCTTTGTTTCAAGGCTCCCAGGCTTCGCCCGCGTATCCTTCTGACAAGAATAGTAGTCACTGTAATGAAGATGAATATGTAGCATTGGTGAACCGATACTGGCAGGAGAAACCCGAAGTACTCGGAGAGAAACCTGCCACATTTCCACTTTATCCACCGCAAATGTGACACGGACTGGCCAGGGATCGAG
This sequence comes from Coptotermes formosanus, assembly GCA_013340265.1. NCBI lineage: Eukaryota > Metazoa > Arthropoda > Insecta > Blattodea > Rhinotermitidae > Coptotermes > Coptotermes formosanus. The sequence goes on from BLKM01000706.1 coordinate 1,877,305, forward strand.
CTCGGACCTCCGTAGTGGGAGACTGACAATTAGTCGCCGGCCTCTGGCCATGGCGCGTCCTTGAAGACTGGAAGTTATCCAAATTGTATACAGAAACTCATTTTGCACCTCACAGAGAACAAATTCATTTTCTGGTTTGAAGACCAATCGGTTAACGCTGCTTAGATTAATAGTGGTTTTTCAGCCATAACACGATACGTCAATAAATTGTATGGGCATAACTAATAGTTTTTAGGTGTTGGAGTAGGTGGCACTTATGGCTAAACCTGTGTTCTAGACGCTTAAATGAAAATTGATGACTTCTTTAAGAATGACTGGGGCCAGTCCTTACGGCAAGTGTCGAGATTGTGTCTCAAATTTTGCCACGACTGTATTCTTCAACAGACTCTGCAACTCAGTGTTCTGTAATGATCCTGTCATTCAGCGCTGTATAAGACGAGCTATTGACACCATGCTGGCACGTACCTAGACTTCCTTACAACACATGCGAGCGTGCAGTAGTTCCTATGCCACAGGAATATGATCAGACCGTTGTACCACTTATGTTCTCTCTGACAGTGATGTTCTTTTGTACGCTAAGTTCAGGATGTAACATTTATATGTATGATATTATGTGGAGTGATGCCGTGTTGTGTTGTAGTTGCTAGGGCGGTTACATTACCCTCAGTGATCATACTGGTGGAGAGAAAAGGTTTGGTCTTTTTGAAATTGAACTACGTAAGCGAGACGAGACCATTTTATCGATTTCACTTTGCTGGCCCGGTTGCTTAGCGAGGCGAAAGGACGATGCACAGCGTTACGCAGCATCCGTAACCTTTCGAAACTGAACCCTGGAGTGACACGGGAGAGATCCCGCCGTCAAAGGTATTCCTTCTTTTCAGCTCGAAATTCGATTTCAATAAAGGTGATGGCGGGCATTATATTACGCACTGCGCACTCCATGTTGGAACAGTAGTGTCGTGTGGGATGTGATGCTGCGTATACTGGTAACCCGCTGCCAGAGTTTTTGGCCCAACCCACTGCCCTCATATTTCGTGTTCATTCTACCATTAAGGTAAAGGTAGCATGATTATCTAAAACGACAGTGACGACATACTAGACTACAGGGCGTAGCATCCCAGAGGGTAGTACACTGAGCCCGTGTTTGTCGCCCTGCTTGCGTTCCTGAAAAAATGGGCGTAAATCAAGAGGCGCATATCAAAAATGATATTCCCATCAGAAATAAGGGGTTAGCGTTACAGAACAGATACAGCCAATGGGCGTTAAACTGGAAAGGAGAAGGCGCAAATTAAGAAGTAGTGTCGATTAGATTTGCGCTTTTCTGCGATATTACGCAGCGTCGAGTGGTAGTTCTGTACCGACGTTTCGGAACAACCTCGGTTCCGTCGTCAAGGGACAAGCTGGGCTTTCCTGATCCTTTGAAGACGGGACAGATTGGTTGTCCCGAAACGTCGGGACAGAACAACCACTCAACGCTGCGTAATTTCCCCAGATGAGCGCAGATCTCAGTTACATCGTGGCGGAAGTCTGAAATCACGCAAGAAGTGGTGTAGCTTGGCAAGAGGCGTTCAAGTAAAAAGGAGTAAAACGGGCGTAAAACAAGGGCTGGGAGTAATTTTCAGTCACGCCCTGTGAACCTGAAACGTTGCTGATTTATAGTTTATATAACGATGTTGTCAGCAGCTCAGACTGTGTAACTTCCGAGTGATGCGATGGTTAGTGAATGAAGTAGGATGGATGTGGAAAGAATCGGCCGTGGCCTATTTGAATCTGTGTCCCAGAATTTTCATGGCATTGCTGAGGAGAAGTACGAAAACCTCAGTCCGTGATTTATACCGGTCTCCGGGCTGAGATTGTAACCCAGGACCTCCCGACATCGGAGCCTGTATGTTAACCTTTTAAAGCCTAGCGGTAACTTTACATACGACCAGGTTTAACATTAAAAAATTCTACGTGGTGCCCACATTGCGTTTATGTGTTTTGTACGGATCTCAGAACAAACAGCAACTTTTGCCTTATAAAACATTAAGAGACTGGTTTTTATAACCGAAGTGTAGAGTGTTTACAGCGCGGTACGCACTGAGTCCTTGTATAAAACAGATACGCTTCGTCTTTAAAGGGTTAATAGTTATTCGTAAGAAACCAATATTCGCATTGCTTTTGGACCTGTTGGCTCTTGAACATGAAGGCACCGTGTTTCTGGGAAACTTCGGCAACCGATTGCCCCTGAAGCGTCGTCACATCCCAGCGACCGGAACTCCTCAGACTGATCGTACTTAGTCATGTAATTTCCTACCTCTTGTGGAATACGATGGCTTACCACCCTTATCACAAGCGTCGGTACTGACGCAGGTGACACCAGTCCAGACACACACCTAATTATCTGTCGCCACAGTCGGATCAGTAGCAAGCCTACCTCGTATTTAGCGGATTCCGAGTTTATGTCTTGGCCTGAGAGCGGCGTATTTGCTGCAATTCCGTCAAGCAAATGCCTGAACAGTGTCGCATCCTTCGTCATACCCTCGAATGTAAAACAACATCTCTGTAAGCTCTCTCTGATTGTCGCTGTCGACTCTTCATTGTGTGAGTCGTTGAGTAGGGCCTTAAGCGAACTCCTCGTACACACATTTACAATTTCTTTAAGATACATTTTGTTAATACCTACATCTACGCCTGCACGTTCAAACGTGTACTTCAGTGGTTCTCAAAGGATGTGCAGTAGCACACGCATGTGCCGCGAGTTGCGTTAGGTGTGCCGTGAAATTTCGGTTGTTATATAAATGCAGATAAAAGAAAAAAACTTATAAACCATTTTGTTTAAAATAAATATTATTTACACATACGTAGTATGGAGTAAGTATGGTACTCGCAAAGTAATTATCCTTCGCATCACGCGTGCTCGAGTCTCCGACTCTGCCGTAGTGTTGCCAACTTACACGCAATTGATACTGTGCCGTGAGCGAAAAAAGGTATGAAAACCACAGATGTACTTCCATTAAGGGTTTTAAGTTTAGGTGACGACAGCACAAAGCTGTTTACTGTGACATCCCGCTGGATCAGGGATAGCTCAGTCGGTATGAAGACCAGGCTATGGATAGGACTCGTGGTTCGATTCCAGGCAGCGCAAAGAGGCTTTCTTTTCTAGTCTCCAGTGTATCCAGACCGTCCCTGGGACTCACCCAGCCTTCTGTTCAGTGGGTTCTGAGGGCTGTATATTTCCTAACGGTTATCATACTTAGTGTGAATTAGTACAATAAGGAAGTACGTTTGTGCTGATATTGTTACACAACATGCATGACAAATTATAAACAGAATGCGATAATAGGGAAAGACTAATTAGAGCGTAGATTTTATAACAACTTAGTACTGGTAAATTGTGGCGAATATACTGTCTGCCTTAAAATTTTAAGATAAGTTTTAATCATAATTTTAACAGTGACTGTACCTTGAGTATTACTGCATGTGGAACAGTTTATGATAAAACGATAGATATTCCGCCTGAAGGTGGTATATCGTACCGAAACGCGTAGTGAGCATAAGTCAAGTGAAATAATTCTCACGACATATCGTTGTGTATGACACATTGCGCAGTGAATAAAGGTAATTTCACGTATGTGTGCAGTCTTGCGCGTGACTCTGTGTCAGCCCAAAGTGTGGACATTTTATGACAGTCTAGTTTTGTTTATAAGTGCGTAATAGGAGATAAAACGCCGGTTACTTTTATTACAGATAATTTGAAGAGGATGGACGATAGCGTGACACACATAATTTTTTTTTCTGCAGGAAGCTCCTGTTAAGTGTACACAGTATAATTTCACACTATTCTTTTGTTATCTTATCGACCTGCGCTGCTATTTTTCTGTTAAAATTTTGTTGTCTTAATAACTCTTCGTGGTTCATGTAATGGAATGTTTGTGTGAGTGTGGGTAATGGCGTAGGGAATATGTGGAAGCGGTCGTGGCATGTATTGACATTTGTGTGCAGGGACTGAGAATAAACACGGAGAACCTTTAGTACAGTCGGTGTTTCTGCCAAGAGGCGATCGCGCGAACGTGTGAGTTGGCAATTTTAGCGCCAGATATTGTAGGCATCGAAATCTTGTATGCTAATAGGTGTTTGAAAAATTGTGAAAATTTTATCAAGGTATTATTTGACCAAAGCCCCAATATGGTAATCGCGTGAAATGATTTTTGAACAAGTGTCGAGTGCTTTTAACACGTGAAGGATTCTGTTTGCATAGTCAACGCCACGAGAACGTCAACTCTTACTTTTAATGCTTGTTACGGTTTTGCTGGAAGCGGACGTTTGTTACTTGTGCTGTTTTTGCACCTCACTGTGGTTCTGTTCACAATGACGTGATTGATCACCACTTGTTACGCCAAGGGAAACATTCTCACCAGTCCCCATCGGCAGTTCATGGACGTGCGAATCATTCTGAGGCCAGTTTCACTACTCTGCTCGCGTCTCTTGTAGCTTCTTCCTGTCTCTCCTACCGTCGAGTTTGTTTATTAATCGTTTATTTAACGACGCTGTCAGTGTCTCAGAATGTATAGCAGGGAGTGTCACGCAGAGAAAGTCTATAACTGACGAACGGATTTTGATTAAATTTGTTTTTGATAGTCTTATCTACGTTTACAGACATATGATTTATAAACAAATTTGACAACATGAACGGCGAGTTTACATTTACAGTTTTACGCTTTCATTTACCAAGATTTTTACATTTACAGTTCTACGCTTTCATTTACCAAGATTTTTACATATACAGTTCTACGCTTTCATTTACCAAGATTTATATGATAATCTCGTAACAGGAAGCCCGTGTCCGTTCGGTACTTACCTTTGATCTCCGAAACTACAGATCGGATTTCGATTGAGTTTTGTACTAGTATTTGTGTGATTAACGTAATGTGGGTCCATATTGGTCGAATATGACCTCTGATTTGTATTAGTCTCCATTCTAATTTGATCCTCACACTTGAAGGGTTTGTAGCTGACGCCAAGTACGCATACAGCTTACGGGGGTCTGTAGTTTTATTAGAACAAATTGTCGACTTGTTGAGTATTTGAAAAAATACGGTATGCAATGTCATATCAGTAGTTGTATTCGTTTTTTTTTTGGCGCTTTTCGCAAAATTGCGAAAAGCGACTGTTAGCTTTGTCTTGCCTGTCTGTCCGTCCGCATGGAACAGCTCGACTTCCGGCTCCCACTGGACGGATTTTAATGAAATTTGATACTTGAGCGTTTTTCGAAATCTGTCGAGAAAATTCAAGTTTCATTAAAATCTGACAAGAATAAAAGGCACTTCACATGAAGACCTATGTACATTTATGGTGGTATCTCGCTAAATTCTTCTTATAATTAGAAATGCTTGAGACAAAAGTAAATCAAAACACACATTTTATGTGCAATAACGTTTTTCCGAAAATCGTACCGTTTATGAGATAATGTAGAAGAACATGACACACAGACAGACCTATCCACAGATGACAATATAATACGGCGCATTGGCTTTGCCTGCTGCATAAATAAGGCTACAGACACACTCAGAATATGTACTACTTATTGCCTTTCCGCGGCAACAATGGTTGCACGAACGCACCTCATTGTTACATTATGCATACGTTACCTCTCCTGTTTAAGTGCAGATTTCTTCATCCTGTTGCTGAATAGCTGGATCTGTCGGCTTATAAAGCCTAATGCAATAACTGGCGTCTCATAAGTAGCGCTCCGTATCTTCCTGTGACGACCTGTACGAGTATTTATTTTGCCACTGGGTTTGTTAAGGACTCGGAGTGTGACGGCCCGTTTCCCACATTCCTTCTTCGTAATCATTTTGTTTATTTAGCGGCACTGTCAATGTTTATACTGCATGGTGTCGATAGTGGAAGGTTAAACATAAATACAGAGCACTGGTGGAATTATAACTGACGGGCAAGCAGTAGGTATAGTACTCGGAAAGACACGTGTTCCACTGATGTTCGACCTTAACCTTTTAAACCCTAGCGGTAACTTTACGTACCACCAGGTTTAGCATTAAAAAATTCTACGTGGTGCCCACATTGCGTTTATGTGTTTTGTACGGATCTCAGAACAAACAGCAACTTTTGCCTTGTAAAACATTAAGAGACTGGTTTTTATAACCGAAGTGGAGAGTGTTTACAGCGCGGTACGCACTGAGTCCTTATATAAAACAGATACGCTTCGTCTTTAAAGGGTTAAATCTGTCTGATTGTCACTTTGTCTCGCACTGTTGTGTTATAATAGTTAGATTTGTAACGGCAACAAATCACGGGGTCTGTTGTCTCACACGACAGATTTGGAAAAGTCGAACCCGGTTATAACGACATCGGTTTATACGACACCTTGTCTATAGCGTCTGATATGCGGTGGTATCAATTAATTCGTCACGGTTAGCCGTAACATTATACCCGTCGGTTATAATAAGACTCGTTTATAACGACACAAAATATTCAGTCCCTTTCGTGACGTTATAACCGAGTTCGACTGTATGTGTGCTGTAATGGAATTCGTTTTCTCTTTAGGTAGATTGAACCGTGATTCAGGTCTTCGGTAACCTGAAAGTAATCTACTGAATATATACATATGTATGTCATTGATTATATAGTATGTCTTATATACAGGGTAATTCGTAAGTCCCTCGGGAACTTCCGAACTCGGCAGCGGAACAACCAAGACAGACACAGCAGAAAGGAGCATATCAATAGGTAGAGAATCTCTCCAAGTTTTCTTGGGTAATAGGCGCCATGCAGATTTCACCGCTAGGGGGCAGTCGTGACGAAACATGGCGTGGACAGGGTATAAGAAAGCGTTCTGTGTCTTGCAATTAGCCAAAACTGAGTCAATTGTGACGGTGCAACGGAGCTTTGGGACCATGTACCACGCAGAACCACGGAAACTTGGAGTGTCTCTCCCTCTGTTGACATGCTCCCCCCTCCCCCCCCTCCGTCGTGACCATCCTGTATCGCACAAGTCGGAAATTCCGGAGGGACTTATGAATTACCCTGTATTGTATATATAATATTCAGTCCGTACCTCACAGAGAACACAGTCCATTTCCATTACAAAGGCTAACAGGTTAGCGATGTTTAGCGAAATAATCGCGCTTCTCACATTCGAGATTTCTGGGATGTTGCGCCGTGTCGGCTGGTACATAGTGACCACCGTTGCGGGGTAGTGTGGTTTCCCCAACTTGAGGGTTAAGCGGTCTAAGAAGAGAAAAAGGCGTTTCTGCTTGGACTGTTTGGCGCTTAAAATTGAGGCATTGCGCTCATCCGAAGCGTCGGTAACTGTTTACCCCTCGACGCGGCGTAGCATCCCCGAAAACTTGACTCTTCATTAGTACCGCTGTGAGAACCACAAAACTCGCATTGTCACTGTTCTTTCCGAGAGCCTTTACGACGCAGAAAGAATAGCGATGTGGGAAAGACGTAGAGATCTTTTAATGTTTAATGTCTAAGATAAAAATCTAATCTTTAAGTAGATACATGTAGTGATCAGGGTTAATGAGAAGTACAGGCGGTCATATAGGGCTACACTCTTCATATAAGCTGGTGTCAAAGTTCAGTTTCAGTCATCAAACTGGGGAGAGAGAGACAGGGCGGACTGCACATGGATGTAAGAAATGGGTACAGAATTGTAGTCATTTAGCCGAAGGGAGGGAAACCTTATGCAAGATGTAGGCGTACATGAGAGACATTTAAAATGGACATCAGTGAAATTTGATATGAGGCTGTGGATTGGATGTATCTGGCTCAAGATAGGTATCAGTGGTGGGATTTCGTGAAAATGGTAATGGACCTTGCGGTTTCATGAATTCGATAAGCCAAGCGAACGGCAACTTTTCATCAAAAATCACCCCGTTTCATGGGATTGCTAAGTTGTTTCTGAGAAGTGACACTTCAGTGCTAAGCTCAGCTTTACGAACGCGCCGATTGGTGATAGGGGAAGCGTTATCTTAAGTGGTATTGTGACTAGGCTACGGGCTGTCAAACGATGAATTTAGGTTCGAATCCCGGTAATATATTTTTCTCTTCTACAAAGAGTCTAGACCGGCCCTGGGGCCCACCCAACCTTCTCTGTAATAGGTATAAGGGTCTCCTCCCCAAGGGTTAAGCGGCCGAGGCGTGAGGCTGACCATTCCGTCTAGTACCAAGGTTATTAACCCTTTAAAGACGAAGCCCATCTCTTTTATATAAGGACTCAGTGCGTACCGCGCAGTAAACACCCTCCACTTCGGTTATAAAAACGAGTCTCTTAATGTTTTATAAGGCAAAAGTTGCTGTTTGTTCTGAGACCCGTACAAAACACATAAACGCAATGTGGGCACCACGTAGAATTTTTTAATGTTAAACCTGGTGGTACGTAAAGTTACCGCTAGGTTTTAAAAGGTTAATGAGTGGAGCTGTACCTCGTGTTCTCCTTATGCCTTCATAGCGTGTACAGTGACGTTACTTTTATCGCCCTGTGCGTATGGACAGAATTGTTGTAGCATGTCTTCACCACCTGTGAGTGACTTTGTAACGCACTAATTGATGTCAATCCATGCGCCCTGGGTGTGATTGATGACTGTTCATATCCAATTAACTGTTGGCATATTTTGTAAATATATTGTGTTCAGTTACACTTAATATTTCTGGGATCTGTACCTCAGAAAACAAGATTAGTTGTTCAGTAACCCCTACATGAGGATAAGTGTTGTCTTCAACCCACTTGACATTTTAATGCACTTGCCTAATTAGACACATTTCCAACAGCTGCTTATTTTCAGTGATCATGAATATTTCGTGTCATCCCTTTTTAGTATAGCATTAATTGGAATGTATTTTGATACGAGTCAGTGGAAAATGAGTGACAGAACACAAAACCGTAACTTTGCTCTACAAATCCGTTATACTGTAACTAATACAACTTACACCATGGAGCAGAGTCCTGGAAAAGATAATAGTAGTTGAACTTGTCGCACTAAGATTCATGACCGCATTAGTAAGTGTTTATAACTAAACCCTATCCTGAGCCAGCTACATCCATTCCACACCCTCACACCCTTTTGCCTGAAAATCATTTCTGATACTATTGTCGCGTCTGTGCCTAGGTCTCCCATTTGATGTGTTTATTCCCTGTAGGTTTTCCGTCGAACACTTTGTGTACACTTTTTACCTGCCCCATGCGTGCTTCGTGGCCTGCCTCTCTCAGCCTGCTTGACTTGTTCCTGTATATTTACAGTAGCCTGTTCTAGTAGCTGAACGCTCGAGGCACGAAAGGTTGCCGTTACCGTATACATTATAAAGATGATGCTCAACAGTAGGCATATGCACAACTGTGCAGTGCGTGTAAGTTGTGCTTCTTCCGGCTTCTTCCTGTATCGGATAAGCCACAAGACGCTTCCAACTTTATAGCCATATTCGAACGGTCGGTATGTTCCTTTGGTTCTACTAGTCTTTTATTGTCCATTGTGATCGGGTTTATGTGGTTAACTATTTTGATCGGAGTGTGTATTGCATTGTTTGGATGAGTTTAACACTTTAAGGAAGAAACATAATCCGTTGTATTTAAAGACCCAATTCGTACCGTGCAGTAAACACTTTCCATCTCGGTTATAAAAACAAGTCGGTGAGCATTTTGTAGGGCAATAGTAGCTGTTTGACCGATCCGAGATACTTGCGCAACATGTGAGCACACTGTGTGGGCAGAACATAGCATTTTTAAATGTTAAACCTGGTGGTACATGAAGCAATCGCTAGGCTTGGAAAGGTTAATTTGTTACCAAATACCTCTGGTTATATATTTTTGTTTAATCTAATGGATCCTTTGATATATCTTAAAAATTTCGTCTTGGCTATTGAATGTTACTGACATTATTACTCTTTTTAGGTTGTCTACTGAGTTGTGTCACTGTATAGTTTTGTAGGTGGGTACCAGCGTTTCGAAGAAATATGCTGCCTCCTTCATCAGGGTCGATCCTGAAAATTGCAGGGTGTCACAAGCCATAAGAAACCCCTTCACACAACTATCTGAACACTCACCACCGTGATAACCTGAAATCTAATGTTTTTATTAACCCAACATGCCTGAAAGTATTTACCTCTTTAGTGGCTACAAAACCTCCCGGAAGAATTACTTTTATGATGCATTTGTGTTTGGCAGTACGCGTTTGTTTACAGGCGTATCCCTCTGTTCAGAGCAGTGTTTTGACGTTCTGTTAGATAAAGTGGCTCAGCATTCTTTCGAAACGTGAGGAAGTTTGAGAAATCGGAGGCTTAAATTCTGTTTTGAGAAGTATTGTTTTGTTGCATGATTTGCTTGTGTTGAACAGCTTTCAGCGTCAGACATAGGCCGATATAATATTTCAGTTGAAAGCTGCACTAGTTTGGGCCATATTAAAATAGAAGACAGGAGAGAACTAAGAATACGGGTAGTACAAAAGAAAATGTATAAACACAGGAGAACTTACATAAACGGATTGGATAGAATATGGTATGACATAATGCAGAAATAGATTGTACAGTACACAGACACTTCCTGACTCACACAATTACAGATTTAACTCAGTATTTTTTAAAAATTTAAAAAGAATGAAATAACATTTTTGAAACGTGCGCCGAATCTTTCCTTGCGGGTATGGAAGGGTAACTAACCCTTTAAAGACGAAGCTTGTCTGTTTTATATAAGGACTCAGTGCGTACCGCGCTGTAAACACTCTCCACTTCGGTTATAAAAACCAGTCTCTTAATGTTTTATAAGGCAAAAGTTGCTGTTTGTTCTGAGATCCGTACAAAACACATAAACGCAATGTGGGCACCACGTAGAATTTTTTTAATTTTAAACCTGGTGGTACGTAAAGTTACCGCTAGGCGTTAAAAGGTTAATGAAGGTGGGAATAAATACTGCTGGACGGTAACAAAAGCAGCGGGGCAGTCTTTATGCTGCAGCCGATCAGGTTCCAGTGTGGTGGAGTTCGGCTTTCAACTGCACTGCCTTGTATATACTACATAATTGACCGTATGTGTCCTCAGTCCCTACTTGTGCACAGTTCGACTTACTGCGGACCTTCAGTCCTGTAGGCCTAGCTATTTCGTTAAGTCGGTTAGTGTATATTCTTCAGAAGGACGACAATGTCGAGGAAATACCTTGAAAAAGATAATAATATGTGAAGTTGGGACAGATCAGATTGTCTGCACCATGATGATGATGATGATGATGATGATGATGATGATAAAACTTCCATGTATGCGTGTTTCTATAGGACATATAATTTCGTGTATGAATTTGGTGTTAGACTGTTGTTCGGTGTGTTGTGTATAAAGCACCGTGCAAGAAGAATGCAGCCACCCAGTCTGTGAATCAGGCTTCCTTGAAAGGGTAAAACGGTTTTAAGTGAGACGTGTGTAATGAGAACACTGCAGTCTGGAAGGAAAGTGGGAACAGTTACTTGCAAACAGCAATTGTCTCTTCTTTGACAACCAATACACATTGCTGCCAGATAGTTTGGCATATGAACTTACTACTGCTGTCACAATCCCGGAAGGTGTAACGGCAAATGCTTGTACAAGTATGCGAAATTGTTACAATTTTTATATGGGCTATTTTATCCTTGTGGTGACGGCTTCTAATTCAAGAGTTACAATATGTTTGTATCTGTTATTGATTTTACAGCATCGGTATCTATGGACATCATGTTGCTGGATGTGTCGATGTGAAATGTTTGTGCGTACCGTGCACAGCCTCTGTATGAGTGACGGAAGGGAGAGATTGGAGGGAAATCGTTCTCTGCCTTAAAGATGATGTATGTTAGCTAATTCGTGACAGAGGATATATTTCAGACTGTAATGTAAGCTGTTTCCCCCCTCCCCAAGAAAGAAAGGGGGGGGGGGGGTTGGCAGTATAAGAGCTTTAAAACTTTATCGTCGAACGCAGTGTTTAAATTTCAACAACGCTTTCCCCGCCGACTGTGACTGGTTTATTACTGTACCATGCTTTCGTAAATAGCATGACACATGTCTCGCGTTATTTGCATTTGTGACAACGAAAATTTTTAATTCCAGCTTTGTGAAATTTTTAGCTAGCTAGATAAAACCATTAATCAAATGATGCCATATGAATACTGTAGTAAGGAAGATGTGTTCTGGTCGAACATTAAATACAGGTTTAGCACAGAGACTTTAAAACAAAAAAAATGGGTCAAATTTGAAAATATAATTCTGACACCGAGCAGGCTAGCGTAATAGGTTACGTTGCGATAGGTGACTGGTTCTGATCTAGATCGGGTAACTAGTTACTGAAAAAAAACTCTTCTAGTTATCTTCATATTTCCGGCTGAATTCCAATATAGTCTGACCGGATTATCGAGGCTTGATTTCTGGCGGGGGCAGAGCTTTTCTTCCTCGTCACCGCGTCCAGATCGATTGTCAGGCCCGGACAGTTTCCTGTCATAGGGCAACGGGGTTCGTTCCAGTTGATGACGCGACCGCGGCGTGTACCTGGCCATTTACTTCCATCTAGTGCCGAAGATTAAGAAAGCCAGGAGCTCTGGTTCCACAAGAAGGCAAATGCGCCTAGTGAGAAATTATTTCGATAACTTAGTGTTTAGACGCGTTCGCAAAATAAGCGACGATTAGCTTCTTCATGTATATCCGTCCTCTGTCCACATGGGACATCTCGGCTTCCACTGGACGGGTGTTTATGAAATTTGATATTTGAGTATTTTTTCGAAAGTATGTCGAAAATATTCAAGTCTCGTTAAAACCCGACGAGAATAACGGGTACTTTACATGAAGACCTGTGTACATTTATGATAATATCTCGTTGGATTCTTCTTAGTATGAGTAATGTTTCAGACAAAGATTGTAGAGAAAATGAAGACACACATTTGTGTTCAGTAACTCTCTTTCAGACCAAGATTGTAGAGAAAATCAAGACACACATTTGTGTTCAGTAACTCATTTTCAGAGAGTCGTGCCTTTTATGAGATAATGTGGAACAATGCTGCAGACCCGGACAGGCCACAGACGACAGTATAACACGGCGCGTGCGGTTTGCGTGCTAGATAACTAAGGCCACAGACACACGCTCAGAATATGTAATACTTATTGCTTTTTTACGGCAACAATGGTTACGCCAACGCGTCTGAATGTTACGTTTATACCTACATTGCCAGTCTTGCTACTTTTCGATAAACCCTGACCGCTTCTGTACAAATCATTACCTAATCCACACATATAATCGTCTCACTTTATAGCCCGTCACCGTAATATGATCTACACCTTTGCACGAGGGCTGTGCTGTAAGCTAGGAATAGAGTCGTTCGTCAGGGAAGGCAGTTGACGTAGTGGTGAAGTATCTGAGGAAAATTCTGCAGTAGTGCATGCCTGTGTGGGTGCGTATTTGCATGAGTATCATCTCTTCTTGATAAGTTACAAGGCTTGAATATGACTTCTACAGTTCCATCATTACTGTGTGCTTGTACTGTAGTTTGCGGAAAGTGAACTTTTTTCGCCTTTGGGCAAAGCCTGTGATCCCGAACTACTTTGAATCGTGTAAATATACAATACAAATGTTGACAGAAGCCTTTTACCCTTTCGGTTTCTCTGCTTCCACTTACAACTCGTCATTCCCGTTCTCTAAACCAGTCATCTGTTACGTAACTCCGCACTTACAGTGCGTACTTTCACTTCAGTCTTCGCACTGTATCCGAATGACACTTCCTACAAAAGAAGAAATTCTCGCACTTCTATTTTTCCTTTAATCCGTGACTTTTTTGTCTTCTACAGTCAGCGTAATCTTTATTTTTATGCCCAAGTACACAGTTTTTTGCCTCACGTAATGATATCTTATCAACTGCGCACGTTATATGACATCGAATTACAGGACCATTGCGAATGATAAACTGGAGGGTATAGGGAAGGGGACAGTACTGGTTTGCTTTAAGATGCTGTTCCAATACTTGTCTTGACAGACAAATGAAGCCACGAAAGAATACTGGTTAGTGTAACCCTGCTTTGGGTTGAGATTTGAATCTCGGATCCCCGGAACATGAAGTGCTGGCCATCACGCCTTAAAGTTCCTTCACTGTGTTATAAGAAGCACGTTTGAGATTATAATATACTAAAAGAAATTTAACTCAGAACAACTGATTTATTTGTAATTTAAATTATGTATAAAACAACATCAGTTTTTTTCTGATAATTTGAACTACGTGTTAGAAACACAGGCGTACACTTGTTACGGGAGTGCGTTGGTTCCCATTAGGCACATGTCTGCTGGATGCCCCAGTCGTTGTGCGTATGCTTCACCGTGGTCAGCGCATTATATAGAAGCTCTTGGTTCTGCCCCCCCCCCCCCATCATCATAAGGATTAGTTGAATCCTGAATTTCTTTAACTAGTATTTAGAAATTCAGTTCTTACCGCTCAGAAAACATGTTGCGTCTCCATCACCAAGACCAGGTCGTTAACCTTTTAAAGCCTAGCGGTAACTTTACGTACGACTAGGATTAACATTAAAAAATTCTACGTGGTGCCCACATTGCGTTTATGTGTTTTGTACGGATCTCAGAACAAACAGAAACTTTTGCCTTATAAAACATTAAGAGATCGGTTTTTATAACCGAAGTGGAGAGTGTTTACAGCGCGGTACGCACGGAGTCCTTATATAAAACAGATACGCTTCGTACTTAAAGGGTTAATGATGTATAGGGAAGTAATCGCTGTTGATCCTGAGGATCATACTGTACCATAAATGCATTTAAGGTTAGAGTAGAAAGCATATTTAATGTTACAATAGTAGTACGACTAGTAACTGTTGCTGTTTAAAGACTTAATAGAGTTGACAGTAATATTCATGCACTATCGTGTATTTGTGGAGACTGCGACATAAGTTGGTAACTGTGTCTAGACGTAATGAACTTGCAGACATCAACAGCCGCTGTTGCGTGTTGTGACAGCTTCACCCCCATCCATTTGCCAGTTATCTCTTGAGTCCTGAAGCATTAATTACACGAAGCTGTCGCAGACTTTCACCAGATGTAAACCTTCTATAAAATTTCCAGTGATCACATTAGGTGGTAAATAAATGACGATACTGCGAGTGGGATTCAACAAGTACACATCAGTGACTTTGTCACATCACAGTCATTTGTCATGTTCATCTGTTGGCCTATTGGCAACTGCTGACTTTATTACGTTCTTTGTATGCGTTTAACAATAGGCTTACCTTCCTGTGTGTCTAGATGGCTAGCCGAGAAGGTATCACATCTGAGTCAGTTGAGGTTCTTGGTTCGAAACAGGCTGATTTATTCACCTTCATCACTTCAATTTGACGTGTTTGCTACCTCATTGGTGTAACAGTGTTCTTCAGTTTCCTCCCTTGAATCCCTGGACCCGTAACAGCTAACAGTTTCATGATTATCTGCATTGTTTCATTCTATGTTCCATTTTTCGTGTTTTATCCTGTTCTGCCAGGTGAAATTACGATAGTACAGTCAAGTAGCCCAAGATCTGGCTTTTCCCAGTTCTGTACAGCCCATGCACACATTTCGTAACAGACAAACTAGCTAATTCCATGAACCAGAGTCCTACTTTCAAGCAACAGTGAATTTAGCAGATAAATATAGGCGTGCCATGAAGGTGCAGGCAGTATTCCGGACCGCCAAGGAATTTTTACGAGACTACGCGAAGTAAATACAGTGTGGCAATACGACGTAAAGCATTGCATATGTAAACATATTGTTTTGTTAGATAAGAACGGCGGGGCATCGAAAGCTTAACAACCGATTCATATATACTAAAACTTTGACGACACGGCGACAGAAGATTGAGATTGAGTGATCTTTTTAATCATATACGCTAATGTAAAGGCTCCGACAAGTACAGCGGGAGGTTTCTTGTGACAGAATGTGCACGTTAAGGCTTTCAGACAATTAGTTCCACCTGTCAGACATAGGTTTCTTATTCGTGAAAGTATGTACATATCGAGGCACAGCGATGTGTAAAGCCATCTGTCAGTTACTGAGAGTAATTACGTTCTCTGTGAGTGGATAATGTATACGTACACAATCAGTCGTAAATCATCATTTACACAGGTTGACTATAAATGACACAGACTCTAAAACGACAGTCTGTCTTATTTCAGATATTTGGTCTCCGCAGATAGCCGTTAGATATTTTGGGGGTTGGGGGGTATATTATTGAGACTGCCTATACCGCCTATCATACCTTAAACTGTCGACGGACTCGGAATTCACGCCTCGGCCGCTTTATTCCCGGAAATCACCCCGGTACCTGTTGAATAGGGGGCACGATTTGCCCCAGAGCCTCTCTGGACGTTTTTGGAGAACAGAAAACTGTCTTATTCCTGACGGGTTTCGTACCCCGTATCGTCTAGTCTGTAGCCTAGTGATACACTGACTGCGTTATTCTAGTGTTTTTATTGCGTGTCAGTGTCATTGCGTCAAGAATATCACGAGAGGAGCGCAGGGGCAGCTCTCCATCCTCCACCCTCCAACCCCTTGCTCAGCGGTATCTCCCCCTTCTTCCCACAGATTTTAAAAACTTCCGATGTCTCTGAATATTTCTTCGTTAATGGAGCGACCTTTATTTTACATTAAACTTAAAACGAATCTCATTTAATCCGAGTTCGAAGAAATTAATGTAAGTAAATTGAATTAAACTATGCATTAGAATTGGCTGTTATTTTACACTCGCTTATTAAAAATGATTGGTTAGGAAATGAACGTTAATCATATGCATTATTACGTGACAGTGCTCTGTGTGTGCAGGATTTAATTTCCGGAAAGGGTGGGATGGAGTCAATCGATTGAAGAAGCTCTGAAACCGAAACAAGGGTTATAATATCATTCACTGAACGATTTGACTGCAGATTAAAGAGCTGGATTTCGACACTGCAGCAGGGGCTTTGTGGCTTGTATCAGCACCATGTTTATGACGACCCTGGGCCTCATCTAGCGGTCCGTAGGGTGCTGTGGCTCTATCCTGTAGGTTAAGAGGGTCGGAACTCTGATTTCCATGCCTTGCTGAGGCATGTAACACGTGCGGTTTTATCTTTACTCACCTTAAGCGTCTTCATGACACTGAAGACAATTCTTCATTTGTCTAAATTCTTGTATATGAACTTTGTCTATCTGTCTGTCTGTCTGTCTGTCCTTCCGTTCTTCTGTCTGTGTAAATACTATATGTATGTTAAATATTTGTGATGTCACCCTTCCCGAATTTTAGACGGTCTAGATAAAATAAGGAATTAATGCCCATTTTTAGAGCGCGCGAAGAGTAGACTAGCCGGACCTGAAAAAGTGTATGTTTTCATAATTAGCTTCTAATAATACTGTAATTGTGCAACGTAGCTGCTGGAAGGGAAATTCAGTTTGTGATGAACAATAGTGACTGGAATATTCAAGACTGTAGGCTAGACTTTGAAACATGCCTTTCGTGTAAGAAGTGTTTAAGAACTGAGTTTCTGCTATGTGGGAACATAATCGCTATTTAGTGTGGGATCAGATGCAACACATCAGTACACACTGTAGGCAAAATGCTGAATTTTGTGTGCTAAATGTATGCTTTAAGGCGGTCATCGATCACGCAAAGGACCTCGAAAATTGGTCGATTTATGTTAATCCGCAGGCTACTAAATTTGGGAAGAGGGAAAGTATCTACCTAACTCCCGCCCCACAAAATTCGACAGTTACTAAGAAGAGCACAGAATTTCCTTTGTAAACAGGTTTCGTCTTTAGAGTGCCCCTGGAACAGTCGCTAGAAACTGAGGCGCTGCTCTTAATATTGAATATACGGTTTATCTCCGTCAGCGCGAGGTACTGGAGCCTATCCTGAGCTAGGCAGTGCCATCGATTGTGGACAGAGCCGAGGCGTTGTTTATGTACGGTTACTAGTGACTAGGCTACAGGTTGCACGATCTGGGGTTGAAACCCCAGCAGGGGCAGGGGACTTTCCTCTTCTCCGAAACGTCCGGACTGGCTCTGGGGCCCACCCAGCCTGCTGTTCAGTGGGTACCGGGGTCCTTTTCTGGGGTAAACCGGCCAGGGCCTGAAGTTCATCACTCATCTCCGTCTAGTGCTGAGGTTAAAGAAAGAGTTGAACTATACGTCTGCTCCTCCTATATTCCTGCGTGACGTGGAGAGGGACAAACTTCATCTTTTGCTTTACTTTGTGAACTGAATAGTCACGGTAGAATCGCTTTAAAAGTTCTGTTAAATCGCCTGTTGTTAGCTTCGTATCCCACTCAAAAGCTGAAGGACCACCTCTTGTCGTCTGTCAACTGTTATTACTTAATGGCGCAGTCAGTATCTCACACGTGTAGCGTCAAATGTTAGATTGGTAGAAGAATGGTGAATTGTAAAGGAGGTTCAGGGAAGCTGTTGGTGCCTATTTCAAAGCGCTATCCTGGAATTCGGCCGATCCCGGTGGCCGCGCCGTCTGAGGGATGGGTCTGCGTCCGCTCGCTTGTTGGGATTGCGGGTTCGAATCCCGCCGGGGCATGGAAATGTGTCTCTTGTGAGTGTTGTGTGTTGTGTCAGGTAGAGGTCTTGTGTCGGGCTGATCACTTGTCCGGAGGAGTCCTACCGAGTGTGGTTTGTCTGATTGTGGTCGTGAAGCCTCGATAATGAGGAGTCCCTTTCCCGCTAGGGACTGTTGCGCCGTGGAAAAAAAAAATCCTGGGATTCGCCTGTAGGGATCGAGAAATATATATAAGTACCTCAGGAGATTCTATATTGCTGCAGAGGTTCGAACCGGGTACTTTCCTTTATAAGTAAAAAACCACAACCGCCCCGGTCTGTGAACCGTTAATTCACACTGTTCGGAGTTACGCTTCATATATAATATGGAAGCCGTTTTCTTTATTCAGGCATTTTCGCACTGTTTCTTGCTAAAATAGACGCAGTTACTTGTAATACTTTATTTTGTCGTACTTCAGATGCTTTGAAGACTAAGTCCCGTAGGCACCCTACTCCTAAATACAGGCCTGTCAGTTTAATGCAGATGTCCAGATTGTGACAGCGGAACAATGCGCGTGAAATTCTATTACCTGACACCGCTGGAACATCTTCATGTCCTTGGTAGGCGATAGACAAAAAGACCAGTAGATACGGAGATGAACAGTGCGGAAAAACAGGAGGGAGAGACAAAGTTGTATCGGCGAGAACAAGGGGCGGGTTTTACAAGGGTGCGGATGGAGCGACAGCGGGAAAGTGCAACTAGAGTGACAAGCACTAAATCAATAATACATGCACGTAAAAGCCATGAGGTGGGTGAAGATGGTTGAAATGACGCAACGCAACCTACAATATTGATTACCGCGCTGTCGTTAAGTGCATTTACGAAAATCACATCGCGAGGTAACTTCAAACTTTACGTCATTTTGAATGATAAGCTCCTGAATTTTGTCATATTTTTGTGGATGGTTTTCCAAAGCTGAAATGCGTACATAGCGGGTGTTGGATCATGTAATGTATGTCTGCTAAACGAAATGCCGGTTTTCTTTGAAAGCGGTTGCAAGATCGTGGCTTTTGCCGCCGCCCGCCCCCCCCCCCCCCCGGCCCCAAAGGTATTTTAACACATAAGATGAAAAGGAAAAGTTTTTCGTATGTTTAATTAGGCACCACGCCATGAAGGGCGAGTGGAGGCGTGAACGAGGTAGAGGCGAGTGGTTAGCTGCACGCCCCGTCCCTTTTACCCCCGGGGGAAGGGCCCCCAGTACCCACTGGGTAAGAGACTACATAGGCCTCGTGGCCGTTGCTGATGCGGTGACGGAGACAAAGAGATCGGCCCCTGTCGGGAAGCGAATCCACAGCTAACCACTGTACTGGCTGAGATATGCAGGCTGCTGGCCTTACTTCTGTGTGTTGCACGAAGTGGGGCACGTCTGAACGTAGGCCTGCAGGTTATTATGAAATTAATGTGATATGTAGGGGATTATGTTAAAAATTGCTGGGGTAAATTGTTTGTTGTGAGTCATAAATTCACTGTGACTTGACAAACATCTATCAAGTGGATCTTAATTGATTTTCCGAATACATGCAGCCGGTAATACGAAATATTATGCATGACGTGAAAAGATTCCGTTTATCCGTGCTTGAAATATTTTTCGATATGGTGAATATTTAGTGAAACAGGTGAAAACACTTGCCGACAATTCTTTTTGACGTTTGTGATGGTAATGGCTTTGCAGAAGTGGGTTTGTTGTTCATTTGTGTCTCCAGTAATTGAACACCCATATCAATGAAATATCCAAAATCGCGATCAAGGGATTTGGAAATTATTCCAAACGTATTTTCTCTCTTAAATTCACATACTCATGTATATATTAACAACTAAACTCTAAATGTTATTAAACCTAGGAAGTTCAGTAGTTGGTATATAAATGGCCAATTTTAACACTAAAAACGCTGAGGTTTGCCCACGCAAGCTGTATTTGTATGTTTCATACGAGTGTCGGTAAGTTGCGATTATCCCTCTCTACGTCATTCACCGATTGGTCTTTCTCGTGGAAGTACAGTGTTTTCTGTGAGGTACGAACTGAGTCTTTATATGTATATATATAACGTCGATTAATAGTCTTTAAAGGCATAAGCTTTTGGTAAAGACCAACCAAATGCGCCGTTTTTAATTAGTTTGTTTATTTTATTTTATTTCTCCTCCGACATGCTTCGGCAGCTCGCCGAAGCATGTCGGAGGAGAACTAAAAATAAAATAAATAAACTAATTAAAATTGTGCACTTGGGCAGTCTTAAATTTACCAAACATTAATTTAATGCCTGGAAATGAACAATAAAAGTCTAAGCTTTTATTTGCAACAGGTCTCGGAATACTGACATTTGAGCGTACGAAAGTGAACTGTTGGAGAATAGTGAAAATTACACAACAAAGAGTGTCATAATTTGTAGGCTTATTCTTCACCTGTTGTTCAGGCGCTTGGAAAATAGATGGTAGGGCATGAACAGGGACGTGTAGTACGCAGGGGAAGACTGAGAAATGTTACGAAAATCTAGTTCGGATATCGAACCGCAGAAGCGCCAGCTTTATCTTACAGTTCTAAACTGCCGTTTTAGGCTGTCAGAGCCGTTGTTCTTTCAGCGGTAACTATATACGTTAGCAGCTAGCCAAGAACTCAGCATTTAGAGGGAGAAATTCCCTTCAAATGTTCCTTTATCATGTAGTTTAGATAAAATAGAAACTGATGTCACTTGCTGTCAGATGCGGCAATATTTGTACATGTTGAAATTTTCGACACTTTGCATTTATTGGGTTAATGGGAAAAAGATGGCGTTACTGATACGGGCTCGTAGATGTCAGCATTGAATTAAAAGGGATTGTACGATTGTAAGCTGTATAGATACACAGTGGAGTGAACTGATTTTGGATCGGATTCAGTGGTGGACTTTTGTGTCAATGGAAATGAACCTTCCTGTTACAACCAAAGTTTGTAACTCGATGACTGGAATAACTTCCTGCTCTGATAAGATTGATTTTTATCGGTCGGTCGGTCGGTCGGTCGGGTGGACTGTCTGAGTTCTCTGTTGAGTTTGTGGTTTTCTTTGGGTGGGAAGTAAACGCGTCTTACTTATTAGCTTCTTGTTATAAGGCTGGTGATTCGTTTAATTCACTACAGTTCCACATTTCCACAGATGGAATGTGCGAAAAAGATTGCGGATTTCCACGTATCTGAAGTCTTCAATATGTCGCGACGGAATACCTACTTAATCAAGTGTACAGTTTTGTGTTCATGTTGATTGACTTGAGAGCTATAGGTTTTAAAAATTCTGTATTTTAAAATTCGCTGTTTTACAACGTGTAATTTTACTGTTTCATTGTTAGTACATATTGGTTTAATCACATGTTTTTCAGCTTGTTTTAAACGTTTTTGGGCTCATTCTCATAGTCGCGATAAGCGCCTGTTAGTTTCATCATGTCCGTACGTCTGTCCGAATATATCAGTCGGACTTCTCCTGGCCGGCATTCCGTGAGATTTGGTATTGGGAACTTTTATGAAAATCTGTCGGGGGAATTAAAATTTGATTAAAATAGGAGAAAATATATTTCGCTTTGCGTGAAGACCTGTATGTGTCTCGTACGTTGGTAAGAACATTTGTAGCGCAGCAATAAAGGGGACGTGTTGGTGCCTTTTCATGGCAACACTTTCAGTATTATTGTATTGTTGTGAACGAATATATGTACGTCAACAGTACAAAAGGAACGCAGTGTTGCGTGTCTTTGGGGTTGTGTTGGTCATATATATAAACCCTGCTTCATACAGTGCTCAAATTGTAGTTGTCAGTGTGCTCAGAAATGGCATATTGTACAAAAACTCGTAGGCCCTCAAAACATAAAATGGGTGTAGGCTTGTAGTGCAGTAATGTGGACGAATTTTATTTGAAACGTTTTTCTTCTTAACTATCTTTCATTTATTCTGTCTGCCGTTACTCACAACGCATGTAATTTTCAGTATATCCCACATCACCATCCACTAAATCCATCGATACCACATATACGTATGTATGTGTATATATGTATACTTAACGTTTGTTTGTACGTATATGTATATGTATGATTATAATTTTTACTAGTCTATAGTTCATTGTGTTATTCCCTTGCGTTATTTGTCTAGGTACCTATATGTACTCGGCCAGACTGTACCGTTAGTCCCCTTCCCCTCCGACAGTACACGAAGTTCTCCAGAACAATTAATAGCCAGAAAGCTAAGATTCAGATCTTCTGGGATGTTACGTCTTGACGTTTGCTAAATGTTGCGACGTTTGGAAGTATGATATTGTCTTCATTTTGAGGGTTATGCAGCCCAGTCGGCACGGCTTAACATCCCAGTAGACGTAAATCTTCAGCTACACCACTGCGAGAGGAGCATTTAAAGGGGCAGTGTGGGTAAAGTATGGAGTTCTTCACTGTAAAGGCGCAGTGTGGGTAAAATATGGAGTTCTTCACTGTAAAGGGGCAGTGTGGGTAAAGTATGGAGTTCTTCACTGTAAAGGGGCAGTGTGGGTAAAATATGGAGTTCTTCACTGTAAAGGCAGGTGGTACTTATAGTCACCGCTTTACTTGCAGGGGTTAAAGCAGTGGTTATTCACGATTTGTATTATACTTTTATGACTAATTTTGTGTTGTGGTTTAGTCCCCAGTATCAACACTTTTGATCCCGACCTTCGCTTCGCACATTTAACTGTTCGGGACAGGAAAGAAGTGCAGGACCTCTTCGTTCTGCTCCACTTGATCGAACATCACAGTCGAGTTGTTTATTTCTCCCCATTCTGGTTGTCATTGATTTAAATCTGGCCGGCGTGACTGGCTGCCCGAGCTGAGGTTACGATTTTCCTCAGTCCCTCTAGGCTCATGCGCTGATAGTACCGCGAATTAGGTCACGACTGGTATCTGCCACGCGTTTCCAGTTCACTGTGCAGTACTCGTACCATTATTGGACACTGTACCGTGTGATCAGTTCACAGAGTCGTTAAGTAAACAGCAAGTAAATAAATACACAAATTGTGTATCTTCTTCTACGTGTCACGTGTCAGGAGAAGTCCAGTTCTACGTTTGATTTGCGGTCTTGTTTTAGACAAAGTCCAGCTATTTGTCGATTTGCAGTTGGTTTTAGGCAAAATTCGTTATTTTTTTTATTTTTTGTCTTGGTTTAGGCAGAATTCAGTCCTGTGTTCATTTGCAGTCTTGTTTTAGGCAAAACCCACTTCTGTATTTTAATTTGCGATCTTGTTGTAAGCAAAACCATTCCTACATTATGAGTTTCAGTCTCCTTTTAGGCAAAGTCACGTCACATATTTTTATTTGCGGTTTTGTTTTAGGCAAAACCAGTTATACATTTTGATTTTCGGTCCTGTTTAAGCAAAGTCATCTTGTATATTTTGATTTATGTCGTGTTAGGCAGTAGTCATTGTGCTAATCCAGACACGATTTATTTTATAATGGCCTGTTCATATTGCTGCTGTAATATGCATAGGACTGTTAGATTGTATCTTGTATAATACTTTCTTCCATCACTTTAAATAAAAGAGACCAAACAGAGCCAGCAGAGAGGGGCAGTAATACTTATTAAATTCGTGTTATAAACTTCACTAGTTGTGGACGTGTTTCATGGAAGAACGGATGCATGACAGTCGAGATAAGAAGTGTCTGCTATTGCTGCATTGAATTTGAGCATATTTCATTCTGTCTCTTTAATGCCAAATGTTATTCTGTCTTAATTATGTGGAATGGACATTCTTATCAGAGGTTTATTGATTTGTGGTTTTCTGTGGGCTATTTCTGTTTTAAAATTCTTTGCCATTTCCACTCATCCTCGAGAGAATTTCTTATTTCAACTTACCTTTCACGTTATTTCGTGGCGCGTTATCATTTACCTTACTGGATGTATTTGTGCAGAAGTCATTTATTGTTTGAACAAGATGTGTAACTTGTACTAGTGATTTCTGAAGGCAGTGTTACTTTTTTTTTAAGCATCGGGAAATACGTATGCTTCAGTCGGTATTTCAGCGTTTGCTGATGAAACCGTATGTCTTGGTATCGACACCTAGTATTCTGCCGGCCCTGTGTTTCAAGAACTTGTTAAAGTTCATGTCATGCATATTTCAGTGAGATTTTTTCTTAGTCTGCCTCAGGGACTGTAATGTGTGAGTAGGTTAATCAAAGGACTGTCTGTGAAAGTCACAGCTGTAGATGGGATTGCCAAAATTTCCCACTCAATTTCACAACGTGCTTCATACTAGATGTATATATGTCACCGTGGTTCATATATATATATGTGTGTATATATATATATATAAACATTCCTTTAATCCCACGTCCGATAATTCGGAAATCCTTATAATCCAGCACTTAAAACAGTCCCAAGACAGGAAGAGTTTTACTAGTAAAAAGCTATATAAGTTAGACATATCCCAGGAAGAGGTTCAAAAGCGACTCCAAGAGTGTGTGCACATCAACCGTTATGGCATCTGTTGATCTTTGTCTCCTGCTCCAGCTTTTTCACTTACGAAGGCTCAGAAAACACAGAAGAGGACCCTGATGACCCTGAACCAGCAAATGAAGGCGATATTCAAATGGAATATTTCTCTGATTAGTTATACAGCCCAAGCACAGGAGCAGTAACAAATAATTACCTGTAATAGTTTAGGTCATTATAGATACTGTCTTATAATCCGTAATATTAGATAATTCGGCACCTGTCCGGTCCCGTGCCAATCGGATTAACGGAATGTTGAGGTAGTTGAACATTATGTTGCCTGACAGCTCTTGCTAGTAACTTTTTAGCAGCTGGCTTGAATTGTAAAATATCGATGTGCGGTCGACTGTGTGCTTGTTAGATGTGACGCATGTTTGCGACCGACGGAAACTATTTCCCGCAACTTCGTTAAATGTCTAGAGTAAAAAGGTATGCCTAACACTAATACATAAAACGCACGACGCCTACTCACGTCAAATGGGATTAGCGGCTAGGGCTGCGCTGTCTGCCTTCACGCGAACTGGTCTGAGCGAAGTGGTGCGAGTTGTCGGATAAATAATGTCCGTCTATTTTTGTTCGCAATAACCATCCGAAACGTCTCCCAGTATTTTCTGATGTAGACGGTGTTTCTGTTTTTTCATCAGTTTCAAATAAGTACTTGCAGTACTGAGTTATAAAGAAATTGGGCGATGTATATATAGATCAGTATCGATATTTTCCCTCGATACATGTCGATACCAATCGTCATTTCTACCCGTAAGCATAGAGCTGGGAAGATGCCCAGTTATAACGTCAATAAGCGTTATTTCCCACCCCATATGTACTGCCACTGCCTTTTAATCCCTGTCGCTGCTGACTACCGTGTGCCCGTTAACTTCAGGTGAAGACATTTGCAGGACCTAGAACGCGTTATGCTGTTTCCAGCTTGGTGCGTGACTAATAGAAATAGAATGTAGGCATGTAACTCTTTATTTTCCGAAAGGTTTCTTACAGCTGAATTTTTCGTTAACTTGCTTATTTATGTGTTTATTGTATTTATATTCGGAATATTGTTGTTGTTTTGCGTTCTTCACTCCCTTTGTAATGTGGGAGGAAAATGCTTCAGCCGTTTGTTTCTTCTTTCTTAGTCCTTCCCTCTTCTACCTACTTGTTCGCAGTAGGTGTCAAGGATTTTGTGATTTCATTTGATCGCACACAAGCACACACCAGAGCCGGTAGGACTCTTCTGGACGAGGGATCGGCCTGTCGCAGAGACCTCTACCTGACAACACAAACACTGTACAAGACAAACATTTATGCCCCCGGTGGGATTCGAACCTACGATCCCAGCAAGCGCTCGGCCGCAGACTTACGCCTTAGGCCGCGCCGTCACTGGGTTGGGCTTCAGCCGTTTCTATCCAGTATAATTGACGCAGTCATTAGTAACCCCCCACAAAACTTACTTCACATTAACACGCATCCATGATTCTGACTTTACCTTTGATAAGAGACCTGAACGATCCTAAATTTATAATATTTCTCTTCGTTTCAACCTCGCAACTGACTGAATACTTTAGCACCATAAGAAAAGGGATATTGCTAATAATCCTTACATCCCATATCACTTTATGTGGGTAGCTGGCTGCTTTGAACTTTTGCGGTAAGAGCCAAATGTTGTGACGTCATACCTGCCAAGCGTGAGTACCAGCAATTTTTTTATTTTTTCTTTCTGGCGGTATCTCCGGCTTGCAGTTGCTGTTATTAGGGCATGGGCCAATATCTCGAATTAAGTTCCCCCCATCGTTAGTTGCGCGGACAAGAGACGTTTTTATCAGCACTTACCAGGCTACAGCCATACAAACTACGTAAGGTATTTTCGTAAAAGGCCAAATTTGTAATTCTCATGTGTCAGCAGTCTGAAAGCCTTTTCATGTATTCCGCTCGAAAACATTCTTTCTCTGGCAAAATAGACATACGTATTTGTTCCATTTCTGATAAACGTCCGTTAAAAGAATGCTCGCCTTCTGTAGTTCTGTAGCCCTCATAAGGACCAGCAATGCTCGGGTACATGTCAATGCATAAGTCATCTTATATCTGCACGCGCAAGAGACGTATTTCTTCTGCAAAGCTTCCAGACCAGCTCTGGGGCCCACCCAGCCCCTTACGCAGTGCTAACCGAGGTATTTTTCCCTTGCGGCAAAGCGGCCGAGGTTTGAAGCTCACCACTCACCCTCATATAGGGCCCAGGTTAAGAACGACTGGGCTATACCTCCGCTCCCATTTACACCTTCATGGTATGGACGGGGACATATTTACATTTCGTTTATACTTTCTTAGATACGTCAAATAATTTTAATTGTTATCGTTTCTGCTGTGCTAGGTGTAGCACTGGCTGTTGAGAAGGTGACTGTGTAATGTGCCCTTGATAATAATGGTGCTAGGAACAGGGGTAAAAATAATTACAATTAAAATTACTTGATATAATTTAGGTGGCGTATGTATTGATAAATTAGCGTAGGACAATTGTGGTGCATAATATGAACATATAAGTGCTGAACTGATTTATTTATTTGTTGTTCATTGAATGTCGCTGTCAGAATTTCAGACTCCACAGTGTCGACTGGTAAGTTGTTTAAATGAATCGTGAATTAGAAGGGTGTGGAAGGGAACGGTCGTGACTAATTTGAAGGTATTTTTCCGCCCTTTACCTGCAAGGACGGAAGAAAATATTGAGAAATTTCAGTCGAACCGTTGGTTTCCCGAATGCACGCTAGAAGCATATCGCTTGAAACAGAGCGTTAGTTCTTAACCAGTGAATTGACATCGCATTATAGCTTATGCGGACTTCAAAATAGGCCGAATATTTGCGTATCACTATAGTATATCTACAGTAAAGCATGTAGTTGGAGAGGTACCGTTGTCTTTTTTCCTTTTTTACTCACGCTGTCTATTCCCTTGCCTACTCTCAGTTTTTCAATAGAAACACTTTGCACCGTCTTCCCGACAAGTGTAGTGTCAGGCGGCTTTCCATTACTCCTGTGACGGTATTGTATTGACTTCTTAAAAGCAACTTTTTATCGATAGGGAAATGCATTTTTCTCATCGCATAAACTTCACGTACGTTTTGTTTTTGTTTCTCTGTGTGCCCTCACGAACCATAAACCTACTCTCCAGCTAAAAGCTTGGTGTCTCATTTACTTTCATCGGAAATGATTTTCACAACCAAAGACGTTTGTCGTGTAGAGATACGTGGCGGACAAAGTGGCACTGGTATAAGGTGTTCTTATAGTCGTTTGGTTTGTCCCTGTCAGTTGTGACACTAACGCTCCACAGCCGTATTCATTCATCAGCCATGGACGTTATACAGCCTATATACTGACAGCATCCGTAAATAAACAACAACTGTATTCATATACCTAAATTCAAAAATAGAGCTTTACGTTGTTGGCAACTGTATCAGTTGCATTGTACGAAGATGCGTCTGTTTTGTTGCGTAGCAGGTATGAAACAGAAATCAAGAAACAAAAGAACAGAGGGAAGCAGAAGAAAAAAATGGTGAATTGCAGAAGGGAAGAAAGGAAGCAAGCACGAGCAAGGAAACACAGCATAAAAGAAAGTAGGCCTGAAGGAAACAGACAGACAGACAGACAAACAAAGGAGAATAAATGGTTGATATCCAAAGATTTAGGTCGTCTGGGATGTTACGCTATGCTATTGCGTTCTAATTCCTGACGTTTCGAATGATCGTAGTGCCTTCGTTTTCAAGGTCGAGCAGTTTCCGATGTTGGGCACTACGATCCACGAAACTTCGAGAAGTATAAGACCAACAACACAGCGTAAGATCCCATACGACGTGATTCTTCAACATTGTCGCTGTGAGAACCTCGAATCTTGCAAGAATAACATCGGCTGTTGATATGGGAGGAAGTGGTTGAAGTAATCAGTGAGAAAGAGACGACGAAGACAGAATGAGGGAGTAAAATAACGAGGAAGGAAGCGCGTTTATCAAATTTTGTTACTCCAACAGTTGGTTACTGTGTTTGTTCTACTGTAGTGTCAACGGATTCTGGTTTACGTGGGATGTCTTGCTTCATGCTACTCACTCGTTCTGTCAATACGCTGTTTATCGCCTGGTCTGCTACTCCACTTCATACCTATGATAGTCGATGTGGTTCTTCTAATCCAAACTGATTGCATCTCCACTTCTAATCCAAATTAATTTAATCTCCAATTACTTCAGACGGCACCTAGCTTTGTTCTCACTTGTTCCTCCTGCGAGTGACGTCTCTGTAATGAAGTGTTTCGGCCATCTGTTTGTGATCTGCCTCCACGAAATGTTTGTGAGCTTAATTTGTTTTTGAAAGCAAGTATTAAAAGTTATCTTACATTCTCGTTAGAGTCATCGAATTACGTAGAATGAGATGGACGTGGAATATAGCTTGCATAAGAACTGTGAGACTGCATACAAAGTTTGGGCAGGAAAACCTGAAGATGAAGCATCATTCGGCACATGTAAATGGGAGGACAGTATTAAGTGGGTTTGAAAGAAATATGTTATCAGAACTGGAGAGTATTCATGTGTCGTACCATAGGGACCAGTGATTAGCTCTTATGGACACTACAGTAAAACTTAGGGTTGAGTTAGACCAACTTAACTGCTGTTAGATTCGCAAGGGCTCTGTTCTGTGGAGTTCGTTGAAAAGTAACGGCAACGGCTGGAGCCCTTGAAGTTGTGTTTCAAAGTAATGAGTTGGTTATAAGGTGCCCTTTGATATGCTTACTGGTAAATGCTGACGACTGAAGTGAATAAATTCAAAACGGATTGTAGGAGGGTTGTCCTGAAAGCTCTGAAGCACAGTTTTTATGGCTAGTAGTTTATTTTAAAATTCTGTGAATATACTCATCGGATAATTAGGTGGATGTATTTACACACCTCATTTTTATCAATAGTATTAGTCAACTTCAACAGCCTTGCACCAGCGAGGAACGAGCATCAATCCCCTTCTTGTACCAGTTTGAATTTTGTAATCAACGGCCACTTCTTCAGTAACCTCGTCATCACTGAAACCCTTTTCCACGGACGGCATCTTTGAGGGCTCCAAAGAGGTGGAAATCTGAAGGAGCAAGATCTGAGGTGTATGTTGGGTAGGGAAGAATAGTCCGTCCGAGTTCTGTGATTGCTTCGTGTGTTTTCAAACTTGTGTGTTCGTGCCCTGTCATGCTGAATGACGTTTTTGTGAGGCCAGACTGTCCTGTAAGGCCTCTGCAAGATTTTAAGATTCTGGATATACAGATCTCAGTTACTAGTGGCATAGTATCTAGCAGAATCACTGCTGCAGTTGTTGTTGACCTGCCAGAGCGACGCACGTCACAGAGCTCCGCTTGGCCTTCCTCAGAACTTGCAATTCGTGAAGCCCAACGACTAACAGTGCTTTTATTAACAGCATTGACACTGTGCACTTTCTAACTGCATGTGAATGTTCGTTACTGACTCCATCTTCTGCCACGAGAAATTCAGTAACAGATTGTTGTTTAACACGGACATCACCACACCACGCCATTTTGACGACTACCTGCACACGCACAAGAAAACATATTGTTCCGCCGTGCCGCAGTTGTAAGCGGGATGTTTAAAATTAACTACAGAAAACATTGCAGACATTTCCTATTGATTTTGACTGAAGTGTAGAAAGTCTTGCAGAACTTTCTGGGAAGCTCTCATCATACATTGAGCTGCGCGTTATAAGCGAAATGTTAGAAATAATGTACCAAAGAAATTAATGTTTTGAAATCCGAGAAGTTTTGTTAAGTTAGATGAAATTGTGGCGGACACTGTAAGCTCAATATAATTTTGGCTTGCAACGTAAGCTCAGTATAATTTTGCTTGCGGTGTAAGCTAAGTGTGACTCGGACGCGCGCTACAAGCGCAGTATGGTATAAACCTACCTGCCACTAAGTTCCTCCGGCTTTATCCCAGTTTATCTCTCCGCTCTCCGTGGATAAGCATGAAGGTAGTTACACTTTCATAGCCATCTTTTGAATGTTTTTTTCTTATTTCTTTATGCCTTCTATTTATATTGAAGCATGCATTTTGTCCATTGTGGTCACGTGGTTTACAATTATTTTCTGCATTGCCCATTCGTTCCTGTGCAGTTAAATATAAATACTAGTAGTTCCATAAGTACACTCTCTTGTTAATTTTTTCTAATCTGGTGCGACCCTGTGTATATTTCGGCGTTTGGTTAGGCCAGACACTAATATCATACGCCTCTCCTGTAATAAATAACAGATTTATTCCTTTAGTAAACATATTTTCTCTTTTAAAGTAAACTTTTTGGGAATATTGATGACGCTGTCCTGGAAACAAATTATACTAAGATGCAGTAAGTCGTCAATTTACATAAATGCTATAAAGATGTTTCAAGAGCGAGAGAGAGAGAGAGAGAGAGCGTCGTCAAGGAAGAAGCTAAAATTGAATTCTGTGCGGGCTGCATCGACGTTTTTAGAATATTATGTTGTCAGATGCTGAAAAAATCACAAGACATGCGGTACATTGTTGGTTGTTGGTAAAGGGGACACCCATGCCCATCTGTCTGTGGCACATCAATCATCCGTGCACCATTTTCTGATTCAGGTGTCACTGAAAATGGGGGGCCGCGGTGGCGCAGTTTGTTGAGGCACTGCTCTACAAACCGGCGGGTCGCGGGTTCGATTCCCGATTGTCAGTGGATTTTTCATTGACATAATCCTGTCGGTTGCACTATGGCACTGGGGTCAACTCAGCCGATTGTCTAGAAATCTGGGAGCCTCGACCTCCTGGAACTCTAAGGGCCTGTCCAGGCCTGTAATGGGACTGCTTTTTACATATGGTAATTAATTTTCCTGTGCCATAAAAGCCGTGCAGTTTCTTGCCTTCTTGATCAACTGTAATTCCTCAACAAACATGGCTGCATGGTGTTTTGCTTAAGTCAGTACGAAACCCGACTTTACTCCTGTCATGAAGGCATTAGTTTTCAATATTCATGGTAAGACAGCATGTTGCTGAGTGTCGTACAGTACCACATAGGGATGTACAATGATGGAAATTGAGAAGAACACGTAACGCGGAACTTATACTGTTCACTGTTTATCCAGTAGGATTAGTCGTGTTATTAGTGTGATTCAATCACGAATCACGAGCTGGAGAGGAAACATGGCCCTCGTCTGGGAAACAAGAGATTATTAAACATTTTGGCGTGAAAGTTGAATGTACGAATAAATAAGCAACCAGGCTACCGTGGCGCAAGAGAAGGGACTGTATGGATATCCCGCGCTCTGCAACTGTAGGTTATATTAACCCTTTAAAGACGAAGCGTATCTGTTTTATATAAGGACTGAGTGCGTACCGCGCTGTAAACACTCTCCACTTCGGTTATAAAAACCAGTCTCTTAATGTTTTATAAGGCAAAAGTTGCTGTTTGTTCTGAGATCCGTACAAAACACATAAACACAATGTGGGCACCACGTAGAATTTTTTAATGTTAAACCTAGTGGTACGTAAAGTTACCGCTAGGCTTTAAAAGGTTAATACATATGCTCTAGAAAAGAGATGGAAATAAAGTTCCCCCTGCCCACGCCATGAAAGCATGGGGGGAGGGGGATAGATGTGTAGCTCGGCTCATTCTCTACCTCGGCACTAGATGGAGGCGAGTAGTTAACTTCACGCCTCGGCCGCTTTACTCCCGGGGAAAGAACCCTGATACCCATTGAATAGGGGACTTTGTGGCCCGCAGAGCCGCTCTGGAGTTTTTGAAGGAGTTCATTATGAAAATCAACTTTGAGGATCGAACTGTATCCGTACAGGGTCCGATGGTACATTTCTGTTGTGACGTTTAACATTGAAGTTCTGCAATAACACATACTGTCTTGTACAGCTGTAATTGTGAGGGAGGTGCTGCTGAAGTTTGAAGGCTTCAGTATACGTGGTGTTGTAGTATTTGGAAAAATGAAAGCTCGTTTGAGTGTTGACTGAGGTAGATTGATTAGTTACGGAAATGTAACGTGCAGTTTTGAACAACTGCGTGGTGAAAGGAAATGAAAGGCCATTTCATGAAATGAACAGTAAGAACAATGACACTTCACAGCAACCTGTCTGTAAATGGGAAAGAGCCGGCCACTTCAAATTTTTAACGCTTTCAATAAATCGGTGCTTTGCCCGACGCCGACGCCCTCTGCATTAAAAACACTGATTTTAATATGCACACACTCCCAGCACGTCATAAAACTGTATGCGTTCAGAAATTCCGGTCTACGCGTTAACAGAGTCGTCAGCATTGTTGGTTATATAAAGGTTATACAATGCATGCCGTTAAATGTGGGCATGACGAATGGCCGGAAGCGGGAAGAGACTGGCAGTGCGATAGATTCTGTGAACATTACATCATGTACAAAATTTTGAATTTGCTATGCACGCTTATTATTAGAATTGTGTCATCATATGTAACGAAGTTAGTCTCTCTGATACAGAAGTAGTTCAGGAATTGTGAATCCTTTGGACATTTTACAGGATTTCTCAAATTCTCATAGGTGTATTTTATCTTGTAATCTGACAGGTTTTCAAGAATGATGTCAGAATATTTATTATGTATGGTTGTGAATTTAGGGTCTTAGGAATGTAAATGGGTCCAGGAATTCCATTTGCACTCGTATCACACCACACACACGAAGCTTAACCCTTTAAAGACGAAGCATATCTGTTTTATATAAGGACTCATCACGTACCGCGCTGTAAACACTCTCCACTTCGGTTATAAAAACCAATCGCTTAATGTTTTATAAAGCAAAAGTTGCTGTTTGTTCTGAGATCCGTACAAAACACATAAACGCAATGTGGGCACCACGTAGAATTTTTTATTGTTAAACCTGGTGGTATGTAAAGTTACCGCTAGGCTTTAAAAGGTTAACACTCCATGCCATTCCATTGGATTGACGGGGATTTTTTTGCGGAACACGGCGTGGAGACAGATTACATATCCATTGACAGGAAGCCAAGTTTATCGCTAAACAGAATGATTGTGCGGTCGATTTCTTCAGCATACATCCACAAATGGCATCACTTCACAAAATTGCATTTAGCCCCACGATATCCGTCTTAGAGTTTGTGAACCGCGGTTTTCTTATACTGGTGCGAATACGGCAGTTTTGTTGCATTTTCATGAAGATGACGCGGACACACCAATTTACTGTTCAAGGCGCTTCGTAGATTTCCTTGGAGATCTCTACAGCCGAGGACTTAATTCCATCCCGTTCTGCCTCATAGCACGTGCATTCAGCTTATTCTCTTCCTGTCCGAAATTGCACCTGCTGCTCGTAACCTTTTCACTAACTTGTAAATTGTTTCCCTATGTAGAAATGACCTGTCGAGAAATTTTTGCCTGAATTTACGACGACTCTTCTTGAGGAAAATATATTTAGCCTGTACTGTCCAATGTATTTAGCCTATACTATCCAGCAAATAGAAATCTCTATACCGACTACACATTAATCACAGAGGCCTTGGTGTCTGTCCAGTAAGCAGTGTGAGAACAATCCTTTGCGTAGTTTCGGTGTGCAATAATAAAACCTGTGGGGAGTTACCAGCCATTGTGGTAATTTTAAATAATGACACTGTACAAGCTCATTAAGTTTTAAATGCCGGTGACCAAAATGCGACTGTTAAGTTTACTGAACATGAATCCAAGTAGTAATGTGCTACTTCGTGGTTTAAGTTGATTAAATCGTAAATTTTCCCTCATATGATTAGGATTCCGTTTACAGTTGCTTCCAGAAAGCTGGTAGCATTGTTGTGTGTAATGATGTTTTGCCTGACACGCCAAATCACATGGCACCCACATCGTCTGCTAAAACAGCTGCGTGGACAGACTGGCTGACAGAGCATTCGTGTGAACTGGAGGATATTTAGAAAAGAACTGAAACTTTGCATCTTACGGCACAAATATTAATAAATGAAGCTTCTTTTATGTAATGTGGGGTAGCAGTTCTTTGCACCACTTGCACATGTGGAGGATGTCTGTTTATAATTTACACTTTATATGTATATAGAAGTTTGGTGCCTCGAGGGAAGGAAACTTACTTATGTGTTCTCAACAAGACGTACTTCCTGTGCATCTGATTTTATTTCCAGTGTTTTAAAAAATTCATCAAACATGCATGAGCATTTGACAAAGTCATCGCCTTATTGCTCGTTCAATCCTGATAGTCAACAGGCTTAACTGGAATTTTTGGGATTTTCGTCTTAGAAGACGCCAATTCTGCAGGAAGATGTATACCAACCCCCTCTGTGTGTATGTTAGGTGCCCGTCTCCCTAAGCTACTCCCACTAGTAAAGTAGCGAATGTGTTTGCACGCGCGTGTGTCTGTTTGCCGTCCTCTTCTTCCAGAGTTACTTTCTGTAACAACTCTTGGGGGTTTGTGTATGTTTGCCTGCCTCTTCTTTCAGAATGCATCTTTTATTAAAGCACGTCTTGTTTAAAATAACGACATGACGACAGCGCTACGTTTTTCTGTTCGTAGGTGACACCTGACGAATCACTGTAGCTGTATGTTACAAATATTATAACTGTGTCTGTAAGATTGATATGATGCATAACTTTGTGTGCGACAACACAACAACTGTTGTGTTTGTTAAGTGTGTGAGTTGTCACCGGGACGCACCTTGTCCTCAAATAACGGGTGCTGGGGTCGTGCTTCGTAAATAGACAATTGCTGCAAATGCAATGAATAAGCAGTTGCGGACAGTAGACAAGGGGTTTTACTCCAGCTCATTGTTTTAGTGGGGTGTAACATTTCCTCACCTTAAAGAAGCAGGATTTACCAAATATTAGACAGGACCGTGGACTGTGTTAAATGTAGAGGTAAAGGTCACCAAAGAACAGGCCATGAAGGCCCAGAAGGGGAGTAGAGGTACAGCTTTACTCTTTCTTTAAC
The DNA here is from genome assembly GCA_013340265.1 of Coptotermes formosanus. Lineage (NCBI taxonomy): Eukaryota > Metazoa > Arthropoda > Insecta > Blattodea > Rhinotermitidae > Coptotermes > Coptotermes formosanus. The sequence goes on from BLKM01000706.1 coordinate 1,913,263, forward strand.
CTTGGCGCTAGATGGGGGGGTGGGTGTTCAAAGCCACACCCCGGCCACCTTACCTCCGGGAAAGAGACAGAAGGCTGGGTGGACACCAGGGCCGGTCTGGACGACGGGTGCGGAAAATCTCTCTACACCGGTATTAGATACCCGGACCGACGAGCACATAGCGAGTTAACCCTTTAAAGACGGAACGTAATCTGTTTTATATAAGGACTCAGTGCGTACTGCGCTGTAAACACTCTCCACTTCGGTTATAAAAACCAATCTCTTAATGTTTTATAAGGCAAAAGTTGCTGTTTGTTCTGAGATCCGTACAAAACACATAAACGCAATGTGGGCACCACGTAGAATTTTTAAATATTAAACCTGGTGGTATGTAAAGTTACCGCTAGGCTTTAAAAGGTTAATATACTGGACTGCGCTATCCCGGCCCACACCGTGGACTATGTGGGCTCTTGTAAACGCGATAATTAGCGCTGGGATGTTATAAACTTCGACGAAGTTCTTGACTAACTGGGTGACTACGAACTTTACAAGAGTGACTCAGTAAAGTGACTTCCGTCTGGTTTACATGTAGTACCATATCAGGTTGCTGACGTAAGGTTCTGGCAGTCTTCTTGTGATTCGTGTCATATTCTCCTTCACTGCAGCATCTTGGAAATATTATTTAAACGTATGGAAGAAACGGGCGATAGGTCCAAGACGTTTCGCCTACTCCAGAAGAGTCGTTGTTGGTTGCTTGATCTACAGGATCCTGTAGTAGGATTGATGTGAACGTTGACATCCATCAGTGGCTTCAGGAGTGGTTGCATTTTGGCACTTAAATTCAGTGTCTTGGTTATTGTGGTCGTATATTTTGGTTCGATTACCTTCTGTTCTATTAAATAACGTCTCTTCAGTTACATGTTCAAACAAAATCACACAGAATAACAAATTGTAACTTATATTTCCGGTAGCATGTACGGAATACGCTCTGTTACACTAATCCTGATACACCGATCACAAAGACAACAGACGATTATAACGTACAACTGTACCAAAATATTTTATCTTTATGTGTAAGACATATGAACGCTCGTACCGCGTATTGTGCAATGTGGAGTAGCTTTTGTTTACACTAAACTAAAACACACCTCTGTTTACTAGTAATATACCACATCTTCACGTGATATACAGCCTCGACCATCCAATTCTGTCAACATTTACTCATATAAGCTGATTTCTTAAACGTAGGCATCATAAATAGCAGCTGTATTTTTCGTCCGAGCTATGACTTGCGTCCAGAGTTGGCACCAATATATCAGCGCCTTAGAAAGAGACTACTTAATAGGAATCTGTATACCTGATGGCGCGTAGCCTGTCGGCGCCTCGGAAAGAACAGACTACATGGAAAATTTTCTGCCTGATTACATGAACGTCCGATTTCCGAAAAGTTGTGTTTGTTAAAACACAACAATTTGTACAATGTCGAAAATAATCATCGTCAGAAATATTCGACTTTTCTGGTTGACACGTACGCAGTGTCCGCGATTTGGCAATCTTAACCTTGCGTATCCTATTCAGGGACATTGTTAGAACTGCAGAGGCAAAAATACGAATGTGATTTCCATGGGCTGTGCTAAGAGTTTTTCGCCTGTTAATAATTAATTCGTATATTATTTAATAACGCTCTTTCACCAGCGGGGGTTGCACATATTGGCCTATGTCATCGAATGAAATGATAAAATATTAATGAATTTAAATTTTTACGGCCTTAAGAAGGAGTATGGTGTGGCATGTGTCAAGGGACAGTCCCAATATTAACTTGTAGACACTGAGGTAAACCACGGAGAATTGTAGGCATGGCAGCTGGTATCGTGGCTCACATCGGAATCCCGTAGGCTGTCCTCTCAAATAGGGTTAAAAGCGTAAAGCATTTACCGCTGCGTCAATCTGCTCGGTTTCCGCCGTTATTATTTTCCAATAGTAATTTGGTTGTACTTTTATCACGCCTGTTCCTTGTGTGTCCTTTCGATGTCCACCTTCCCTGAATTACCACGTTTCAGCTCATGTTAAGTACCTTACGCTCTGGATGTTAAGGTAATCCACGACTAGTGCATCTTAGCGGACTGTATTCGACTCCGTAAAGGCACAGCGGTAACCGTACGTCAAAACAATAATTATGCATCTAGCCCACACAGTCTATTTATGTATTTCCTATGGTTCTTACAACCCATTGACCTTTGTAGTGCAGGCGCAGTGGGCTTCCTGTGTAGTAGCGATGGAACTTTTAAATATTTAGACGAACTTAAGGTATAAGTTATTTTATGTCGCTGTTAAAATTAGACCAAAGGAAGAAACGTGCTTAGATTTAGTTTTGCATTTTCGACTGTCGTACATTTTACAGCATTAAATTTCCTTTACTTTGTTAATTTTCGTTTGTAATTAAAATAATAAGCACCGCATGCACAGTACAAAAGGCGCCCTGCAATTTCCGGACAATTCTGACAGGGACAGGTGTTGTCAGTTCAGTTTTGAAAATTATGGCGGCACTGTGGTAATGTAACACGTTGTGTTTGTGAGGAGTCTTTTGAACTACTGCGGAACTACAGTGTTCCAGGTTTTGCTTTTATTCATTATGCTTGTTGTCACGTGCTGTTATGTGCTGATGTTTCCAGACAACACAAAAGTTGACAGTCGATAATCAACCAAAACATGGCAGGAAGCGCTTGTTCATAGACTGTATTATGCTTGTATCAACTGTCCATAAATGTCATAAAAACTTATTTCACACATTTACAGCTTTTGTTACGTCCAGCCTAATTGTAAAGCGTCTCGCACTTGCTGGTGTAAAATTTTTGTTTCCTTTTGAACAGTGCAGTCCTGCAGGGGGTATTATGAATTCTGTACCGTATTTACTGAGACAAGGATAAATTTTACGTTTGCAGTACTCGAGTGATAAGGTACAAGAAAGCATGGTGGTGGTTTCATTTCGAATAATTCGAGCGCGAAATAAGACGTTTGGATGAAATTTTCAGAATCTGTATTTCACACAACAAAATAGATAGGGAACGCACGGATACCGCATGAAAAATGTAAGAACTAACAAATTTTACGGCACAGAACGATATTACTCGGGAGCATACATACATACATACATACATACATACATACATACATACATACATACATACATACATACATACATACATACATACATACATACATACATACGTACGTACGTACGTACGTACGTACATACCTACGTACGCACGTACGTACATCCACGCGCGCGCACGCACACACACACACTTATGAAGGGATAGCAAGTGGAGGAAACTAGCGTATCATATTGATATTGTAACAGTGCGTTTACAGCATGTTATGTGTTTATACAGTAACCACCCTGAACTTGAAGTTTAGCTGCTGAATGCTATATTCGATGAGTATTATGGATGTATTCTGTTATACCCAGCACGATCTAGATACAGCGTGTGGACTGCCTGACGTGCTGAGGTGTGTAGGAGTAGTGCAAGGCAGTACTTTTAAATGTGTTTCTAACTTGTGCATTAAGTTGGGTGTGTAAATGAATATTGTGCAAAACTGGCAGTGCAGTTAAACGTTTCCGTCCGAAGCTATGTTAAAAATGTGCATGTGGGAATGAAGTGAGGGTGTTCTGTTGCGATGGATATTTTTTCCCTTAGGTGATGCAGCATGAAGCACTCTCGCCGGCATTCCACATGACATCAGTTCAAGAGAACTGGTCTGTTAAGAAATCAAAATGTGTTTTAACATAAGCATAGAACAATGTCAAAAAATAACAAAGAGCAGAGTCCTGAGGAGAATGTTAGGACCTAAGGGAGATGAATTAATTGGAAGCCGAGGAAAGAGTGGTTAAAAGAAGGGTATGAGTATCAGTAAATGTGGGTCGAGTCCCCACGGTCCCGTTGCACGTAGGCCTTCACAGGCCCTTTGTGTCCCCTCATTAGTTCCAAGTCACAAGAGCCCTGTCCTCCTAAAGAAGTTCCATATGGCCCTTAGACTCAGATCTCGCACATTCTCAGGGTCCAGAAAAAAGGATCCCAGACAGATATATCTGAGTGTTGCCAAGGCTTCACACTCACACAGCACATGGGCTGAGGTTTCCTCTCCAGCTCCACATTTCCTGCACAGGGGACTAACAGCCCCATTGTGTGGAGATGTCTTCTCAGGGTGTTATGCCCAGTAAGGAGGCCGATAACAACCCTGGATTGCGCCCTGTTAAAGGACATTAACGCGGTCCTGGCCGCAGTATTGGGGCCCGAGATTAACTCTTGAGCCTGTCCCAGAGTGCCAACCAGTCCCCGCCATCGTACCAAGTGCTGTCTATCCAACCAGCACTGAATTTTTGTTCTTATGCACTGCCTTGATACCACCACAGCCGGCTCGGGTCCCACAAAGTGGTAAGCAGAGCCCTCCTTTGCGAGCTCATCGGCGATTTCATTTCCATGTATCCCTGAATGTCCGGGGACCCAAAAGGGTCCCACAGAATGGTAAGTGGGAAATGTCATCTAGCGCCCTTTGGCACTGTCGTACGAAAGGAGACGTCGTTTTCACGGCCTGTAATGCTTTCAAGGCCGCTTGACTATCAGAGCAGATACTTATGTATTTCTCTGATCTAGCTTTCTTTTGAAGTTCATGGACACAAGCAAAGATAACATAAAATTCGGTCTGGAAAACAGTAACATATTTCCCTAGAGAAATGCTGAGCCTCCTACCCTCGGATTGCCCATAGACAGCGGCCCCAGTCCTCCCATCTTGCATTCTGGACCCATCTGTAAGCCAGACGAACCCTTTAACCACAGGTGGGGGCAAAGAGAAGGGGTTCTGCCCTCCCTGAATGTGACATGAAGGCTGAGGATATGGATTGAACAAGGAGCAGACATGGGAGGAAAGATGCTTGTAAGCTGTCAGTCGGGAACTGAAATAGAAATGGTAACTTGGAAGAACCAGCCGAAGATAGGAGAATAAAAATAAAACACACAGGGTAGGATATTAAGATGTGGACGGGGTCATCCATATGGCTCAGGATGGCGTTCATTGGCATGCTTCTGTAAGCACATCAGTGAACCTGTTAGGTACGGTTAGAAGCTGGGGAGGGGGGGGGGGCTCCTGATTAGATGAACTTCTGTTGGTTTCTGAAGAAGGACTCTGCGCCTTGCAGTTATTAATATCGTACGGGAGTAGTACCCCACTGCATTGTGATCATCAGTTAAGTAATTATGGAGCAGAGTATCCAAAGATCAGTGTGTATGTTACAGAATCAGTATTTAACCCTTTAAAGACGAAGCGTATCTGTTTTATATAAGGACACAGTGCGTACCACGCTGTAAACACTCTCCACTTCGGTTATAAAAACCAGTCTCTTAATGTTGTATAAGGCAAAAGTTGCCGTTTGTTCTGAGATCCGTACAAAACACATAAACGCAATGTGGGCACCACGTAGAATTTTAATGTTAAACCTGGTGGTACGTAAAGTTACCGCTGGTCTTTGAAAGGTTAAAATAATGTGCCGCATTACTTTGCACCGAAACTGTTTAAATGTGCGTCCACGTGTGTCTGGGGTACGATGTGTTGCTTTTGCAATGCTTCACTCATAATATTGCTGGGTTGCGTAGCGGAGCGCTGCAGGATGTGATGTGAAGGCTGCCGTTCCAACCTGTCTAACAGGATTTGTCTCGAGAGCAACTCAAGGGCCCCTAGCTTAATGTACCTGGAAGTAATTTTAACCGTAAGATGAGGCTAACCAATCACCTCTGTCGCCACGCCCTCTATTTATATACCATACAGGTCTGTTTATAATTATTTATGTATTTATTACTGAGATTCCAGGCACTCCTCGACTAACGCAGTTTCAGACAAGTAATTTCAGAGACATTAAAAACAGAGCAAAACACTTTTGAAACGTACGCCGAATTTTTCTTTGGGAGTGAAAGTTAAATGAGGCGAAGGTGGCTGAAGATTACTGCTGGGCGATAACACAGGCGGCGGAGCAGTCATGCTGCAGCTGATCAGGTTCTAATGAGTCGGAGTTTGGATGTCATTTGGACTCCCTTTTAGGCCTACATACGCATACAGTTGACTATATGTATACTCAGTTCCGACTTAACGCCGTATCTTCCCGACTATAACTGTTGCACAGATCGGGGGAGTGTCTGTGTATCCAGATCAGGCAATTTGGCTCACCCGGTGACGCTTCTTCTGACTTCGGTTCGGAATGTGTCGGATTCGAATCTCAGCCGGGACACCGACTGTCTTGACAGGTTTTTCATAATTTTCCTCATTCTGACCAGGAAAATACCGGGATATAACCACGAATTTGGGCACAACATATTCCTTCTACATCCTGTCCAGTTCATCACTTCCCAATCATTCAGTCTTTTGAAGCCCGTAGTCTCAAATATTGACAGCGCCGTTAAGTGGGACATAAAATAAATAAGTAAATAAATAAATAAATAAATAATGTGTTGAACTTTACTTTCACTCCTACTGTAGGTAGTACGTGCGAGGACACAGTTTGCAAAATACGCTGAACTTACTGACGCTAGTGCTTTGGGCGGTAATTGCAGGCGGATGTACAAAATGGCCTGTACAGACCTTATCTCTTTTCTGGTGTGTGTCTACGTACGTACGTCCATCGGTGTATCACTGATCCCACTTTTCTGTGTGTAGTGATGAATCTGTTTTAAGTAATGTCCTCTTCAGTTCGTATCTTCTAAGCAAAGAAGTCGTTTTCGTCAGCTTACCTCTCTAGCTGGCTGTAGTCCTACGCTGTAGTGACAGATGTAAGCCAGTGGGAATGCGAGTGACGTGTCTTACATTTTTAAAATAGAATGCATGAATGATGCATGAAGTTTCGGAAAGAGATCTTCAGAATCTTCCGGAGCGGCTTACGAGAAAGCTGAACTGACGAAGTTTGCTTCCTCTTTATGAACAGGTCTTTGCATGTTAAGAGCATGGTTAAGAAGTTCAACCTAAATTTGTTGGCCAGTAAATATCCACTTGCTTAAAGTGTCACTGGACGTTTTATCCACAAGCACGAGGTAATGTAAAAATCATGGTTAAATACGAGGCTCAGGGAACACAGTAACTAATTAACTTATTAACTAAACTATTTTGATGGCGTTTGGCAACAGGATGCTGAGGATAATATTTGGACCTAAGGTGGAGGAAGTAATAGGAGGCTGGATAACATAGCGCAATGAGGAGCTTCATAATTTGTAGCCCTTACCAAATATAAGGATGATTATGTAGAGGAGGATGAGGTCGGCGGACTGTGTAGCACGCGTGGCAGAGAAGTGCGTGTAAAGGTTGGATAGGGAAACCTGATGGCAATTACCATTTGGAGAATTAGAGGGTAGTATTAGAATGGATCTTAAGGATGACATGGACTCGATCCATCTATCTCAGTTTGGGAACAAGTGGTGAACTTTTGTGGGCACGGCAATGAACTTTCGAGCTTCATAAAGTGAGAGGACTGCTTGACTGTCTGAGCAACTGTTAGCTTCTCAGGAGGGTTTCTGCTCCAAGCTGATGAATTTCAGGTAGTATACGAATCCTCCGCCGCGGTGGCGCAGTTGATTGAGGCACTGCGCTACAAACCGGCAGGTCGCAGGTTCGATTCCCGATGGTATCAGTGGATTTTTTCATTGGCGTAATCCTGTCGGTCGCACTATGGCTCTGGGGTCGACTCAGCCTCTAACAGAAATGAGTACGAGGAATATTTCCGGGGGGGGTAAACGCGGTAAACAGCCCTTTACTGTTTCTACTGTAACGAGTTGGATTAGCAGACTAATAGCACTCCTACATCACTTCTTTAAGATCCTGTTTAATATTATCATCACCTGTGTATGTCACCTAAGGGAGTCTGTCTCCTTCAGGCTTGCCAACAGAGAAGTTGTAAACACTTCTTATTTTCCCCATGCCTATAGCATATCCCTTTTATGGCATAATCCTTGAGTGCGTCGGCCTAATAGTATTTGGTGAAGGGTACACATTATGGAGCCTGCCGCCCAGAAAGACATGACGAATTTAATCGGCGATTGCGGTGGCCTCTTGATCACTCTTGTTGGAAGATCGATGTTGTCTGTGTTTGTTTAGACTCGCTGGCATATAAACGCAGATGGCAGGTCTGACGCCCGAATCACTTCTGAGTCTGAGACGCTTTGCCGCGTACCGGGCACTCTGCGCTGGGACCCTCTTTTTGATGTGTGTTACAAAGTTTACACCAAACAGTTGCCAATGAGAAGCGGTACCAGCAGTTCCGTTAGTCCAGGAATTCTGAGTGAGCGACATTTCAGGATTCTGCTGCCGCCGTGCTTGACCCTTGAAGATGGGAGCAATAGGCTGTCCCGAAACATCTGTAAACAGGTACCAGTATAGGCTGCGTAACAACGCAGAAGAATGAAGACCTTAGTTCTTGGTGTCCTAATTGAGAAACCTGCTGTTACTCAATTTTATCGATCTCCTCAGTTCTTGGCTTTCATGTGACGTCACAGTACGCCGTTTAGCAACGGAACTAACGTGTTATGTTTGTCTGTAGCTGCCTTTCTGTGGTTGGTGAATTCTTCGGTATTTGGCGGTGGAAAAACAAACTAACATACAAAACTATATCTTGGTGAACTGGCAGATTATCCATGTCTTTGATCTTATAAATCGTCTCACCATTTAGTCTGATAGGTGTACAACGTGTCAGAGAGACATGTTGCCTGCATCTACCTTGAGAATAGAGGCAGCTGGAGGCAGTTTGTTCATTCAAAACATTAGTATCTGCTGCCCATGTAACGGATTACACGTTTCGTAACGCAGATGATCGCAGGGTGAATATGATGTACCATTAAAACTTTAAATCGTGTATAGGCATGTTTTGAGTGATCCAGCGGTTCCGTTTGTTTTACAGAGTGAACGTGTAGTCTTTAGTGCCAGCGGAAATCATCGTTGGTGCCCAGTGCAGCACTAGTGCCAATGTTTTGCTGTCCCTAATGCGTTGGGGTTTTCTAACCTGCTTACTATTTACAGCACGCAAATTGTCTTAGACATCCAAGATGACAATATTCTTGGATGATGTGACGCCGTGTAGTCTGACAGAAAAACTCTGACGTTTCCGAGGAAATGGGTGCGCCCATCTTTAGTGCAGAAGGGGAAGGTAGGAGGTTTCTCTGTAACCTCCGTATTCGTATACCAGGCTGTACCGCGTCACAGCATTGGAAATGTACAATTTAGGCTTTATTCATAATTAGTCAATATCCGTAGTGTGTAATCACACTTCTTTCCCCAAAACCGTGCGTGTTAATTTAACTTTTGTATTCCTATTTAACGCGATGTAGTGAAGTATGCTCACTATTCTGACCCACCTATAGGAGGCACGAGGTGAAGCGAGGCGAAGTTAGCTGTCTGGCTTTCTGGTCTGGGCTCCCCCCTCGGGCGATCGATGCGACGCCGTGCGTCTGTTGTCACCATCTGGTATATCTGCCTACATTTATTAATTAATTCATTTCTTCACTCCAAGGAAGGCATATACAAAGTGCTGTGTTCCTTTCTGTCTCATATCGTGTTTCGTTGCTTAGATTTTTGTGATTTTAATTCTAGCATCAGATTTATTATTTCATTTGTCACTCGAAGAAGAACTTATGTGGGCGTGTGTTTACTTGGTTTGTTAGTGTTTGATATTTATTGCTTTAAGCTTTCTCTGTGTGTGATGCCAAACGATATTCCCATGTTTTCTGTTCTGTATCACGCAGAGATGTTTGTCGAATAGTCCTACAAATGCCAAGACTTATCTGAATTATTTGGTTGTAGCACTGACATTTCGAAACCATTCAAGTAATGCCCACAACTGGACTGTATCCTGAGTCATTTGGACTCAGTCAATAATACCGCAGCCAAAGATCTGTATTTTATCATTCTTTCTCAGTATTTAAATTACAGCATCTGGTTTTAAATAGACTTCTCCACAAAAATCCTATGTGTATTTATTATTTTGTTCTTAAGGAAATGAAAGCGCAGTTTGTAGGTTAGTTCGTTAAGAATGTGTCCGTCTTGTGGGATGTGATACCGTGTGATATGTTAGGAATGTGAGGACTTCCGATTGATCTCTGTAATCATTTGCGAGATAGATGACCTGATCATGGCGCTCGGAGAATCCTCTGATATTCGATATGCGTCCATCACTGGCATGAGAATCTCGGAAATGACTGGTTTGTTACGTTCGCAAACAGTACCAGTGGTTTCTTTGTCGCAACTGTTTCGTCATGTACATTTCTCCATATTCGATGCCTTTTCTCTCTTTTATTTTAAGACATTTTCCATTACCTTTTGTTTCCCGACATTTGGCATTTTTAGGCGCGTTCGCAGAATTGCGAGTTGTGCTATTAGGTGCGTTCTGTCTGTCTGCCTGTCTGTGCGTCCGTCCGTCCGTTCTGTCTAGAAAATTCAAGTTTTGTTGAAGTGTAACAAGAATAACGGGTACTTTACATGAAGACCTAGGTACATTTATGATAATATCTCGCTGAACTCTCCTTAGAATGGGAAATGTTTCAGACAAACTTCGTAGAGAAAATCAAAACACACTTTTTTTGTTCAATAACTTTTCCTTCGAAAATCTTGCCGTTTATGAGGTAATGTGGAAAAATGTAGTTGAGCCAGACAGGCCACAGCTGATTATATAATAGGGCGCATGCGCCTCATGTCCCGGATAACTAACGACACACACACACACACACAGTATGTAACACTTATTGATTTTTAACGGCAACAATTGTTAAGCAAACGCACTTGAATGTTGTGTTTACACGTACATTGCCCGTCCTGCTTCTCATTTAGAATAAGGGAAGACTCCGCAGCCATATGCCCCAAGCCTATGTAACTTCAATACGTACCAATATTTATGGAGTTTCGAAAGCAGCGACGCATCAATTAATCAAATCATTTTTTTCTGTATCGGAATGTGGAGCAGCCTGTACTAGAGGCTGCGTCGTCTGTTGTGTGGTTTGGAGAGTCCGGCAAGGTGAAATTACTCCTAACGCATTTATTGGTGTCTTCATAAAACTGAGTTAATGGGTTGATAATTACGACCATGCATTGCGAGAAGTATCGATTGTTTATAAATACAGGTCTGGCGGTTGACGTGACATTTTAATGTTTATGAACTGTGAAGGTCACATATAGAGAATCGCCCCTTTGTGTGTGCGTGTGTGTGTGTGGGGGGGGGGGCCGTTGGTTCTATGTTAGTTCTAGGGAGTAATTCGTTTTTATAAATCAGAGAATTAAGTTTCTAGACAAGTTTTCTGCCGGCTATTCAGACTGCGTCACTTTTTTCAGCACGTTTCCCGTCACTATCGCTACTGCTCCTTTTGGCTGTATTAACTGTATAATTGTACGACTGAAAACCTTACCCCTGCCGATCCCAGTGGCTGCGCGATCTAAAGCATGAGTTCACGGCCGCTCGCTTGCTGGGATTGCGGGTTCGAATCCCGTCAGGGGCATGGATGTCTCTCTGTTGTTGCATGTTGTGCGTCGTCAATTAGAAGTCTCCGCGACGGGCCGATCACTCGTCCAGAGGAGACCTACCGAGTGTGGTGTGTCTGAGTGTGATAGAGCATCCTCATGGAGGAGGCCTAGGTGCACTAGGGCTGTCGAACCATGAGAGAGAAAAAACGTTACTCCTGCATGTTTTATGGATATTGCCAAGACTTGAAAATGATGGGGTAGGACCTGCCCAAGATGTTGTTAAACGATGTTTGAATGTATAGTGTAAATAAAGTGTTGTGTTAGTGAAATACGTCTTTGTTTACATATTTTAAACGTAATGACTACTGCTGTCACTTCTGTTAATAGTGACATCACGGTTGCTTCTGCGAGGTCGACACTGGGGCTGCTGTTGTTACTTCCCCGACTCTTTCTAAGCCTATTGATTTTACCACCACCACAACCACCACCAAAACAACAACATCAACAACAACAACAACAACAACAACAACTACTACTACTANAAATAAATAAATAAAATATAATAAAAATGCAGCATAGAATGAAAACTGGTTATTGGCGCGTACTGACACTAACAATAACTTGTCATTGGGTTTCACCATACAGTAATAGTCGTTGCATGTCTCTAATAACAATGTTACTTGTGTATGTTCATAGTACTACTTAATTCATTTATTAAAGCTATTATTTTCGCGTAGTTATATTTAGAATCAATCACATGCACCTCCGATGTGCTTCTTTGGTTGCTGCTTCCTCAGCAGTTCATCAATACATTCTGTCTTTAAGGAACACCAAGTTTATCGCCCTGTTCACAGACGCCCCTGAGTGGACTCGGCTCTAAAATGCAGTAACCCGTAAGCGACCGAAGTGTGGAAGCTGGAAACGAAAGATACGGCACATATATCCACAAAATGTACGAACATGGTTGCCTGCAGAATAGTTTGACCTACTTGAATATGATCCTGCAGATACATTTTTTATGCTCCAGTCTGTTAAGAGACATGTAATATATAATCGCAGATAATAACAGGAGCCAAAGAGTCTAAACCGACTGTGAATTGGGGTGCTAGTGTCATGTGGAACGCCAAACTCACGCAGACACAGGGCCAGTAATTTGGGTATTGAACATAACAGGATATACGAGCAACACATTTAAGAATTGATCTTGATTTTCACATGAAACAGAACAGCGCGTACTGTGGTGCAGTGGTTACAAGTTTTGATAGGGTTTTCTCAGTGTCTCAGCAGGAGCTCTGGGTTCCACTGATTTTCATGCGTTGTAAGAGGAGTTCCGAGATTTCCTACACCTTACTACAGAAGTTTCTAGGGTTTATATTATAATATTCTGTGTTTTGGGTATCTGCCAATGTTCGAAGAGAAGTTTCTTTGGGCTCGTGTTATTATCTGTGTTCTGGATAGTCCCCAGTGTTTCAAAAGGAGGCTTAGCTGTGTTCCGGGGATTCCCCACTGGCTCGAGAAGTTTCTAAGGGGTTATATTATGATCTGGGCTGTGACCACGTGTGTACCAACGTTCTGGCCTGAAAATCTGAAGGAACGAGAGAGACATTTTGAGAAGCTAACAGTCCTGCCAATCACTGAACTGGTGAAAAATTTCCCGCCTTCTGTATAACCCGAAGCTTTATTACACTGTTCAGGAGAGCCCGTCACTGGCCCCTATCCTGAGCCAAATGCATGCGTTCCACGTCGTTTTGCTAGATTTCTTTAAATACACGTATTAATGTAATCCATCTGCGTCTAGGTCTTCCAGCTGGTCTGTTCCTTTAGATTATTACAGTATTCTGTGAATTTCTTCTCTTGCCCACGCGTGTTTCAGGCCCCGGTTTTTATCATTTTGTGCCATACTGGTTTCTACCGGGAGGACTTACTAGTTCACGGTCTAAACCTGAAGCTGGAGGAGCATCCATTGTCGGCTGTCCATGACTGCTTATCCTTTATACTCACAGCCGTCCATATCTGGAGGCTGTCTCTAATCATTAAGAAACGCGCGTAAAAAGCAACTTTCACTGCTATGTTAACTAAATAACTGGAGTCATGTTCTCATTCCGGCGGGGGAGGGGGGGGCAGCGAACTCCATGTTTATGTCTGATCTGTTCATTTGACTTAATTACTATGTTGAAAATTTAAATACCGTACGTACTGGAAAGAGAAGTAGAGACGGCCTTTCATTTCCAGCCTGTAGTGAGTGAATTTTATCCGTAATAATATATTTCAACTTTTTGAAATGCGATACATGTGCTTGACGTATTTGGATTGGTTGATGACTGTATGCTTTTGTAAAGAAAATATTAAATGATTTTTATCTTTATTTTGTGGGATGGGAGAATTGAGTTTGTACAGAAAGGTTGGTCTGTATCAGATGTTGGTACCCGAAGTGGGAATTTCATTTTATCTGTGGGCATTCACCACGCAATAAATACGATTAAGGGGTTAAGCCTTATTCTAAGAATTGTTTATTGGCCTTCGAATCACTGAGCAAATTTCATGTGTCCTTGTATGTACGATACTGTACCGTCTGATTCACACAAACTCGGCTCTGTGATAACCCACACAGTACCTTCACGTCATTCACTACATCCCATTGAAGCTGTGTCGTGGAATTATGTTGGCTGCCTGAAGGCAGCAGATATTGATGTGTCGTGTGCATGATTGGCCTAAGTGTCACTTTGTGTTCGACTTCGTATTCCGAAATAGGATTTTTTTGTAAGCTTATTGAATTTGTGATTGAAGACTGTGTTGCCACTCAAGTATTCTAGAATGATTGGTTTACTGGGAAGCCGCAACGTAGGAAATGCTGGATTTTAGTATAAAACGTGACTCAAAGGCTTGCCTGAACGTCAATTTGCTTCAGTTGTAGCCATCAAAGCGAAGGTTACCTTACATTAACCCTTTAAAGACGAAGCGTATCTGTTTTATATAAGGACTCAGTGCGTACCGCGCTGTAAACACTCTCCACTTCGGTTATAAAAACCAATCTCTTAATGTTTTATAAGGCAAAAGTTGCTGTTTGTTCTGAGATCCGTACAAAACACATAAACGCAATGTGGGCACCACGTAGAATTTTTTAATGTTAAACCTGGTCGTATGTAAAGTTACCGCTAGGCTTTAAAAGGTTAAAAAAGGGCAAATTAATGCGTTTACATAATTTTGAAATACGTGTTTAATGATTTTCAAGATTTTACATTTAACGGTTCTGGTGTTGTTCCTACCTCAGAAGTCCGCACGTCCTTCATGTTAGAGTTTTTGAAGAAGGTGTTTTCCAGTGACCAGTTTTTCTGCAGCTTTCGTGACGTGGTTTTCGAATTTTCAGAACCTTACGTCTGGCTGCATGTAGTACTCGCTCGCAGTTGCAGGTAACCCACAACGTATGACCGTCCCTTATTGCGAGAGTCCAATCTTCACACCCATTAAAAAAAAGACAATATTGTAGCTTGTCTGTTTTAACCATTCGGTTTCAGGTAGGAAAACAGACCGCGAGTCGAGTTAGGCGAGTATTTCCCTATTATAATGTTCCCCTAATTTTTGTTGTGAATACAATTTAGATTCGTCCCGAGCTTCAGTCCAATCCGCAATATCAGTGTGTGTTCAGAACGTCGTGGTTGGGTAGTTGGCACTCCAGCTACTTAATTCGGGAGTTCTAGGTTTAATGCTCGACCCGAGACAAAGTATACTGACTGAGAATATTCGTAGCCGATCCCGCTGGCCACGCAGTCTAAGGCGTGGGTCTGTGGCTGTTCGCGTGCTGGGATTGCGGGTTCGAATCCCACCGCGGTGATGGATATCTGTCTCCTGTGAGTGTTGTGTGTTGTCAGGTAGAGGTCTCTGCGTCAGGCTGATCACTCGTCTAGAGGAGTCCTACCGAGTGTGGTGTGTGTCTGAGTGTGATCGTGAAGCCTCGATAATGAGGAGGCCCTGGCCCTCTGGGGGCTGTTTTGCCATGGAAAGTGAAAGAAGAGAATATTCCTGGTTTTACTCTGTTCTTTCAGACAGACATCGAGATATTAGACCTACCTGGGGCGCTGCTAAAGGCGTTGTAAATTTTCTATAAATGAGTAAATAATTACCAAAGTATACGCTGCATGAGATACTGTTGTATCGTCAGGGTTAACACTGAAACTTTGGGGGCTGAAAATAATTTGCACTTTTTTATGTAATGACAAGAAAGTGGAAATACTGTATTCTTAAAGCTCGGCTAATCGTAGAGCTGTAGCGGTCCTTTTTTAAATTTTGTTTAATTTGTTTCTCATTGCGTCTATATTTACCACACATTTAACTCATGCTAATTATAATTCATCGACCTGTTTTCCCTTCATACTCATGGGGCTGTATGCTATTAAAACTGGAATGGGGAGGCACTGTTAAAATAATTTGTTCTAGCATGATATAGCACCGCTGGTTGGTTTTTGTGGGTTTGCTGTTCATTCCTCTTCCGTCGGTCCATGTTTGCTGGTTGTTAAATGTAATCATATTGTTTGTTGAATTCACTTAGCCGTTTCCCTTACACTGCTCATCGTGCATACAAGGAACGTGAGATGTCGTAGAAAATATTATTTTTGTCTGTTTTCAATAAGACGGGACTAATGCAACACGTACACACACACACACACACACACACACACACACACACACACACACACAAAATTCCTATGACGGAGATGTTCAAGTACCAACGCAACTGAACCGTCAAATCTTCAACTCTCTTTAAACTTGTTGCATTGGGACAGTTCCTGTCAGCCTGGTCCTTAATTACAATTTGGGGTGGCCCAGTGGGTCCATTCCTGTGATACCGCGGGGGCTCGCTCAACAGCGATCAGTTCAAGTGAATGTGTGGGCCAAATCCTGTCTCTTGTAGAAGTGGGGCTGAATTCTTGTAACAGGGTTCGTTACTTGTCATTGCAAGTGGATCAGGGGCTTTAACGAGGCCCACCCCTTTATGCATTTACTCTGAATTTTATAGTGAAATAATGTCCTATAGCACAACACAAATTCTGTATATTTAATTATATATTATCCATTAAAAACACGATATGTTTCGGTCTATTAGACCGCCCTCAGGTGTATACATAGTAAAAGCTGTGGTGCAAGTGGATCAGGGGCTTTTTAACTATAAATACAGGTGATTCCAGGGGCTCCTGAACTACTGTGTAAAGTGAATCAGGGAGCCTGCCCCTGTCGCGATTCGGTGGCGCCTAACGACCATTTAAAATGGAGCTGTCAATTATGTTCTGTCGTGCTGAGGCCTGAGGCTGGGTCCCCGTCAAGTCGCACCTACGCAGGAAATGCGCGAGGAGTCAAAGCTGTAAGATTTTGTAGGTACTGAGGGAGGAAGTCTGGAAAGATAATAGTTTCGTTATTACCTTGGATGAAATACGGGATATGTAAGTTTGTTTATATATATTCACTTTGCATCGCGGCATTTGATCTCGGGAACACTGATAAAGTGACAAATGAAACTCTGTGCATTATGCCACTTTTCTCGCGAAGTTGCGACATGATTCATTAACTCCCGCCCGTTGTGGAAAAGTAGCTGCTCATCTGCTAGTGCAAGTGGACGACAGCGGGGAACAAATTATTGTTTTTTTTTAATTTGCTTCAACGGGAACGTTAATGAACCTATATTATTCCAGAAAATCCACGTCTTATCCCGTGAATAAACATAATAAGCGACCGGCAGCTTATTTAGGTAAAGGGAAAACAGTGTAGTTCTGTGCACGTCATGCAGCGCGTAACACTGTGCACTGAAATCCCGCTGACCTATTTAAATCTTTTTTGTAATGGGATCCATTGCATTTGGAAGTTAATATCCATCCACTCGCACACCCACCCACCATTCCATCCACTCGTCCAGATGTCCGTTTCCTGTCCAACAGAATGCAGCATTGTCGGAATCTTTTTACGCCATTCGTAACATTGAAGCACCTCATGTGGAAGCCCTGCAGTCTGGACGCAGAGTCAACATCAGCGGCGTCTAGCGGATGTCATAGGCCTGTTGAGATCTCTGTGTACCTAAACTGATACCTTGCAGCCATTTCGGGTGATTCTGGAAGTCACTTTGGTTGAACTGACTGCATGCATTAATGTCGTTCTTGAAGTGCTAAGGATTCCTCAGTTGGTTAAGGCACAGGAACCGGGACTGCGTAGTTGGTGTTGTGAGTACGATACGGGCTGGACGATCTGGGGTTCGAATACCGGCAGGGGATTTTCTCTTCTCCAGAACGGCCACACCGGCTCTTGGACCCCCCCCCAAGCCTTCTCCTTATGGGTACCGGGGGTAAAGTGGCCGGGACGCGAGGCTGATCAATCACCTTTATCTAGTGCCGAGGTTAAGAATGAGTGGAGCTGCACCTTTATACTCCCCTATATTCCTTCATGGCGTGGACAGGGACGTCTTTAATTTTTCGTTTTATCTGGTCAAGTTATTACTGGCTGAGCACAGGGACCGGTGGCAGGGTGTTGTGAACAGACGGTGGTGTACCTTCGGGTATCATAAAAACTATAATTGCTTGTTCAGCTGAGTGAGATTTAGCTTTTGAAATGGATGCTTATCCATAGTTGGATTCGATGATAATATTATTTAGGTATTTGAATAGCTCAGCCAATGTAGTGACTAGGCAACAGGCGGCGACCGAGTAGTCGTGGTGTCATTTTAGGCACAGGAAAGAGATTTTGGTCTTGTCTTTCATCCAGACCGGCTGTGGTATTCACACATCCTCCTACTTAAATGGATAGCAGGTTCTCTTTTCTCGAGGGTAAAGCGGCCGGGGCGTGAAGCTGACCACTCTCCCCCATCTAGTATAGAGGTTAGGAATGCTTTAATCTATAGGTCCACTTCTGTGTATGCCCTTATGGCATCGTGCTGAATTAACCCTTTAAAGACGAAGCGTATCTGTTTTATATAAGGACTCAGTGCGTACCGCGCTGTAAACACTCTCCACTTCGGTTATAAAAACCAGTCTCTTAATGTTTTATAAGGCAAAAGTTGCTGTTTGTTCTGAGATCCATACAAAACACATAAACGCAATGTGGGCACCACGTAGAATTTTTTAATGTTAAACCTGGTGGTACGTAAAGTTACCGCTAGGCTTTAAAATGTTAAGCACATGACATCTGTATTCTACGTTAGTAAGGCTCTTGTTGCGATTGACCGGTGTGTCGAGGGGAGGATGCTGTGTGATGGTAAAGACATGTGCGTGTGTGGGTTGTGAAGATGTGAATTGGATTGCAATGGCTCGGGATACACTGACTGTCGTGACATCGACCGACGAAGTTAGGTAACAAACTGGCAATTAATTTTCTGTCAGCTGCTCGAGACGAACATTACAGTGAGGCTGATAATTTGCGAATTTTGTGAGTCTCTTGGCCTGTTATAGGACAATTTACTGTTTGGCTGTACGTCACAATATTCTATACGTATTTGTTCCATTTGTATCGCCATTTTTGTACTTCATTGCCAGGTATGTATCACTGGTAAGGGTTAAGAAGTAAAGTGACACTAATAAAGGGCCATGAGTGGAAACTGTACCTCAGTCAGTATTTCAACCCCGACCTTTGGCGGGTAGTTTACCCGTGCGCATGTCCAGTAAAACCGTGATGTCGAAGTGTCCCTCAAGGACTGTAATGTGTAACAGCTCAGTGGATCGGTGGAATGGTTATCTGTGGAAACAGTGGCCAGAGATGAGAATTGCAAAACTTTCGCGTCGAGTTTTTAACGGAAGTCACTAGTGTTAATTGCAGTCCCGTGTTCTTTTAGGCATTTATGTTACACTGGGCGCAGGTATAACAGGTGTTGCGGTTATCATTTGTGATGTAAATAATGCAGGCGTGTATTGTGAAAGTAACACATGTATTTGCATAATCATTCCCACCTTCACGCCTGTGGAAAGTTACACATATTGTTCCTCATGAAGTCGAGAAAGCCTCCTAAATACACTTTGGCACCAACGAACATTAATTACCGTCAGTTGAATCGGGAGTAGGTCTGTTAGGTTAACTGGTAAGAACTGGGAAGAGCTGGTTCCTGGTCAACAAATTATTTTGTTGTGCGTCGGGTGGAACTGTCACGTTTATCTGTCCAGCGTATTAGCGCTGCCCTATACAAAAGCAGCCGTCATATTTTGTGTCTTACTAGGACCATTATCTGGGGTATCGCAAAAGAAAATGCATTTACATAATGCGGTGTAAATATGTTTTTAGTTGCATGAGATGGATTGAACAGTGGATTGTTGACATTGAATGCGAAGGAGGAAAATTAGTTTCAAGGTAGAGTCCAGGTACCTGCCTGGGGGTATTCACTAACACAGCAGACTCCACTTTCAGGCAATCCAGTACCCCAGCCGAGACTCGGACATAGTGACTTCCTAAGACAAATAAGAAGTTCTGAGACCACTTGAGAGCCTTATGCTCCGGTGGGAGTATAATATTAAAAAGGGAAAGGTCGTCCCGTAACACGCCATGAAGGCACAAAAAGGGAGGAGACATATAAGTCTACTTCTCCCTAACCTTGGCGCTAAATGGGGGTGGGTGGTCAACGCCACGCCCCAGCCGCTTTGCCGCCACATAAAATAGCCCCGGTACCCATTGTACAGGAGGCTGGGCGGGCCCCAGGGACTGTTTGGGGGGGGGGGTGTATAGAAGAGAAAATCTTTTGCCCTTGCGGAGTTCGAATCCTGAACCATCCATCCCGTGGCAAGTCGCTGTACCGATTACCAGATTACGAGTACGCTATGCCTGCGCTTATAATATTAAAATGGATATTTTAATTCTAGAGTGTGAGTGTGCAGGCCGGATTCTTGTTGCACAGGTTAGGGATCGGAGATGGGTTATGAACACAGTACTGCAGGTTGTTTCCGTAATGGCCAGGAAATCTTTTGGCTGTTCACTGTTCGGGAAATACTCTATGATCCTTGGAGTTGTTTCGTTAGTTAGGCAGATTCACAATTGGGCCTGCATTTTGGCTGGTTCCGACCTGAAGGGGTTATTTCCCAGTGTTTCTTTGTTTACTTGCCTATCTAGCGGTGCTTTTTATCAACTGAATAATTCACATCGTCGTCTGTTGATAAAATGGTTGCAAATTATGAACTTATTGAATAAGACGCGAAACGAAGGTCCATGGACTGTTTTCAGTTACTTTTCTAACATTTGTCTGGAGTAGCGGAGGAAAACCGTAGAGAAACTGAGTAATTGAACGTGTGGCCGATTTACGGCCTGAAATTCGAAACTGTAAAATTTGTAATGTTGAAGAGGAGTGCTACTGAGTGTACGGGGCACCGAGCGAGTTGGCTGAAGCGGCGATGTTCCGGAAGATACCCAATTCTGGTCTCGGCCTGCAGCAGCTTAGCCAGGACTTTCCAAGGAGCAGCGATAGGAGGTGGGAGGGGGGGGGGGGCGGCCGCGGCCTGCAGTCTCAGTAGCGCCGCAGGCAGATTTTTAAAATTTAATCTAAATATTTGAGCATTTTATTGAACTTCTAACAATTGTTAGGCTATTATAATGCTGTAGTTTCCATGCAGGATTTTATATACAAATAATGTTTGCCTTCGATATGAAGTGAATGCAGACGCTTTGCTGTTCGCTACAGTTCTTGCTCTGTTTTAAACCCTCGCACTACCATTTACTGCAACCTGCAAGACGCAGATTCAACGCTTTTCCTTAAGCAGTCCAGAGAAACAGTGGCAAATGTATCTCAGATATGTTTTCCATTTCATCTTATGTTTTTGGGTTTGGTAAATCTACTTCACCTGTGGCCCAACCCAACAAAAATAAATCGCATGAAGTAAGATGGGGACTTCGTGGTGGCCATTTTGTTGATCCTTGACGCCCAGTCCAGTCCACCGACCAAGGAAATGGATGTCATGCCACGCACGAAGAGAAAGCCTGCAATCTTGTGGTGCGCTTCCTTTCATGGCATGCGGTTATTCATAATTGTCCCACTGAGAAACAGCGAACAACACGAAATTGTCAAGCACTCCTTTTATGTGACAGAGCCGTTTAACCTGATGTACTTACTTTTCGGTCACCCTATATATTTTTCTGAGTTGCATTACCGCATTAAATTTCAATATCTTACGCGGAGTTGTGCTCTTCTGCTGCAGAAGTCTGACTGTCACTATGTCGGCATTAGTGATGGCAGGGAATTGGGAAGTGTCAAGTGGGTTGGCCTTTAATGTTCTGCTGTTCAGAGCTCATGAAAATCTTCCACTAGGTTCAAAGTTAAGAGGGAAGACACGTACACACGCCTGACGATGCCACAAGTCTGTTTCTCCTTTTAAAGTAAGGAAAGTGAAAGAAGATTCGCTGCTGCTTAAAATTGGATTGTTTTTCTGTGCTCCTTGTAGCCTTGCAGTACGTAAAAGCAAGAATGCCTGAGTTGTACAACTCTCATCCAATATCAGATTGTAATGGAAGCTGACATGAGAAACCATGACTCTAGGACATTGGCAAGGTAAAGTTTTTACTCTGTTCAGTTATTATGTAAATTCTAAAGGTTTTGACGACGATATATAATATTGTGTGGTGATGGGTTTATGGACTTTATCCATCGTCCGAAGAGTAAAATATTAAAATATTAAAAATTAAAAAAATTAAAATCACAACGTTTCAGAAGCTGTCTCTGCTTCCGAAACGTTGTGATTTTAATTTTTTTAATTTTTAATATTTTAATATTTTACTCTTCGGACGATGGATGAAGTCCATAAACCCATCACCACACAATTATTATTCTTTATAAATTTAAAAGTAAGGTTATCCTTGTGCACGCCATGGAGGTTCACGGGGAATAGAGGCATTTATTTATTTATTTATTATTTATTCATTCATTCTTAACCTCGACAGTAGATGGAGATGAGCGGCCAGCCTCGTGAAACGACCGCCATATCCCTGGGGAAAGAACCCGTGGTACTCGCAGAGTAGGGGACTGGGTGGGAACCAAGAGCCGGTCTGGACGGTTTAAATATGAGAAAAGTTTGTTTCCGCTGGGAATCAAGTTCCAGTTCCTCAGTTGTCCAACCCATTGCTTACCGGACACACTACCCCAGTTATGCCTAATAAAATAATTTTTCATATAGTTCGTGATAAATATACACCAATTCGAGCAATGTTTCAAGTAAGCATTTACACACGCGGATAAAGTTCATATTTTGTTATGTATTGCATACACTATATGACTTACAGTACTGGGGTAATTGGATGTTTGATATCAATAGAGACGACGTGGTGGTCGCTATAAGCTTGTTTGTTTTCGACTATTGGCCTTTCTCAAAACAAAGCTACATTTCAGCACAAATTTCACTCTTGTTCACACACGTCCATACTCTATTTCTCTTGTTTGTGCTGGTAATTAATTTAAATTTGCCAACTGCAGAATTCCCAACACAATATTCACACGAATTATAAACATCGGACGTGAGGTCTAACTGCGTGTGATTATGAAACACACAGGCCTACACATCTGATGTGAGGTCTAACTGCGTGTGATTATGAAACACACAGGCCTACACATCTGACGTGAGGTCTAAGTGCCTGTGATTATGAAACACACAGGCCTACACATCTGACGTGAGGTCTAAGTGCGTGTGATTATGAAACACACAGGCCTACACATCCAAAACATTTTGCGAAATACCTGCTGTCGAGACAGTTTAAGGTTTTAAGCCTATGTTGTGATACACAAAGTTTTAAGGTCACCGCCCCTCTGGGTTTTTATGCCATGTGACTGGGTGATAGGTGTCCGACGTTTCGGGAAAGCGTGGTGGTTGTATCTCCTAGGTTTTAATATCCATTTTAGTGTAGATTCGACCCTTAAGATGGGACCATTACGCTGTCCCGAAACGTCGGGCTGCAGTCACCTAGCGACACGGCGCAGTATTCCAGAAGAAGGGAGACATCAAGTGCTCATCTGGGAAGGCATAAAATTATAACTTTGCCTGTTTGTATGTGGTTGTGAAGTTTGGCCTGTTGCATGAGAAGAAGAAAGGCTGAGGGTCCCCTGTGAACGGGTGCTGAGGTGAATGTCTGTGCTGCAGAGAAAGAGGTACTAACAAGGGGTTAGAGAAAATGACGCAGTTACGTGCCTTTGCAATTTGTACTTTTGACACAATATTAACAAATTCACGAAACCATGGCGAATGGGTTTGGCCGGGGGGGGGGGGGGGGGAGGGGAATGTAGCATGTTTTGTGACATGGAAAATGCTTATAAAATTTTTCGCAATACCTGATGTGAAGTTTAAATTTTTTGGGGATATGACGGCGTATAGTTTAGTAGGCAGGGTGTCTGCTGCTGTGATGATGGATGCATGAACTTCCTCCAGGACATTAATTCCTCTGTGCCCTACTACACGGCGTCACATTCCCGAAGAGCGCAATCATCACAGTCACCGCCACGATAACCTCAGACACGACGTGTTTGAGAGGCACAGAGCAGCCGGTATATCGCAGTCGGTACGGTAACTAGGCCAGGCCCGCCCAACCCGTAGCCCGCGACACAGTGCTGCTCGTGTTTTGCCCGTTCAGACATATGAAGTGAGAAAACATCCCTTTGCTAACAAAGCTGAAGAACACCGAAATACTTTGAAAACTCATGGGCTGTTTATTTATGAAATCACGCATTACTTCACTAATTGATTTCGTAAAGATGTACTAAAATAGTGACATCCTAAATATTTTGTGAATTATATTCTTTATTAATTTTTGCTATTATTATCAGTATATTTCCATTGCACATGATGTGTAGAAAAACGCGCAGGTAAATTTATAGCATAAATATATGTATGTATACTTATTCACTCTTTAGTCTGTGTAGTGAATTTCACTTTGCATACATGGAGACTAGATTTTGTGGACGTTGCCCTCACCACATGAAAGGTTGAGCAGGCCTGGAGTAGCCTATATGCTGAAGGATCTGCAGCTTGAATCCTGGGAGGAGCAAAAGATTTCTGTCTCCTTTAACAGGTCCAGACCGGGTCTGGGGCCTACCCGGCCTCCTATTCAGTGGGTGCCGGGGTTCTTCGGGGGGGTAAAGCCGCCGGGGCGTGAAGTTGACCACTCGCCACTCATGTAGTGCAGAGTTTAAGAATGAATGGAGGTATATCTATATTATTCCTGTATGCATTTATGACATGGGACGGACATCTTTACCATTCTACCTTACAGAATAGGATGTGACAATGTGGACTGACTTTAATATGTTTGGTACAGAGACCAGTGACGGGGTGTTGTGAGGACGGTGATCAATCTTTGGGCTTTATGCAAGAGAAGGTGTAATGTGTGGGACAGATGTGTGTCTGTTAGGTTTTCAAGAACGCTCTACTCTTTGGCGTTACACCCTTGTTTGTATGTCCTTTGATATCGCGATATCGATACATTGTTCGATTAAAGAGTTCACTTGCTATTAGAATGTGATGGCATAATTGTGTTTAACTTGTTACATGTTTGCAAATAACATATTGCTCTCACGGATGCCTGGTGATTATCTCTTCGATTGGCTTGACAAGCAATATCAGACAGAGATAATGCTCTGACGCCATATGAATTTTGCGTGGCTTGAGTGCTTCTCATCCAGTGCCAGCAAAGGAAACCAAATTTTTCCATAACCAGCGGGTTTTTTTTTGGCGGAACGCACCGGGACCGAGTTCCGACACATTTTTCTTTGATTAAAAGGTATGTTTCGGTGAGCACGTACAAGAATCTCAAGCTCTCTGGGTTTGAATAAGGCCCTTCCAATCCCTGCGTCGCGGTTAGCCCCAAGACGTACAGAATTCTAAGATTTGCATTGGGTTCTTTCGGACCAGATTAAGTTCTCCTGTCAGAAGGCAGTATTGTGGGGTGTCTGTTACGAGTTAGTGGAGTAACGTCTTTAATATTTGTAGAGGGGGCCCAGATTATCCAGTCGGGATGGGGCCTCCAAGCAGTTATTTACGCTACTGACCGTGGGTGAGTTGTATATATTCTCAAGAAGAAGCGAGATAAATTATAAAGTCCAGCTAACACAGCCTTAGAATTTGTTAATAATAATAATCCTCGCCAGTGTTACGCGTCAATGTTACAGTGTAACACTGGCATGGATTATTATTAATGAACTCTAAGGTTGTGTTAGCGGGACTTTACATTTTATCTTGGTTCTTCTTGACTGGAAACACAAGGGGATGGAGCACGTTAAAATTATTGTATATATTTTGTTTTTCGCTACAAAAGAATATTTTAAGACATGTTATAGTTTTCATTGGAATTGATCCCCCCTTTGATATGCCATTCAACATGACTTCTGGTAAGCTTTCTTTCTTTCTTTCTTTCTTTCTTTCTTTCTTTCTTTCTTTCTTTCTTTCTTTCTTTCTTTCTTTCTTCCTTTCTTTCTTTCTTTCTCTCTTTCTTTCTTTCTTTCTTTCTTTCTCTCTTTCTTTCTTTCTTTCTTTCTTTCTTTCTCTCTCTCTCTCTCTCTCAGGAAACAGCACTGGCTGTAGGTGTGTGTGGGAGGGACCATAATACTATGGACTTGCATGTGATAGGTACCAGGTTCTTACTGATGCCTGGTTGCCGACTACCCTGGCAGTGCTGTGATTTTCCTCTGTCTCTTAAGTGGCATTTACCTTGGATGTGTCGTCAAGTAGACCAGAACAGCCTCCTTAAGAATCGTTAGCTTATGAAGATTACGGTCTCCTGGGACTTGACGCCGTGTAGTTTGGTAATATGTACCAAATTCCGGTGGAACCTATTGCCTTTTTCCGTGAAGCTGAAAGCAAAAGCATTCTCCGAAACGTCTGTGTCAATATAAAAACATGCGATGTCCCGTCCCAGTAGACCATAGCCTTGATACTGCCTGAGAACCTCAAATCTTTTTGTCACTCATGACCGTTTGGCTCTGCATAACCGTTGCAGTTGAAATGACGTCGATAAAACTCTTCAAGACAAAACAGTTCTAAACTACTTCATGACACACCTGTTGTGTGTTCCAAACGCCGCAGTGTTATGCTGGGATGTTTGTTGTGATGTAATTTATTGGTCTGTTAAGTGAATTTAAAAAAAAAACATATTTCTAATTTTGCTGTTCGCTGGACAGCCACAACTAGCCTGGAGCGCCAAGTTCGTTTTTGAAGCTGCCTTTTTGATCTTGTCAGGGAACTTTTCACAGAAAAGGGAATTGAGGCGCTCCGCACTTGCCTTTCTCTCATGACTTTTCCTCGTCGGTCTGCTATCAGTTTCCGGAGACGAAAGATTCGCTTCGAGGGACGGAATATCAATCAATCAAGATCTGTGCTCGGGACAGCAATTTACCAGAGGAGAAAAAATAACACTGGAGAAGAGTTTCTGACATGTTTCCAAAGTTGTGGCTTCAGGTACATAAGGAAGGGAGAAAGTGATGAAGTTTTGTACTTCATGTTGCCAGTTAAATGGAACTTATTTTTCTGAGTGGTGAAGAAATTTGTGTTCTATGTCCAAGACACCGAGACGTGTTTTCAGATTATAATAAATGCGCGCTAGATATGACGATACTGTCTTCCGGTGATCGTAAGGCAGTGACCAATAGCTAAAGTTATGACGTGCATGAGTCATAAACGTTATGCTATTCTGTTAAAAAGTGCTACAAGGGCTCTTGTTTTTTGGGACTTTATATTATGCAAAGGTAAGGAGGGTATCGTCAGTCAACAATAACCTTCCTATATTAAGATGAAGTTTATCAACTACATGTTTCAGTCTACCTGTAAAAGAACCATTATCAGGCAGTAAGATGCAAAAAGAAAATTATACATTTGTTATACCTTGTATAGTTTTCGTATTGTTTCGTGTATTATATATAATTTCTGACACACAAGTTTGAGATCTCAACGCAAAGAATACAAAAACTAGATAAGGTGTAACACATGTATAATTTCCCTTTTGTATCTTACTGCCTGATGATGGCTATTTTATAGGTGGGCCGAAACATGTTGCTGATAAACTTGATTTTAATGAGTATACGAAGATTGTTTTGATTGACGATGCCGCCCTTAACTTTACATATTTATGTCTCAACGGGACGTCACACTTAAAAATACTTTACATTATAACCGAACGCAGTCGTTGAGAACACGTGCACATGTAAACTTTTGCTATAACAGTGGCTTACTTTGATATTTCAGTGGCCGAAAAAGATCTCCCCTGCGTGGAAATGAAGTGGGAACCTCAAGCTTAATATCAAAGCTGAATTAGATACGTCTGTCAGTACTCTTTACTTACTTCACGGTATGATTATTTCATTATGTGTAAAAATTATTGCGTTCTTATTTCTGTAAGGAGTCCGAACAGTATGATTGTTATTCGTGAAGATTAATCAACTGCGAACACTATCACTGTAGTTTTGTGGTGTTTTATTTAACAACGCTGACAATTGCTATGGTTATATAACGTCGGTGGTGTATGAATAAATTAGTGTGGAGCATCGGTGGAATGATACTGACTGGGGAGAATTAAGGCACTCGGAGAAGAACCTCTCAGTGACTTTTTTCCATCACAAATCCCACATTAATTGGTCTGGGACCGAATCCGGGCCTCCGCAGTGAGTGGGCGGCGACTGACCGCCTAAGCTGTAGCGTGGTCTGTCGTATCATCATCATCATCATAATCATCGTCATCATCATCATCCGGTCGAGTATTGAGCGGCTTGTGGGTAGCACGACAGTTACCACATTTGTAAGGTAGGGCTTGACTGTATGAGATCTGCGAACAGCTGTGTACACAGTTACAATGCTGTTGAGAAAGATACAGAGGGCTTAGGCTGCCGTTTTCCTTTGCTGTTTGTGCCTATATAGCCTGTAGCACTATGTGGATTCATGTTTTTGTTTTCTGTGTCCAAGATAAACGGTGCGGAAGCCGCGGTACACGCACCATCATTGCAGCCAGCGTGGGGTCTTCGCAGTAGGAACACGTGACGTAGACTAAATTCCCCACAACCACGTGATTCGAAAGGTCAATTTGTTCGACCTCGGAAGCTCGTTAGTAGACATGTCTGATGATGCATGAACAAGTGTTTTTGCACTTTATTACTTCGTCCCATGCCCCACTCTTACGGTACACATTGCTTACTTTGTGTGTTGTTACGTGCGATGATTACAAATGTACAATGACAGGTTTCATAATGTTTTTAATGGTCTTCATCAGTCTCTTCAGACGAGTTGTGTACCTTTAAACAGGTTGCTTTCTCCCATGTTATTACTCATCATTCATTATCTTGCTATCTTACTTGACGTTGTATAGAATTTGTTATTGCCGGACTGCTCGCCGTAGAGCGGACGACAGCAATGCTGCACAGCGACAGGTGATGCTGCCCGCTCTGCAGTTCTCAGTTCGGCGATACAAGGATTCTCTGTATGATGACGCACAGAGTTGAGTCAACGTTACTAAATGTTCTATAACAAGTAAGGCGTCCTTTCCATCATTTAAGAGAGTCTCCTGTGGGCATTCGTGTCCGTTCTTGTTGAGGGGTGTCTGTGTCAGTTTATGTTTAGTTTATTGACGTTTCATTTTAACACGGTTGATTATTCAATTTTTTTTCCGTTTTTCTGCAGTCGTCTGCGCAGTGATACAAGGAGCTGTTTGCAAAGGAAGTGTAGCGATGTTACGGTTCCCCCTGTTGTTCTGAGACGAAGAATGCTTTGAACACCTGCCTGTTTCTTGCCATGGTTTGGTGCCTGGACTTTTATACATACTATGAGCGAAGTGTGTAAAGTGGGAATGGGTAGTCATATCATCCTCCGTTACTTATAAAAAATTTTTCAAATAGATTTCAGTTGGTGTTGGTGTTTGAGGAATTTAGTTTTAGTCCGCATCTGTGAAATTCACCCATTCTTTAAAGCAAGCTCAGATCGGAGTTTTGCAATTTTCCTCGAAAACAACTTATTGTACAAAAAATTGGTAGCAACACCATGGAGCAGAGATTTCCCTTAGAAGCCGACAGTGTTTCATCTGGTCAAGTAATCTCTTCCAATTCTCTACGAACGGAAGACCCTGTAGTATGTTCTGGCTATTCCACCCGTGGACACTCTCTTGAGTCAAATTAACACACTCCACGCCCTTACACCGTAATTACGATCATTTTTGAGATTATTGTCCCATCTATACTGTCCCAGTGAGTTTTTTCCTGGATGTTTACCGACTAAAATTTTATAAGCTTTTCTCATATTCCCCACGCGCGCTACACGTTCCGCCCATCGAAGAATTTGTCCTCATCATTATCGTTATCAAATTTTGTCAAGTATTGGGTCTTGTTGTTTCTGTTTAAGGTTTCACTTGGTCATTGATCTTTCTGAACTTCTCTTGGCTTTAGACTTGTTTGCTAGACCCCGTTCTGTCATTCTGCTGTTTCTGCACAACGAAACATGAATTATAAAAGATCTCGTTAATACAACTTCCGCATGTAACATTTGTTTCCCTAAGTTTAAACATGTGGTTGATGGCGCGGGTCTGCGGACGCTCGATTGGTGGGCTGGCGGATTCGAATCCCGCTGAGGGTAAGGATGTTCGCCTCTTGTGCTTGTTTTGTGCTGTGTAGGTAGCGGCCTGTGCGACGGGATGAGTTCTATAGGGTTTGTGTGTCTAATTGTGTGTGATCTAGAAACATCAACAGTCAGGCGGCCTAGGCCCGATTTGGGCTCTAGCCCCACAAACAAAAGTCCAAACATTTCTGCCTAACATGTGTTATTAAAGTGACATAAAATGGCCTTCTATTCGTCTCGTTTTGGCTAAAGACAGTACGTTTCGGCTGTTGACTCTGTTTCCATCATCAGATACATTTATGAAAGCTACTCTGTTGATCCTATCAGGTTGAGCTAATGTCGGCCCGGAATGCAGATCGTCTCCATCTACTGGATGCAGCAGGGCAGGTTTCCTGTTTTTTCCGATGATGGAAGCACAAGCAGCTTCCAAAAGGCGTTCTTTTAAAACAAAATGTGACTATAGAATCTGGACTCTGCTGAACACAATGCAAATAAATATTTCTAACTCTGTGGAACTTGAACTGATCCGTACGGTGATCAGCTTTAAACAGCAAGAAATGAGTAAGTCTAGTGACGTGCAGAATTACAAAGAAAGCATTTGGAACACTTGCCACTCTTATTGTAAACTTGTTCGTTCTGCTTTAAGTGTTTCGACTTTAAAGAGGTGCATTGATCTAATGACCTCACGTTCAGTGTTTTAATGCACTGTAATCTGCATCTGCCAGTAGCTCCCAGATAAGGAGTTAAGCCTAGCAAAGGTGGGATAGAATGTAATCGATACTGCGGGTGGGTGAATGTCTGTCGTGTTCTTCATAGCACAGAGCTGCCAGGATTGGGACGAATACTGTTATAGCTTCTGTTGTGAACAGCGAATAATTGAGACTGGAAAAAAATATCTTCCGGTCAAGTGGTTTAGAGCAGTGTCGTGCAGGTGTTCGGATCGCAGTTTCGGAATCAGTAAAGCGTACGAATCATTGTGGGCAACACAAATGCGCGACTATTTCAACGGCGAATCTCCATCGTCTGTGTGAGTCATGTCAAGTGGAAATGCAAATGCGCGGCTGCCAGTACGAAGAGAATAACTTATTATTTTGTACTGCGACGCATGCGCGAGAGCAGTCTGGGGAAACCTGATCGAGCGGTGAATCTCTCCTCTTTCCTGACGTGGCAGAAACGATGGGCAGTATAGGCTATACAGTGTGTACGGGAGCCGGGATAGCGTAGTCGGTATAGCTGGACAATTCTGGGTTCGAAACCCAGTGGGGGAAGAGTATTCTCTCTTCATTCCCATTCAGACCGGCCCTGGGTCCCACCCAGCCTACTGCATAATGCGTGCTGGCTTTCTTTCTCGGGGGTAAAGCGGCCGGGGCGTGGCGTTGACCGCCCACTACCATCTAGCGCGAAGGTTCAGAGTGGTTAGAGGTATACATCTGCCCCCCTGTCCGTGCCTTCATGGAATGTACACTGCTTACAGCTGATTGCAAGCGAAATACAGCATTATTATTTAGGTTATTAGCATGTCTATTTAAAGGAAAAAGGAACACATTTTTGTTTGGTATTCCTCTAGTTTTAATGGTCCGGCGACACACTGGTAGCCAGATGGGGTACATTCACCCACCGACTTCCTTTGTGATTATCTCGCCTTCTGCGAGACAAGTACTGAAACTGCGATATAAGTACAGTAAAGACGGTACATCCCGGTTTACGAGAGACGACGCGTAATACGATATATCAACGTTTATGAGATAAGGACAACAAATAAGGCAGAGTCAGTGAGGCCGGACGTTTAGTTTATGTTCTAAACATAACATGTCCCATGCGAAAAATAAAAGAAAGCGATGATTGCGTTGATATTGCATTGATATCATTCGCGAATAAAAGGAGCAATGGCAATAACAGGAACAATGATAGATGGAACGCACCAGACTTTGTCCTACGCCCTGCGGACATTTCCGAACTTGTCATATTATTTTCCCATCTATGTCAAGTTATTCCCGATTGCCTTTGTCCCTGGTATTTCGTGACGAAGAGTCTGTTCATGTGGAGTTCAGTATAGTTCAGGGTAAGTCGTTTTGCTGTGGTCTTTGTTTGAAGTAAGGTTATTTGGTTTAATGTGTTGCCCATGTGGTTGGTTTTGAAGTGTAACTGGTCCAGCGTGCACTAAATTGAGTTAAATAATTTGACCCAAATATATGCCTTGCTGACATGTTCATTGTGACTGTAAGTCCTTTGATACTAACCAGTTAACTGCGACAATGCGAAAGACGTCACAGCTGAACCGACAGAATTCTGAGAGACCGGACAAGGACGTTATTATAAACCTTTTCAGGTGTATTTGTGTTGTTTGCTGGATACCGTTTAATTCTGTTAGGGAACTGATATTTTATAGAATTTAAAATTTCTGTGCCCGCTTGTTTATTAAATTTTACATGAACTTCACAACGTTGTTTGCACCGTGCATTTGTACAGGGCTGTGGAGTCGGAGTCGGAAGGAATTTTAGGTGGAGTCGGAGTCGGAAGGAATTTTTAGGTGGAGTCGGAGTCGGTAAAAATATACCGACTCCGACTCCGACCTCAGTCTAAAATCTTAACTAGATACTCCAACTCCAGAGCCCTGATAGCTACAGTAACCATTAGACTTTTACTTAAATAGAGGTTATAAGTCAAAAAAGCAGCCTGATGATTCACGTTGTGGCGATGAAATAACTTATAGGTTTACCTTTATTAATGCATATTGAGCTTTTATGAAGGAGTCGGAGTCGGAGTTTTAAAAATCCAGGAGTCGGAGTCGGAGTCCGGAAGTTTTAAAAATCGAGGAGTCGGAGTCGGAGCTTTTGTGTACCGACTCCACAACCCTGCATTTGTATTGCGTTATTGTCGAGATTGCTACCAACAATAGCGCACCATTTAATGCGTGACAAGTTGTTACAAGAACACTTGAGCTGCGACATGTTTCGGTGGCCGCTGTCACCATTACCAGGTGCAGTTCTTACGCTGCCAGCTGGAATACCGCTGTTATAAAGCAAGAGGGACTTTGTTATGTACCCGCGTTGCTCCAGCTTGCAGTGTAAAAACTCTCCCTGAAGATGGTGTTAGCCGCCGCCGAAACATGCCGGCGCTGAAATGGTCTTCTAACAACTTTTGTTAGACACTAAATGGTGCCTTTTTGTTGATAACTTTCTATAAAATTTTACATGCATATTTCCAAAACATCGGCTCGTAGCACAAGAATGTTTTGTTAAATTGCTCTTTGTCAGTCTGTTGCTACTATTTGACTGTTCACTTGAATTGGCTATTAAATAGGATTTCCAAAATTGTCCCGACTTGGTGAGTTGCTTGGATTTTTATTGCTGTCGATATCATTATGTTCTACCGGGTGGGGTTTCTAACTTGTTGGCACCTAGGGTAGAAAACGTTGTGTGTCAAGTGTAGGAAGGGCACTGTAATCGTGTTTCAGTTTATGAGAATTGACGTTTTCGTGGTGGTAGGTATTCACTGTACTTATCTCAGTATAGCAGTCTTTCAAAAGGGTGATATAAAGTGACGTGTCGAAGCAACTTTCTGCCTCATTCCAATTCCTTACCTGTTAATTCATTAACTTCTCCCCCTCTGAAGGTTCAAGTCTTCTGGGATGTTACGCCGTGTCGACTGGGAAATAGATACCGACGTTTCGAAAGATTGTGTTGCCATTCTGTTCAGGGTCAGGTAGTCCAAAAGAGTCGTGGCTTACTGTTTTGGACTGCTGCACACTAAATATAAAGGCACTACGAACCTTCGAAAGGTGTGTAATAGTTTACGATTCAACAGGACCTAACGTCCCAGAAGACGTGAATCTTATCGTCACAGCTGGGAGAATCTCAAATCTCGTATCTTCCCTTTTAACCTTTTAAAGCCTACTGGTTACTAAATGCACCAACATGTTTAACATTCAAAAATTGCACATTCTGCCCGCACTGAATTTATATGTTTTGTATCTGTCTCAGAACAAACAGCGACCTTTACCCTGTATAACATAAGCTGATTGGTTTTTATAACCGATATGAAAAGTGTTTTCTGCGCGGTACGAACTGAGTCTTTAAATAAAACAGTTTACGCTACGTCTTTAAAGGGTTAATTCGACACTATGTAACCACCACATTTCAAATGGTGTTTTAGTACCTTAAGAGTCAATAAAATCTAACAATTTGATGATGTTACCGACGAATTTTCTAGAGTCATCTGTTTAGAATGCGTAGGGAAGACCAAACAAGCGCTTTGTCTTAGGTAAATGGATTATTGTGGTGAACTAATTAGAGAATAAAATTGCTTATGTTTGTGTTCATGTTTTGACATCTTGGTTGTATACTTATGGCGATCCTTCGGGTTAAACGAGTATGAACTGTGTTCAGTGCGGACGGCGCTGCATTATGATGATGGTGTTTGTTGCTTCATTAGTTTGTGAAACTGTAGCTTACCTACAAAGGGTGACCGCAGTCTGGTGGTTAATACGCTTTCTTCGTATTACGGAGGGTCCCGGTTTGAGCTTCAGCCCTAAGGCAGGAGGGTTTTTGTGTTTTACTCAGAACCTTCCTCCCCCCCCCCCCCCAAAAATACTATGATGATAAATTAAAAATTCCAAGAACATTTTCGTGATTTCAGGCTTCGCCGCAATGTTGGTGAGGCCTGCACTGGCCTGAAATATCACGCAGCGTCAAGTGGTAATCCTTTACCGACGTTTCGGAGAACTTATCGGTCCCATTTTCAAGGGTCAAGAAGCCTTAGACTTTTTAAAGATGGAACCGATAGTTTGTCCCGAAACGTCGGTAAGGGATTACCATTCGACGCTTCCTAATATCCCAGAGGAGCGCAGATCTCAAGACCGTTTTCTTCCACGTCCTTTTGAGTTCGTCACTAACGGTCGTCCTATTTTCGACTATATATATTTACACAAACGTAATTGAAAGAAAAACGAAATCAATCACCGAACCAGCAGTGGAACGGGTAATACGGCTTCTGGACCGGTGCGTATTGCCACTTCACAGTAAACTTGGTTTGTGTGGTGTCCTAAAGACAAACAGTACGTGCTAGCTGAAGAGAACTAAAACGCTTACTGCAGTGGAAGTGCTGTGGACTGCCTGCACTCTGTCAGTGTTTGGTTGTCCGTCCCTTCTCGGAACGAGAGAACGTAACATAATTTGCCTCTAGCGGCTCTGTGCTTCAAGCCAAGTGCGACCTCTCTGACCCCACTTGTAATTTATCCTTATCCTGCGCAAAGTGTGTTTCCAGCGGGCTTCCTCTATTGACCAACCTGTCAGTCCCAGTGGGTTACAAATTGCCAAACAGTGAAGATATCTGGAACCTTAAGAAAATAAACCAAAGACGGCCACTAGTTTCAGTATTGGAATGTCCATAATGTAAGGTACAGCTAAAGTCTGTGTGAAACCAGCTTTCTTCTCTGTACCGTAGGGACTGGAAAATCATTAGAAGCTAATAGCCTGTTATTTAGACAAAACATTTCCCATGTCTTATAGAACCCGAAAGTTCGTTACCGTGGCCTTCACTCTTCAGGGATATTACGCAGCGTGCGTTGGTAACTGCTTACCGACGTTTCAGGACAGCTTATCGCTTGCTTCCTGTGCTTGATCCTTGAACACGAACAGAAAGGCTGTCACGAAACTTCTGTAAACAACTACCAACACACACTACGTCACATGCCAGAAGAGCGAAGGCCTTAACTACAACGCGGCGGAAACCTAAAATCTCTTGTTCATTACCATGCTGACAAGAGCCCATCACAAGTCTGTATCCTCAGCCAGTCAATATTCTCACGCCCTATTTCTGTAAGCGATATTTTAATATTATTCTCCCATCTACGCTTAGGTCGTCTAAGTGGTCTTTACCTAGCAGGCGTTCAACCTGAAATTCTGTATGTACTTCTTGTCTTCTCATGCGTATTGGGTACGTTGCTTGTGTTATTAACTGTGATTTGTTTGCTAATAATACTTGGTGGAGAATGTAAAGTATTGTGGAATTTTCCCAGTGTCCCTCTTAAGTCCAAATTTTTTCGTCAGCTTTCTGTTCCCATACACCTTCAGTTTGTGTTTGTCGGTGAAGGTAAGAGACCAGGTTCACGCCAGTATATAGCAGCGGGTAAAATTGTGGCTTGCCTATTTCAGTGCTTATATTTTCGGGTGGGAAAACGAAGTCTTATTAATTTCATCGTGAATGTAAATTTCATTCCTTTTGAAGACAATAAAAGTGTCATTAGACATCTGAGGTTATACAACACATCTAAACTTGCAGATGTTAAATTATTCATTCATTCATACATTCTTTCGTTCGTTCGTACATTCATTCATTCATTCATTCATTCATTCACTCATTCAGTTGTCTGTCTTACGACAGATCCATTGCCTCTTCCAAATCGAGTTCTACACATAATGCGAGCAAGTGCTTCCTCTTTCAATTTCCAATATCCTTCCTTTTTCTTAAGATCATCCAATGGCTGCTTACGTCTTCTCCCTCGTCTTCTCGTCACTTTTATCGTTCCCTTTATCTTTCTTCAATAACGCGTTTTAGAAGGCAGTTCCTACGCGAGACATGGCCAATCCAGTTAGTCTTTCTTTTTTTATTGTGTTAAATTGTGAATCAATAATAACCCCATCCAACACACCTATTCTGAAGCAATACGCATTCTCATAGAATAATTTATAATTCATATACCCACCATGTTTCAGCACCACGGTGCCACCTTCAGGGGTGTCGTTTGAAAAAATGTAGTGTTAATGAACGTCAGCATCACATCAAATATTTAAACATTAAATATGACGCTGTTTGTCGATATTGTTCCTTTTAAAGTAAAAGTTACAGCTGAAGATGACAATGAAGTCGGAACGTGCTGGATATATAAGTATAAACTGTACACGATTTTATGAGGTTGTATTGTTTTAGAATGGCTGTGTCGAATGGTTTTGATATCGGCTGACAATAAAACACTTTCAGCCCGAAGTGCAATGTCTGTTATGTCACACGCAGGACACGATAAGCTGTAAAATGCAATGTGTCATCAGAGAAAACTGTCGTTACCAGAGTGGCTCATTTCAAAAGATTTATTAGCTAACTTTGGGCCTGTGTTGTGGTGACGAGGTGTCGTATATAAGCTACATAATATTTGTGGCTGACGAATAATGGAAGGCATTGACCTTAGATATATGGCCGGATTGTGAAACCCTTTGAAGACTTGCGTTCATCTAAATTATAGATAAAACTGAGTTCGTACCTCATAGAGAACATTTTATCCCCGCTAGAAAGGCTAATCGCTTAATGTTTTAAGGGGCATGTGGGCATTTATTGTGAGATTCATACAAAACACGTAAATACACTGTGTGGTAAAATGCAGTGTTGTAATACTATAGCAAGTAATACGTTTCCTTACTACCACTGGGTTTTAAGCGGTTAAAAACCAATTTCTTTTGCTCTTTTTCCCGCGTACCGTTCTAACAGAAACGCACAGTTTTTGCGCTCGAATGATGTTCAGTGATAGAGGGTGGGTTAGGGTGTGGGGTGTGTTTGGCGTCCGCCATCTAGCAGAGTGCTTTCAATGCCTCCCAGCGGTGCTGCTTGGTCTGATGGAAAGGTCAGACGCCGGCTAGCTATCGGTAACCATTCGGCCGCTCGATAGCACCCGGCCGCGACCACTAAACGTATCTGACCAATGGCAATTTTCCGCAGCAGTGTCCTTTCTGTTGTGTGTCCAGCATAGCTTTATAAGTGTTAGGCCTATTTCTGACTTTATAGGGAATTATTGTCTTATGAAACGCATTTAGCCTTTCAGATAGACCACTGTATAAGTCTGTTAACTTGTTCATATTTGTGAACTGCGCTATTCTGGGATATAACGCAGCGTAGAGTGGTAAACCTGTACCGGCTCTACACTGCGTAATACCCCAGAAGAGCGCAGATCTCATCTGCAACGCGGCGGAAGCCTGAAATCGCGCAATGTTCATACTTCGTTGGACGGATAAAACTTTCTTATACGAGCTGTGCTCTAAACATGAAGATTGAAGCATGAGTCTGAGAGATAGTGTAGTTGTGTGGTCATATACCCAGTGTCCATGTGTTATGGTCACTGGCGTCTCTGCAGTAGGTACTAAGACGCGGCGTAAGGGCTGGACTGGGCTAGGACTCTTAATTAAAAAAAAATGCTCGCTGCCCCATAATTTGAACCCCACCGCCCCCCCCCCCCCCTCGTAGTTTGGACCAAACTTCCAGCCTTCGATATATTGTGATATAGAAATTTGTGAACGGGAGCGCCGTATTAGTGCGTGTTGTACATCGTGCGTACATGTGTATGGCCCTCCAGTGTAACTCGCGGGACCGCACGGTACGAACCTAGCACCAATATAACACGAGAGTTGATCAGGAAGTCATAATACACAGTGAGTGTTTGCTTATTCGGCAGCTTTTTGTTCAAAATAACATTGCTCAAGAGAAGAGAGAATTATCACCCTGAAGGTTTATGCATTTGTCACAACCTGTTATCAGTGCCTTCAGCACAGAATTCTGGACTTTGCGAACGGAACCACTGTGGGACAGCTCCCTGCGCTTGTGTATAAGTGTGGCGTCTGTGACCACCAAGATGCTTCTTCAGGCGGCCGAAGAGATGGAAGTCACTTGGTGCCAAGACCCCCACACAGCCCGACGGAAGGCAGCCTTGTTGCAGCAATGTGGATGGGAGTGTTTCGAACATCTGCTATACAGCCCTGATATCGAACCAAGTGACTTCTACCTCAACGGCCCTCTGAATAAGCATCTTGGGGGTCACAAATTTTCAAAATGTTGAAGTCCAGGTAAATATCTGGCAGCGCTTCCGTTCGCAGAGCCAATAATTCTGTGCTGAAGGCATACGTCCACTGAAAGCACGTTGTGACTGTGGTGACTACGTAGAAAAGTAGGCAATTGTTCTGTTTTCTCGTGAGAAATGTTATTTTGATCAAAAAGACGCTGAATAAGCAAATATTCACTACTTTTTCGGACTTTCCGGTCGACGTATGTACATATGCGGTTCTAAAAAACAGATATCTGTTTTTATTCTCCATTATCCATTTTCTTTCTTACTTTTAAGGAGTAGCGTATTTTTAAACAGAATATATTATGCCAACGTTACTATAGTAATTTCTTCCACTTGCTATGTTCTCAGCACAGTTTCAGATAATATACTCCTAGTGAACCCCGTCTTGTTTTCCGCACATGGGGCATAAATCTTTTACGTCTTCTCCTCCTCATTCTTTCAGTTACTAATCTCACGTTGCGCCTCTCTTTTCATTCGTGTTTCCACATTTCTTGTAGTATCTACGACAACACTTCGTTTCTGTTCTGGAGTTTGGAATTAGTTTATATACGTTCCATGTCCGTGCACTATATTATGCAAAAAAACTTCAAACACCAACGAATGCACAAAGAGTTTTTTTCGTCAATTATAACACACTCCTACATGCTTCGACCCTGCTGGGTCATCTTCAGGGAGAAACTTTCCGTTGTCGTTACACTAGGTTGCACTATACAGTTAAGCGAGAATGTGCTGTTGACTGTGCACTGCACTTAACTGTATAGTGCAACCTAGTGTAACGACAACGGAAAGTTTCTCCCTGAAGATGACCCAGCAGGGTCGAAACATGTAGGAGTGTGTTATAATTGACGAAAAAAATTCTTTGTGCATTCGTTGGTGTTTAAAGTTTTTTTAGTTTGTATACACACACATATATATATAGGATATATATATATGTATATATATATATATCCTATATATTGAACCTGATGTCATCTTGACAAGTACAAAGACCTGTGCTTCTTTTCCGTTTGGTAGATAGAAGATACAAAGCCGTGACTTCAGTCTGTATGGGTGCCTTTTCATTTCGTTCGCAGTTCCTGTATCCTGTCCTGATGAAAACAATGAGTGATGATCTTTGATACTTAAGGACATTTTCTGTGTTCACTGCATTCTTCCTGTCTTTGACCTGGCGTACACTCGCCCGTATTGTAGCTCCAGCCACGACTGTAAATATCCCACAGATGTTCTCTGGCTGCCATTACCGGTGACATTTTGTACAGAATTCGTAACTACATTTCTACTTAATATTAGATGCTGTTGTGGGCTGCTTTTGTATATTTGTTGTAATATTCTTATAGGTCTATTGCTGTATAAGATTTAGATTTGGGTATTTAACGTAGAACGCATGTTAAACCTTGAGGCGCACGGAGTTCCCGCCCGACATGACAAGCTGTTTCCATGTCCCCTGCACATAATTAACCGTTCGTACAGTTCATGACAGTGATGCTTCACTGAACTGTTTCCTCAGCCCTCAACGTGACAGCCTGTTTTCCAAACATTCATTATGGTACAATATTCCCATCGCGGCCTCTGTCTGTTGATTGGACGCGTCCAAAGAGGTTTGTTTGTATAGGCGTCCCAGCAGAACATAATATCCTTCGTTTTAAAGGTCTGTAAAACGTAATACGAATAAAAGTTTCCTTTTTTTTATATTCTTTCTCATTCCTCCCTTCACTGGTATGTCTCTTTGTCCACACACTTTTCCGGGGGCTTCTCACCTCTTTATTGCAGGCTCTTTTTCCTTACTGCTTTCCCCGAGCTTGTAATAAACTTCGCGCATGTCACAAATTTGTGTGAATGTGTAAGTAACTGTGGCCCTTTGTTCACTAAAATATGTAACCTGATCAGCTTTGGGGTCGAATATGCGCTTTTGCGATGAGTAACTGACATTTCAGTATCTGAGTTACTTTGTGGTTGAGATCTGCACTCTTCTGCGATATTACGGAGCTCTGAGTGGCAGTTCTGTACCGACGTTCCTTGACCTTGAAGATGGGACCGATAGGTTGTCCCGAAACGTCGGTAGAGAACTGCCACTCGACGCTGTGTAGTATTCCAGAATAGCGCAGATCTCATCTGTATTGCGGCGGAAGCCTGAAATCAGGCATACTTTATGGCTTTCGTTGTAAACACTTGCAATACACGTTGTATCTTTCAGATAAAAAGCAGGTACGTTTTCACCTATTTAAGAGATTTACTAAGCATTGTGGCATGTTCAGTTAGCCGTTAGAGGCCGTGCCATGGCTCAGGCGGTTAGTCGCCGCCGGCTTCTAACCGCGGAGGGCCTCGTTCGATCCTAAGCTTGTGTCCGTGTGGGATTTATGGTGGGCGAAAGGTTTTCCTTTGAATAATTCCGTTTTCACCTGTCATTCTTATCGCACCAGTGCTCCGTACTTATTGATTTTATCGTCGATGCTTCATAGCAACTGACGGCGTCTTTAAATAACAACGTACAATCGAGTTAGCCATTAGTTTAGTCAGTATTCATATTAAATTTATAGAACTTGAGTTGAAATTAATCAGCGTCTTTTGAGGCATATTGCGGCAGGGGGTAGACATGAACGACATAGAGAAGTTAATTCTGTTTCCTGTTACCATGGTGCAAGTCCTCAGACTGGAGACGGGAGTGAAGGTGAATTGGGAATTAGATCAGCTGCCGTTAAGAGAACCACAAATCGTACTCTGAGTCAGAAAGTTCGGGCTGTAGCAAGGGACTGAGAGAAATTAAAGACTTCTGTCTTTTGGTTCCTTCCGTTTGTAATCACATTTTCTTATTCTGCGTCTTAGAAGAAGAACCGTAAGCTTCAAGACGAAAACAACACCTCGTAGTTTTGCTTTTTTCTTTCTTCGTTCGATGTAATCGAGTTCTACTTTCTCTGATTTATCGTTTCAGCGAAATTGATAAGCCACACTACACGTTTTAACAAGCTGACTCAAGCTGTAACGTTTCCGTCTTGTATTCGAAAGGTGCTTGGTTCAAATCTTGGCCTGGACACGGAATATTCTACGCGGTTTCACTTACTCCCTCCGAGATAAGACCTTAAATGTGCCTGGATTTCTTTCTCCTTCTCGTCATATCGAAGTTATTACTTACTGTCAGCTCCTTCTAATCCGTGTAGTCTGAGTCACAGCGTCGTTAAAAATACGGTTTATTAGTGACTGTCGCAGTTTTTGGCTTTAGGAATTGAGAAAGTCACAATTTTTTATTCAAAATAGGTACATGGGAGTTTTTTTTCTGTGGACGTAATGTTGGAGGAATTACATATCACCGTTCTTACATAAATAAGTTTTTTTAAACCATTAATTGTAAATATCTCCATCAAACGCAGCTATACTTATTGTGTAACGGTATGTTGTTTCCAGTCAGCTACATGTTTCGGCTCAAAAGGGCCATCATCTTGCCCTGTATAAAAACATAAAAAGGAAGTAAATGGTCCTTTTGGGCCGAAACATGTAGCTGATTGGTAACAACGTAATGTTACACAATAAGTACAGTTGCGTGTGATAGTTGTTTTTATGAATTAATCGTGTCAAAACACAACGGGACGCACTTATAAAATTTTTTTTATCCACCTGGCGAGCTGCACTTTAAAACGTGTTGGTGCATCATTTAAGAGACGTGTAGGCGGCGAACAAATTAACATTGAACAGACGGATAGACACGCAAGTGAGAATCGCGTACATGGCAGTTGCATCTCCTCCCCTTCCTCCAAATTGCGCTACAGCCCGGGGTGGGCCTTTGCCTCCTCTGCAATACGCCTCCAAGCTGCTCGATTCCTTGCTGTGTCTCTCCATTCGTTTACACCCATCTTTCTCAGGTCCATGGACACATCATCCAGCCATCTCATTTTTGGTCTTCCTCTTCGTCTCGTTGCATACAGCTTTGCATACAGCATCTTTTTTGGGATTGCGGTGCCTTGCGTTCTTTCTATATGACCAAGCCATCGTATTCTTTGACATGTAATAAACTTAACATATTCTCTCCTTTAATTATGTCTTCTAATTGGCAGTTGTATCTATCACAGCATTAATTTGCGGAAACTAATGTGCTTATTTGTCCTTTTCAGGGGTGCTTTCTCAGTTGTGCGAAGATGTGTACAAAAATCTACAGGCTTGGAGTTTGCAGCTAAGATCATCAACACCAAGAAATTGTCTGCCCGAGGTAAGAACAGCGGTCTACAGCCCGTCGTTATGAGCATACCATTTTGTGGTTGCCAAGTTTTGTTACACCATGATATTTCATTATACGCATGACTGCAGTTTGATGTGTTCTGCTCAAGTTTATGCTTTTCTGAACTTTAAAACACCGGAAACTCGATTGACTGAGGCTTCTTAAAAATAATAAGTGAACGAACTTCGCCGTATTACTACACTTCACTACTTGAGAATTTTTTTTTTCCATGTAAATAAGTTTTGGCACCTTGGCCCTGGCCACTCTCTTTCCATGCAGTGCCTTGATGGCAATGATGAACACGATTTGTATTGGCGATATACCTGTATATCGATGTATTTTTGGCGAGATA
Organism: Coptotermes formosanus; assembly: GCA_013340265.1. Lineage (NCBI taxonomy): Eukaryota > Metazoa > Arthropoda > Insecta > Blattodea > Rhinotermitidae > Coptotermes > Coptotermes formosanus. The sequence continues at coordinate 1,956,630 of BLKM01000706.1, forward strand.
TTGATGGTCGGTAAAATATCCGTGATACTTAATTCACACATAAAATGATAGAATTAAGAAAAATCATCTTTAGTGGGATAAGAAAACCTTTGTACTTAAGGTTGGGGCACGCGATGGGGCAGTTGGTTCAGGCATTGATCTACACGCCGCAGGTCGCGGGTTCGATTCCCTATGGTGTCATTGGAATTTTTCATTAACATAATCCTCCCGGTCGCACTGTGGCCCTGGGGTCGACTCAACCTCTAACAGAAATAAGTACCAGGAATATTTCCTGGGGGGTAAAGGCGGCCGGTGCGTAGGGCTGACAACCTTACCTCCTTCATTTGCCGAATATCTTGAAATCTAGTATCCTCAGCCTCCTGGAACCCACAGGGACTGTCCAGGCCTGTAATGGGACTGCTTTACCTTATATTTAAGGCATATTTAATGACGCTGTCACAAGCACGGACTGTATAGCGTTGAAGGATGAGATGTTAAATGAAAGAATTGGAAGTCATGGGGAAGGAAGCGGTTGCGGTCTAATTTGAGGTACTATCCAAGAGTTGGTCTGGAGGGACTGAGGAAAACCACAGAAGCCAGAGAACTGGTTGCCGTGCGGAAATTTGAAGATGGGACGTCTGGAATCCGACGCAGGATGCTACCAATTTGACCGCGATGGTCGGTAGAAATTGTTCCAATATATTGAGTTAGGAATCGAAGTGGTAAATACATACTGAAATATGGACTATTATATATTTAGGCCTATATAAGCCCTATATAAAACATTTTTACTAATTGAGATATTTAAAAATTGTAAGCCTGTCGTAACTAAAAGTGCCTCTTACGGGCATACATCCTGCTGCAATATGGATGTGCCTGTATGACAGTTCATGAACGTCAGTACCAAATATTGTCTGTATATTGTGTCCGTCTATACTTACCGTTCAGAATGCGGTGTCATCACGCACTATTCTTTGCCTGTTTCGGGAACAGAAGCTAGATACGGGTCTGTCTGTCTGTGACACTGGGAACGTCAGTACTAACTTAAGACTTCACAACTTGGAGTACATTTTTATATTGACTTCTGGTTCGCATACAGATTTTTTTTCGGAAAACTTCCTGGTGAGGAGACCGTTTCGGGGACCTAGACAAAAATAGGAGAATGATATATGAATTTACATTGCAGAAATGGAGTGGATATTTATTGATTACATTTATTTGACACAAACACACCTTCTTTACATGTCGTTCCCAATCTATCATTCACAGTTTTTCTATAATTCAACACCATATAACCTCTGCAGCTAAGAAAAGTCATTAAATAATCATCTAACCGAAAAATCACAGTTCACTTGACTTCCTGTCAATTTCAGAGTCGTGAGGCAATGCATTTCTTCTTGATATGTTCCCCTGGAATAGGATTTTTACTAGAAACATGAAAATTGGAAATATGAGTATGTTACACGATATGACGGGTAGAGTTCTGTATAAAGTATTGTATGCTCGCGTGGAGTTTCAAAAGAGTTATGCCGATGCGCTTGTAATAAGATTTTTACGAAACATGGAACGTTGGAATAAGCTTTCATGTCACTGTCTGTCACCATTACGTTGCAGACGGAAACTTCCAGAAAGACAGCTAGCTTCATATTTTGAAGTATCTGGCGCCCTGTTCAGCATATTTGTTTACTGTGAAGTTGCTCTGATGAGAGTTGCTGTGGTTTTTCAAGAGGCTTAGACAGTAGGTCACCATAGTGATTCACGTCGCTTCACAAGTAATCTCAATTGAAATTTCCCCCGCTGTGGTTCATATTAAATACATTCTCAGAATTCAAGTTTGTTTTTGTGATTCCCTGATATATACGGTGTTGTCCACTGCCTGATAAACCTGCACCCCGCCTAGAGTATAATCAGTGAAAGAGGTCAAAATACTGGAAAATTTGGTGGATCCAGAGGGATGTGTTTTTACAATGCTATTTACTTTTCATTGTAACATCAATGAAAGTAAGAAGACCAGAGTGGGCTGGTCATCTGATAAGAACGTCTGATGATGGGTCCGTAAAGAAAGCATTTCTGGGGAAACCAGATGGAAGAAGAAAAGCAGGAAGACCAAAATTAGGGTGGTTGGACTGTATTGAGAATGATCTGAAATCGATGGGTGTCAAGAGATGGAGGAAGAAGGCAGAAGACATCTGTGTGGCTATCATTCTGAAGGAGGCACTGGTTAGACTATAAGGACCGTATGCCAAAGAAGAAGAAGAAGAAGAAGAAGAAGAAGAAGAATTTATGTTTTACGATGTGCAGCTTTAAAGGAATTTGTAAAGATAAAGGTGGACGGACTGTGAAGCTGATCATTCTCCTTCAAGTTTCGAGGTTAAGAATGCGTGGAGGTTTAGACTTCACCAAAATCTTGTATGCGAATAATCACGTGTTCTGGGATATGGCACCGTATGGATTGATAAATAAGTACCGATGTTTCGGAGAGGTTTGCTGCTTCAATCTTTAGAGCCTGAGAAATCCAAGCCCAAGAAAGGCTCGTGGACTTTTTGGAACCTGAAAGAGGAAGCAGGAAGCTCGTCCGAGACATAGGTTACTATTAATCAGGCGACACGTCGTCATATCCCTGAAGACTGGATCGACTTCAGTACCGCTGTGAGAACCTCGTATCTCGCATCTTCTATAATCTTTCACTGTGCGTTGCTGCGGCGCATGTTTACAGATACTTGTGGTGCTTCAGAGGTGTGTAACCGCACTGTGGTATGTCATAAACACTGGCTAGCAGACCATGTTCCCGAAGAATACGAAATAATGGCCACAACCTGGAAATGATCCAAATAGCTACAGCGAATCGACACGGTATCTGCTGTATGTTTGGCAGACGGGAGTAATTACCCATACTTTTTTTTGTCGATCGTGTGTTATAATCGATACTCAATAGTCGACCAGCAAATTCGTATGTATATAAACGGTTTATGACGCAAATTAACAATTCCGAGACAGCCAGTGTTAATGATACAAATATAGAATTGGTAGCATTGAAATCACCAAGCAGCATGACACAAAAATGTGAAGACAGACACTCAACAAATAACTGAAAGCAGCAATAAGCTGGAACACAAATAGTAAGAATGTCGCGGGGAAAAAACACCAACAACATTAAGAACAAAGAAAATGAAAACTACAAAACAATAATAATGCTAATCAAGGAGAAACCTCGTTATGTTTAAAATAAAACCTGAAGATGACTTATACTGGTCGAAACTAGTAGCAACAATTTGTTATAATCACTGTGTTTATATAACTAAGAATATACAATGAAACGGTGTGCAGACAAGACAACCCAGTATTGTTAGGCCTTATTTATTTATTTATTTATTTATTTATTTATTTTGACGTCTCTCTTTACATGTCCGACTGTATAGCATCGAATATTACGATGTTTAGGGAATCATATATTGGAAAGGATTTGGAAGGAAGCAGCCGTGGGCCTGTTTAAGGTACTGTGTGTCATTTGTGTTGAGAGACGCTGGAGATCCACTGAAATTTTCAGTTAGGATAACAGCTTTGAACGCATTACGTATCTCTGGAATACGATGTGGCTGCTCTGTCCACTCGACCGTGACGTTTAGTGCGAGACAAGAAATGCGTTTGAAATTTTGGTGGGGAAACTTCTTTGACATGACCGCTTTTGAATATCCAAAGTAGAGTTGTTACGATGTAAGATTTGTGTAATGTCAGAGGATAGTGTTTATTGGCAGGCTTTGATGTCTGCCGTGTTGAACCTCTGGTTCTGCTACCACAGTATTGGTAAGTTCAAGCCTTATCACTTCGAGTTTCGATGCATAAAGTTAGAGGAAACTCTGAAACTTAGCGAGTTAATCAAGCTCTGTAATGCACAGATGTGCGAGAGGCGGCAGAATAACACTATATTTAAAACGTCTCACCCCTCCACATCAATTCTAGTTCGGTACTCATCACTAAGCGTAATTTACAGTAAATCGATAACAAAGTAATGGACTGGCCGAGGGGGTGGAAACGCGACGAAGAGAATGAGTGCTCTCGGATGGTTAGTGTAATGGTCTGCCCATCCGTACATAGCAACCCTAACGCCAGAGACGTGTTTGCATCTGGTATCCAAGGAGACTGATAGTGTATCTGAAAACGAAGTGCTTCGGATAATGCCTGCACCTGAAAGAGATATGCTGACGGTTCACTGAATGGGAAAACAAAAGTGCAAGGTTAGGGGCGTCACTTATTTGCCCTGCTTCCAGTTTTATGTTACGACTGAACCAGTTAAATACGTAAGTATGATTTATCGAACTTACACGAAAACAAAAGGTCCTTGTCATGTTTCGATTTAAACGCTGATAGGGTAAAGTGTAGACATATGTGTGTGAATATAATATTGAAAATTTTGGTTTATTTTATATGATTTGTTAAGAACTGTAATTTATAAGCTTTATGTGGCCCCATGGTCAGTGCAGTAATCGAATGTATGTAAATGTGATATGAACAAATGCACACATGTGTACTGAAACTAGTTTCATACACACAGTGAATTCCTATATGTTTCGGTTAATCATGTGGCCATCTTCAGGAATATAAAATACAAAGGTTAGATACATGAAAGGTATAAAATGGAGTTATGTACTTTAGACTGTTGGTTCATATGATTGTATTTACGCCTTTGCATTGGTTCTGAAAATTTTATAATTTGATTTTATAATTTTAATGTATCTAACCTGTATATTTTCTATCCCTGAAGATGGCCACATAATTGGCCGAAACATGTAGGAATTCATTGTTTGTATAATACTGATTTTAGTATACTTGTGTGCATTTGCTCGTACCATTATTGTATATGACTTTAATTTGATAGAGTGTGAACCTTATTCTTTCCCAAAACTATGAGAAGTGTATAGATTGAAGGCGCGTATTTGCGCACGACGTACTGAGAAGCATGTTTTGGCGCAAGAGAGAAGAAGTAACAGGATGTCGGGGATAACTGTTTAATGACTATTTCCTTAATTTGTACATTGCACCGCATAGTAGGATATTATTAGGGCGGTAGAATCAAGGAGTGGCGGCCGGCATAGCGCATTCGGTATAGCGACTCGCTGCGTGCTGGACGGTCCGGGGATCGAATCTCGATGAAGGCGATATTTTCCGTGCCGTCCAGATTGGCCCCGAGGCCCATCCAGCCTTCCGTACAGTGGGTGCCGGGTTTTTCCCGTGGGTAAAGCGGCTGGAGCGTGGCGCTAACCACCCACCCATTTCCAGCGCCGAAGGTGCACATGGGTAGGGGCTATACTTCCCGCCTCCCCTCTGTGCCTGCACAGGCATGTCATACAGTGACCTTTACCTTTACCTTACATTTAAAATAAAGGATGGTATGGGTGGTGCGTAAGAGAAAAAGAAGTGCATACGACATTTTAGTTGGGAAATATGCGGGGAAGAGAGCATTTGTGAGAGCTGGGCATGGGCAAGAGAATAGTATTAGCGCGTGTTGCAGATACGGTACGAGGGTGTGGGCGGGATTTACTGGGCTGAGAATAGGAACCGGTGGCGAGGCGACTACTTTTGAGCAGAGTAATGGAACCCCGTCTTCTACCGAAGGCGGGGTGTTTTTTGACAAGCTGAGCGGCTGTCATCAAAGACATGTGTTAGATTGAGTCAGATGTCACCTGCGGATGTTATATTTTTTTTTTCGAATGAGACGCGGTAGTGAAATTTGAGGGACGACACATGCGTCTGGTTACTGTAGAGTAGCCTATGGGGGTGGGGGGGGGGAACAGAACTCAGCCTGTCTCCCGCTTGGCTTCAGCATCGCACGTGCAACACACGTGCCTTGATCCCTGCATAAATTAGCAACAGATCATGTGGACCACGTTCGATTGTTTTGTTACATCGTCAAATGTTTCGTCGGCCTCAGCTCGTACTTCACAGAGAACAGTGTGTGTGGATGGTTATTTCTGGGGTCACCGGCCGTTTGTTTTGCCGTAGATAATACTGACTGCATTGTAAAGACCAGTCACATAAATTTACGTAGGTTTTCGTGTAAAGGGGCGTGTTACACGCTCTTTCGATTTTAACTGCACTTGATTTTTCGTGACAGACTTTAGTAAAAGTCTCCAGTATAAAATTTCACGAAAATCCTTCCATCGATAGCCGCGTTGTTCCATGCAGCCGGACAGACAGACATGACGAAGCCGATAGCCGCTTCTCGCAATCATCTTGCGAAAGTACCTAAAAAGAATGCAGTACTAATTCGTTCATGGTCCTTCCCTCTTTTACCTACTTGTTCACAGTAGGTGTAGAAGGTCTTTATTTTCACTTGATCACACTCAGACACACACCACAGTCGGTAGGGTTCCTCTGGACAAGGGATCGGCCCGTCGCAGAGACCTCTACCTGACAACACAAACACTGTACAAGACACAGACATCCATGCCCCCGGCGGGATTCGAACCTGCAATTCCAGCAAGACCTCGGCCGCAGACCCACGCCTTAGACCACGCAGCGACTGGGATCGGCTGCAGTACTAATTATTTAATTAATTTAGTTATGTATGTATGTATGTATTTATTTATTTATTGACGATGGTTTATTTAACTGCACTGTCAGTGCTGTCAGTGTGTCAGACTAACTAGCGACCGATGGGTAGGCTGATTTAATGAATAACGAATTGAAAAGTTTAGAGAAGGAAGTGTCCGTGGCCCAGTTTGAGATACTGTGCTGACATTTGGCGTCCCGGTAGGGACTGGTACTGGACACCCGCCGAATACTCGACGGCAGGGTCTATCTTGAATCATCGTCGTTAAGGCGAATTGAGTCCTTTCTGTTGGACCTATTTGCACGAAAAGTGTAAAGTGTCTGTATTCTGTATGGGCTAATAGTGTTTGTGAGTGCAGATAAGCTGCTTCCGAACTCTTTTGTTATTTACGAGCCGTAAGGTAAAGGTAAGTTAAAGGTCACCCCGTAACATGCCAGTGGAGGCCCAGAAGAGAGGTAGGTACATATCCATTTTCAGCCTCAACGCTAGATGATGGTGGATGATCAACGCCACGCCCCGGACACTTTACTTCCGTGAAGGAAACCCGGTACCCATTGTACAGGAGGGTGGGTGGGCCCCAGGGCCGGTCTGGACGGGTGTGGTGAAGAGAAAATCTGTCGCACCACCCGTTTTCGAACTCCGAACCGTCTAGCCCTTACCAACTACCCTATCCGGGCCCTGTAAATTGTAGGAAGCTGACAACAGTGTTGAGTCTGTTCTTGGTGCGCTGCAGCGTCGGATGCATGAGCGAGAATCAAACAGGAGGCTTTCTGTGTGATGTCCTGTGTAGACAGAAACTTGAGACGGGCCGCTCCTCCAGTGTCAATTCTACTGAGTGTTCAGTAACTAACTTATTCAACAACCACTGGAATAGAGTTCTTCTAGAGCAGCAAATGGACGCTCAGCTAATCAGGAAATCCTCCTTTTACGGAGTCGGACCGTTCATTGCCTTACTTACAGCACGTGAGCGCGCCGTCCGGCTCGTTCCTGAACTAGATTTCCAGTCCATACCTACATACCATATTATTCATTTTAATATTATCCTCCCATCTATTTGAAAGTCTTTCGAGTGCTTTCTTTCTTTGAGGTTTCTCAAACATAATTTTGCATATTCATAAAAGCCTTTCAAGCGTGCTACATGACCCGCCGGCACCCTCCTTGATTTGGCCATCTAAACAACACCGCAGAATTGTTGGGACGTAAATAAGATAGAAATCTCCACTTAGTTAACTGAGACGGTAGAAAGTCTAGGCTAGGAACGAAAACTGTATTCTCTTGAAGTTTTTGTTACATGTCTCTGAAATCGCTGCCCTAAAAAATGTGCCTGAAATTAGAATATGAATGCGATACCGTCTGTAGGGTGCAGCAGTGATGTTCGCGTTCTGAAGTGGCAGAACCGTAACGGAAACCTTGGCAGCTGAAACTTGGACGCGAGTCAATTATTCTGTCCCCTCTTACTGTGCAAGTAGCGTAAAGACGCCTACCAGGAATGTTTATAAACCCTTAAAAGTTGTCACTCGATGGTATTGTTTCCTTAGACACCATCGTTATGAATAATTCCAGACTTCCGGCTAGCTTCCGATCGATTTTCGATTTCCACAGTTCCTTCATAATATCATAAACACTACAGATACAGACAAGAATGACACAAGTAACTCGACGTGGTACACGCACTGCTTTTGCATTAACGGCTGAGCCTTGAATTCCAGACTGGGACGAAGGAAACACGTTTGTAATGACGTTTGGTTTCGGGAATGCTTTTAACTTGTTTTTTCTTCGCGTATTTCGCACTTACGGTCGTTAGTGCTTATGCGCAAGTATGTGCAAGGACTTGACTGTCGTCTAAAGGAAATATTTCCGAACAATCTTGACCTGAAGGTTCAACTTGATAGCCATGATGAGGGCTTGCCCATGACATCATCGCAGGCGTGAATCTATTTCTTTCTATTTCTGGAGTATTTCTTAATCGACTGTAGGTCTTGTGGCCTCAGCCGATGTAGCCACTCGTCTGCACATGAAACTCGCCACGGAGGCGCAAAACTTATGTCTTCCTGCAACGCGTGGGATTTGAGGTTCTCGCAGCGGTCCTCATGAATATTGTACTTCTACTCTTAGGGTACAACAGCGTGGACTGGCGTTACACAGAAGCCTACGGGACCCATCTTCAGGGTATTCCAAGAAAACCTTTTTACGTCGCATTTATCAGTTAAGGATATACGTTAATTTGTGAATGTTCTTAAGCCCGAGCCTTCCGGTAAATTTCCTTATTTGAAGTTTTGTTTGCTGTCAGAAATAATTGCTCTACATTCACATTGCGCATCACAGACGGCAAAAACGTGGGTTTAACCCTTTAAAGACGAAGCGTATCTGTTTTATATAAGGACTCAGTGCGTACCGCGCTGTAAACACTCCACTTCGGTTATAAAAAGCAGTCTCTTAATGCTTTATAAGGCAAAAGTTGCTGTTTGTTCTGAGATCCGTACAAAACCCATAAACGCAATGTGGGCACCACGTAGAATTTTTTAATGTTAAACCTGGTGGTACGTAAAGTTACCGCTAGGCTTTAAAAGGTTAAACAAGCTTCCTTTTGTCTCATGGAGCCGGGTGGCGCAGTATGTATAGCGACTAGCTACGGGCTGGACGGTCTGGGTTTCGAATCCCGGTGGAGGCAAGGGAGTGTCTCTTCTCCAGATCCGTCCGGACGGGCTCTGGATCCCACCCAAAATGATATTCCTTTGCTTCTGGTCCTCTTTCTCGGGGGTAAAGCGGTCGGGGCATGAAGTTGACCACCCACCTCCATCTAGAGCCGGGGTTATGAATGAGTGGAGCTATACCTCTTCTTCCCTTATCTGCCCTCGCGTCATGGATAGGGACAACTTATGTCTCTGAGGAACTGCAGCCTCTGATTGGTCCGTTTTTATCTCCAAGGTGATAAATGAATAGATGTGGAGTATTTTTGGAATGGTAACAAACATGGGAAGATGTAAGTACTAAGAAGAAAAATGTAGCCCAGTGCCATTTCGTCCCCCGCAGGTCTCAAGCAGTCTGTAGCCTACGTGGAATGAAAGTGGGCGTCCGCAGTGCGAAGCCGATGCCTGCCCCATGGCTTTAAACAGGCTTTGCTGTACCCGTAACTGTAATCAAAGTTCGTTCTGTAATACGCTTAGTCACGACGTTGGTAACCTTGAATACTGGACAGGCATACGAAAATGCGTCCCATCACTTTTTCTTACACATAAATAGATGGAAATTCGTAAGTGGGATAAATAGTTCCCAGCAAGCCAGTCCGTGTTCAAACTGTGGTACTCTTCCTCTGTTATGTCAGATTTTTGACGTTAGATAGCGTACGCTTACTGGGAGGACACAGCAGTACCACCATATTAGGCGACTTTATCATCTTCCTTGTAAGATCTGGGGTCATTTCGGCTGTACTGTGAAGTTTACCGTTTTGGGGTTGTGATGAAGCATTATCCTTCTATTCAGAACATAAATGAAACATGTTCTTCCCAAAGGTTAGTACCTGCCTGCCTGCCTGCCGGCCTGCCTGCCTGCCTGCCTGCCTGCCTGCCTGCCTGCCTGCCTGCCTGCCGGCCTGCCTGCCTGCCTGCCTGCCTGCCTGCCTGCATGCCTGCCTGCATGCCTGCCTGCCTGCCTGCCTGCCTGTCAGTCAGTCTGTCTGTCTGTCTGTCTGTCTGTCTGTGTGTCGAGCTGCACGGCGTCGCATCCCGAAAGAAAAGAATGATTAGTCTGTACTCGTTTTGCAAAGTAGTTCAAACCCTTCGTGAATTAAAAGTGCGTGGACTGCAACTGATCTTCCCTTCAGTTTAAAGCCAGAAAGTGAAATTGCGATAACTCTAATGCATAGGCCTATATACAGTCGAACCCTGTTGTAACGATATCGGTTTATTCGATACCTCGACTATAGAGCCATTCGTCACTTTTAGCCGTAACATTATACTCCTCAGTTATAACGACGTTCGTTTATAATGACACAGACTATTCAGACCCTTTCATGACGTTATAACAGAGAAAGAGGTCAAATCGTTAAGGAACCTAAGTATATAATTCAACTAAGTAAGCTGGCCCCTGTGCTTTCTTAGTGTAGACACGTCATGTTGTGAAGGTATAGCTCAACCATCCTTAATCTCGACAGTACGTAGAGTTCAGGTATCAGATTCACGGCCGGCCGCTTTAATTCCGGAAAAGAATCCCCCTTCAGCCATTGAATAAGAACCGGGGTGAGCCCCAGACCCTCGGTCTGTGGCCTTTAGAAAATATATCTTCCGTCCGCGTCGGGAGTCGAATCGCCTTCCTCTCTTGTCCAACCTGTAGCGTACTCACTGAGCTGTCGTCACTCCATCGAGTTTATTTATTTATTTATTTATTATATTCATAAGACTTGAAGCTTCAACGGCGACTGTATGTCATAGAATCTCCTCTGCCGATCAGCCTGATCAGTCAGCAGCAGAAGTCAGCAGGGGATGCACACCGAAACGGCGTGCTTCCGCACCGGACTAAAGACCTGTGTGCATTTATGGTAATATCTCGCTGAATTCTTCTTAGAATGAGAAATGTTTCAGACACAAGTTGTAGAGAAAACCAAAACACACATTTTATGTTCGACAACTTTTTCCCGAAAATCGTTCCGTTTATGAAATAATGTGGAAAAATGTGGTAGGGCCAGACAGGCCACAGATGGCAATATAATACGGCGCATGCGCGTTGCGTGCTGGATAAGTAAGGTAACAGACACAGACTCAGAATATGTAATACTTCGGGCTTTTCCACGGCAACAATGGTTGCGCGAACGCGCGTCAGTGTTACGTTTATACCTACACTTTCTTGTTCTTCCTTACGCAGTGACATTTTTTTATTTATAGCCCTTGGTAGGTTTTATGTTGCTATCGAGAGGCTTGTTGTGAAGGTGGGAAGGTAGAATTTTCGAAGTTGGTCATAGCGTTTAATAGTTTGTTCTGGAAACTGCGTACTTATTTCCAGATAGGATCTCAGTCTTTACAAGAATATCATCGCCTCTGCTGCGTGCAAAAACTGACCGTAGCCGAAGGCGTGTCATGACGACTGTACTTAAGTATTCAGGTCACGAACAGGCTGCCGGTTTACACGTGACTGTAAGCCAAGAACGTATGTGAGGTGATGCTTTTTTTTTTACAGTGCTACGGCAGGACTCAAGTGAAAAAGCCAACTAGGTCCCTACTCAAGTGAAAAAGCCAACTAGGTCCCTACTCAAGTGAAAAAGCCAACTAGGTCCCTGGTCTTATGGGTCTGTGTTACGAGGAGAGTCAGCTTATGCTTTCATCACGTGTGTGGCACCGCGCGACCGACTGCTTGACCCTTGAAGATGGGACAGATAGACTCTCCGCGAAACATCGATACGACGTTACCATTCCACGCTACGTAAAATTCCAAAACAGCGCAGATCTGTTTTACACTGCGGCAGGAGCGTGAATCACGCATTTCACGTACTCATTGAGTAGGAGAAGGGATGTACCACAGCGCTGGGCTGGACGGTTTGGAGAAGCGAAATTTCTTGCCCGTGCAGTCGATTGAACCACGACTGTGGACACGTCCAGCACGTAGCCTATTTCTTATACCAACTGCATTACCACGGTTTCTCTTGCAAATACGATACTAGGTTAAACCTGACAGTCAAGTTAACCCAAGAAAGCTGCTGATGGCTTGTCATACGAATCTTCCAACATCATTTAGCACTTTGTTACATCGCTTCCCCTGAGCAGCTGCTTAATTGCTTTTCCAGCCGTAGGAAATTCAAAGATCCATTACTGTCATCACCAAATCCCTTGTCCTGAGAAACACTGTCACATCCCTAAGATATATTTTGTTATTATCCAGGACGCTGCTTCCCGCGAGTTTGCTACGTTCAATTACGTCTTACATGCTGTGAGGCTGTACATTGTCGGTATATTTCAGCCTCCTTTAGCGATCAGTCTAATGTTTTGGTAACGCTGCAGGCTTGTTTTTTAATATATCTTGTTCGATTCTTAGTGTGGTTAGTCTTTACTCTGAGTTGGTATTTTCTCGTGGTTTTTCCGTCAGCTGGCGAATGCGACGGTGCAATCTGTGAAAGAAACTGCGACCACGTTCTTCCAAATCCTGACCTCACATTTTTTATCATCTTTCCATATGTGTAGGATATAAGACCTGTAACATAAACATTTGTTAAATAACTTAAACAATAAATTATTTTACATAAAATTTTACAGGGATTTTCTTATTTTCAATGTCAAATTCTTACTTAAAATTTGTAGAATATTCTGCTCGCAACAAACAGAAAATATTTAATCGTTTTCATACTGGCATTCTTCTGGATTAAGTTTGAAATATTCAGTTTCTACCTCACAGAGAACACACTGTGTTTATTCTGAAGACCAGTGGGTTCATGTAATTTAGGGAACTAAGGGCTGTTTTTTGTTACAATCATATGCAACCCATACTTGTGGCACAGTGGAGAGTGTCTTAGTGTTACAGACGGTGGTGCCTTAAACAGTTAAGTTTGTGTGACTTGGATTCATTACTGTCATTCCTAGCGTACTTAAGACTTCTGTACCAGTTACTAATTAGTCAACGTTCTTCGTGTAATGACCCAAAAAGGCTAGGTGAAAATTACATAGTAACCGGAAATAACACAGCATGTATGTATATTATATTTATCTAAAGTAGCGCATACTCACACAGCGTGTGCACCAAGTCCTTCTTTTACGCTCTAGCTGCGTTCATGAAAACGTGGGCATAAGTCAAAAAGGTGTAAATCAAAATTGTATTCCCATAAGAAAAGGGGCTTATATAAACGTAAATAAACCAGCCAAAGGGCGTTAAACCGAAAACGAAAGTTCAAAAAGTAAGAAGTGGTGTAAATTGGCAAGGAACATTAAAGCAAAAAGACGTAAAACATGCCTAGGTATGTGTCTGTGTGTGTATATAATACCATATGGGATATTATATATATATATATGTGTGTGTGTGTGTGTATAATATCCCCTACCATACTAACACAATGTGTGTTTGTGTGTGCAGTATTTTCACACTCAGTTAACTTCAATGATTATACTAAGCATTCCATTTTACTGTACTTCACAGACTGTGATTCCCAAAATAATCTTTGCCAAGGAAATGTAAAAAATAAAACACGTTACTGAGCAAATCTTCCTTTTCGATGAACATATATACGGCAGACGAGTCAGCGTCAACAAGACCGGTTCGTAATGTAAGCAATGTGCAGTGGGCTGCTGATTAATGGATACATGCAGCTTGTGTTCAGAAATCCCGCGGTTACGCTCGTCAGAACAAGTGTCTTGTTTCGGAGCACAATAGGTTAGAGGAAAGCATGGCACAGGAAAGGATCTTTGTGTTTGTTGAAGTTGCAACCAGCGGAAACAAGACATTCTTCTGTCACATGCAACAGGAAACCCTGAATACATTCAGAAGAGGTTGCTGCATACATACACGGACTTGTAACTGCAAGTCAACATAGAGTGAGATGTCGGCTTGATGGTAGCTCTCACTGGGGTAAGTTTGGAGTGAAATCACACAGTGTACGTCACCTGTTGTAGGAAAGCAGCGTCGTTTCTTTCGTACATATGCAATGCCACGTATCAGTGTTGCTTTTCTTGCATAATTCTCACGTGTACATGCTTCCATCTGTATGTTCCACCGTATGTCGTTTGAATCACATGCCGCATTACAGTCTGTTTTGTATGAAGTGTACTAACACCAGTGAAATGCCTTTGGAAACATAACTGAAGAATTTAACAGCTCCAATCTACAGTTACGGTTTCCAGAGAAGACTTTCTTTTGACCCTTAAAGGACTCTCTGGAACTCACGATTTCACTGAATAAGAGCAGGGCATGGAACTTATTGTGGTAAGGGGTGAGACTGCAATGCCGAGTGAAGCATAGGGGTACACGTACCTCTCCTCCCGTTTGTTGCTGCCATCTGTTGGACGTCTTCTTATCCTCTACTTGTGCCAATGATCCATACTGATGAACGACGCAGGGTCAAGAACAAACCGTCTCCAGTTTGTTTGTTTGTTGGGCATTGCCCATTCTGTGCCCGGTTCCTACGACGGGTACAACTACGGTCTACTCATCGACCGCGAAAATATTCTGTGCCTACATTTAAATGCGTCTCTTCGTGTCCGCACTGTGCCTTGGACGTGATTGCTCGGGAGGACACTTCTATTCAGACACAGTGAAGAACATATGACTGGCTATTGTATGGAACGCGACTGTCCGTATAGTTTGTGTCGGGCCTTATATGCACAACCTTTTAGGAACTAGTTGTTTAATATTCTGAAAGCGGCAGTGAAACCAACACCTGAAACGTTTGTATCATATGTGTGCTATGGACAGTGGACAATAGCCAGCATAACATCAGTCTAACGAACGAACACTTGTTATAGAGGTGCGTAAAACTGCTTGATACGAATGCCGTGCCATAGGAGGCCATGCACAAGAATGTCTTCTGGGATGTGACATCATGCAGTCTGATAGACATTTACCAATCATTCTGAGGACACTGATACCCTCTATGTTCAGGATGGAGACAGACGGTCCCTCTAAAACGTTGGTACACATCTGCCATACTACACGGCGTCACATCCCACAATACATTATTCTGCGTAGTTACCGCGGTGAGAACTTCAAATCTCGTACAGGAGAGACAGTCCACGGACCTAATGTTTAATTTCTCGGCTCAAATAGTGGTTGTATAAATCATTTCTTTATCACTTTCACTGTGCTCCTTACGTGGGTCGGAATGCTTCAGTCGGTATAGCGACTCGCTACGGGACGGATGGTCTGGGGATCGAATCCCGGTGGGGGCGACTGTCCGTTAGAGGCCAGAGGGTTTACTTGGGACGTAAATTGAATATAGACAAAATTAACATAGACGTGCACACAAATCTGTACAGAAATATAATGGAAGGCCCCCCCCCCCAATAATAGGAATAGCATTCAATAATATGTGTACAGCTGTGAACAACAACAAAAATTGTGGTTTCAGTGTACTGCATGGTCTGACCGTCTGAGAAGTTTCCAGAAGGCGATGATCTCAATGCGCCTCGGTGTCACGTTGCACGTACGTTTCCTAGCGTTACGGCATGCGTGAATATGCCTCGTGTACTGCGGTGTGCGCATGTGTAGGCTGTTTCTTTAAAAATGAATTCAATTACATTCCTGGCTGAAGGCGATTTATTGTTAAAGAAGTGGGAGAAACGCTGCAAATGTAATGGCTCGTTGTTGCAGAGAAGCGTTAAGAGTTACGGAGCGAGAACAGTCGTTCACGTTCGGATGAACGCCCTGCGTTGGAGTAAGCCTAGCAGTTATTTTCAGTTCATTGTGTTTGTCAGATTGAGGACGTATGGAAGTATGTCTGCTTGGTCTGCTGCTATTGATTGAACCAGTTCCTCTTTTTTTTTTTTTTCTTTTTTGGTTCATGACAAAGAATTGAATAAGTGTCGTTTTATTGACACAGTCCTTTGTACATACAGTTCAGCAAAAGGGAACATGCCCATGTTACGTGAAGAACGGCTGGTCATAAGCGAACCTGAAAAGGTAATAACCACCCAAGTAAATAACCTAACCAAAGCCAGTCTAGCAACCAGTGGACTTAGCCAACCAACCAACCAACCAAACAGTTTAACCCACTAACTGACTAGAGGTGTAAGCGTATCAACCAACGCAACCAACAAGCCGAAATAACCAACCAATACAGTGGTTGTTCGGTAATCCGGGTCCCCGTGTGGTGCGGACAATTTTGGGCCAACTATAGCCCACTATTTCTCACTGAAAGTATTATTACAGTATGTGTGTTGATGTAATATGATTGTGAGAAACAAATTGGGCATTTGGTTGGCTGTTGTCATATTTTACCTATCAATGCATGGAATGAATAACATTAACCCTTTAAAGACGAAGCGTATCTGTTTTATATAAGGACTCAGTGCGTACCGCACAGTAAACACTTTTCTTCTCGGTTATAGAAACCAGTCTCTTAACGTTTTATAAGGCAAAACTTGCTGTTTGTTCTGAGATCCGTACAAAACACATAAACGCAACGTGGGCACCACGTAGAATTTTTTAATGTTAAACCTGGTCGTACGTAAAGTTACCGCTAGGGTTTAAAAGGTTAAATTGGTACTATATTATTATTATTATTATTATTATTATTATTATTATATGCTGTTATGTGCAATATTTCCAGTTTAAGACGTTTTAGTTTAGCACTGACTGATATTTTGTATGTTACGTATACCCAGGTAATGCGAACCGCCCCTCATCACATATAATCCGAATGACCGAGGCACGGCTGTACTCAAATGAACCAACCAAGTAACCAGTCTGGTTAAGCAGTCAGCCTGACCAACTGAACAAACGAAACAACCAGCCGAATGCACAATGATATGATGATCCATTTCAACCAGACTTGTGAAATTGACCTCTACAGAGCTCTGACGATGGCGTATGATTCACAGAGACAGCCTTCTTTTTTGACTTTGTCGATCATACAATTTTTATAGACGTTCAACGTTTCGGAAGACGGCTGTGCTTCCGTCTTCAGGCAAAGAAGCATTTACTCTGGTGGACCTCTTAGATAGAGCTGGACTCTATACATCAGTAAACTTATTAATATGTGCACCTGAGAACAGATCTAGTCCAGGGTAGTAACAGCGAAATGGCTATTAAGAATTGGAAATTAGCTAGTATACTCAAAAATAAAACCTGAACCAATCAACAATTTAAACACCATGAAAAGAACCATGATCTTGGAGTCAACATGCCACAGACACAGCATAAACAACCAAAACACACACATTTATAGTTCTTATCACCACTAAGAATTTTAAATATGTGTTTCGGTTTTTTTATATTCTCAGATGCATGTCTTAACAGGTTTACTGATGTGTGGTACCCAGTGACTGAGAACAGCTTGATCTAACGGGTCCACAAGAGTTAGTGTTCTTTGCCTGAAGACTGAAGCAAAGCCGCCTTCCGGAAAGTCTTGCGTCTTTAAAGATTAGACGATTGACAAAGTCCAGAAAAAGAAGATTGTGTCTGTGAATTAGTCTTGCGAAGTTTGAAGTTGTCCGTACAGCGTACGTGTAAATCTAATTTGTATTATTTTAGCCAACTTGTACACTAAAAAACAATATATCAGGTTTCACATATTTCCCGACATGTTTCGATGTAGGCTGCACCATCTTCAGGGGAAGCTATATTGGAGCGCTTCGCCTGAAGATGAAATTCCCGACATGTTTCGGTGTAGGCTGCACCATCTTCAGGGGAAGCTATATTGGAGCGCTTCCCCTGAAGATGATGCAGCCTACATCGAAACATGTCGGGAATTATGTGAAGCCTGATATATTGTTTTTTAGTGTACGATTTGGTTAAAATAATACAAATTAGACTTGAGAAGTTGTGTATGGAGATCAATCACAAGTCTCGTTAAGGTCAGAAACTTTGTTTGCTACTGTAAAATTTTAACAGTCGAAATCTGTGCTTGTGTAAGTTTGCAGAGAAGTGGGTTACTAAACTCTGCGATAATGATTCGTGCTAGCTTCAGCGCGTGGATTTAAAGTATTTTAATAACCTAAACAAACGGTTTTTACCAGGTCTTTGTTGTTTAATTTCGCAGGCATTTCCATCTTTCCACACTTCTGAAACGCTGGCCTGCACAGGCCTTCTGCAGTTTAGGCGTTACGTGAACTCCATACAGTGAGGTTATGCCCATCCGTCCTTCTCCTCTGTATATTTAATCGCCTAAAGCTCTTGACTTATATTACTGCTGTGTGATACCGGATGATTGTATTACGCAGTCGTTATCCATTATTTTTCTTTCGTGTGGGTCCGTTACGATTGTTGCCTCTGGAAGTGTCACCTTTTATTGACAGATCCATTAGGAACATTTCCAGTAAGAATACAGCTTCATTGCGTGCTTCAGTCTCGTACGTATATCACATTACTTTTCTGTCAGTTCGTTGTGCCCTGTCGTCGCGTTATACCTCTGCATTAAAATGTTCTGTAAACGCAGCCTTTGATTTCTAACATGCCCTGCGGACTCCTCGCAACAAGACAAATACTGTGCAGGCGGCTATCTGCAGACACTGCCAGTGTGTGTTAGTTTGTGTTAATAATTAACACTGTGAAATATGTTTCACAGCCTCCGCTTACAGCTGCTTAGCTGTAGGAAATTAATAAAACAATGAACAGTAAATAGTGAATATAACGCTAGACGTTGGACGCAGTCTAAGAAGCTGATAATATGAAGTCTGATGTAGCATCGTTAGAATTTTACAGAAATGAAAACAGTTTTTAATTGTATGTATAGCTGTGTAACGACACGTTATCAACTGAATATATTGTATGGCGTCTGTACTAAGATGACTGTTATTGGCGAATTAGGAAGGGTGTGAAAGGAGACGATCGTGGCCTATTTTAAGGTATTAACCAAGTATTTGCGTGGGAGGAACTGAGGAGAATCCAGGACGACACGTACGGCAGCACAGCTGACCTCTGGAACGAAGTTGCAGCAAAACACTTGGAGCCAGGTGTAAGGAATGCGTTCTTCAGACCCGTAGGAATCTAAATTTAAATTTTTGCTAAATTCCAAGGTATTATTTATTGCAGCGGTTACGTGTAAATGTCATGCTAGCATGAAGATCCGAGTCCTATGGGGTTTGACACCATGTGACAGGTGTATAGGTACCAACAATTCGGAGGTCCTAGCCTCATCCATCTTCAGGTTAGTCCAAGACTACCTGTACTACCATGAATAAGGAGGCAACACGCTCCTCCGATACGCTGTGTCAGGCTTAATGTCCCAGAAGACTCTGAGCTTGTCAGCGCCTGTGTGAGGACCTCAAGTCTGTCATGCTGCGATGAGTTTGCGTAGTCCCTTGTCCCATAGGTCGCGTGGGTTACGTTCATTTCATGTGGCAGTCAGTACTTAAGTTTATAGTAGAGACGGAAATTAAGAGTTAGCACAGGGCTTACCGCATCTGCATGCCGGGAACAAAATAACGTAACGCTGTACTCCTACGCGCCGTAAGGATAGTAACAACCGAAGTCTGGAATATCCAGTAAGGAGTCTTAAAAAACTGTGAAGAAAACGGAAGGAAGAAAAGCCGTGGAGGAATTAAGGGAGAAAGAAGTAATTAATGGAAGCACTGAAGAAATTAAGAAATTAAAATATCTTCGTCTATATGAGGGCTGACCAATATGCGGCCCTCGAGGAAAGCATTTGCGGCCCTCGGTCACCTGAATAGTTTTAGTAGTATAGTTTAACAGGCGTAATATAACAGGGCTACAGAACATAATGTGGCAAGTTTAATGGCAGAGATAATGTTTGGAAACTGTAACTCATCAATTTTAAACGATCCATAACTGTGCATTGAGCAGTAAGGTATGATACTAAAGCCAACAAATGCACATATGTGTATAATACACTTTCATACAGTTATGTGCATGTGTTTGTTTTAATGCCATACCTTATAACTCATCACTTTTAACCTTTTAAAGCCTAGCGGTAACTTTACATACGACCAGGTTTAACATTTAAAAAATTCTACGTGGTGCCCACACTGCGTTTATGTGTTTTGTACGGATCTCAGAACAAACAGGAACTTTGCCTTATAAAACATTAAGAGATTGATTTTCATAGCCGAAGTGGAGAGTGTTTACAGCGCGGTACGCACTGAGTCCTTATATGAAACAGATACGCTTCGTCTTTAAAGGGTTAAACAGCACACAGTAAACCAACCATTCTTTGTGTCTTACCGCCTTGTCATTCAAGCGTACTTAGCGTAACTTATTGTTTGTAAATAACGGCCTTATAGTGAATTCAGTTACCTCCCTTCCGCAGTTTTTTCGACATATGTGTACACGCGTGCCGCTCTCAGGCGAGCCCTTAACGAATTATGTGGCCCTCCTGTGGGTTTAATTTGGCCACCCTGGTATACATGATAAGATAGACCGCTCTTGCAGGAATTGGTAATACGCCGATGTGCGTAGAGCCTTGCTGGCAATTAACGATGGAGTCATCACCAATGACTTGCATGGTGACGGCTGTTTAGTGCGTAGACTGCACTGACTCTACTGACTTAGTGACTTCGATGTGGCCTGCGGCGGCCATTGTCCGTGTCGTTTTAAAACATTCTGAATGAAGACTGTCAACCAAAGAATAGGGCTGCTATCAGCACAATAATTGTGTGAAAAATTGTTTGTAAACGGCAAAGGTCAAATTACCCTCGTGCTTACTAAGCATCGCACCAAGGGGATGTGTACGGGAGTGGAGGTATAATTCCACGCATTGTTTAACCTCGACGTTAGATAGCATGGTCAGATTCACGCCCTGGCCTGTGTACCCGCGGTGCATGATCCTGCTGTATAGGCGGTATAAGGGGACTTGGTAGACGCCGCAGTCAGTCTGGAGAAAAAAATATCTCTTTCCCTTGCCTCGAATCGATCCCTGGATCCTTCGTCGCCTAGCCCAGAGCCTAGTCAGTATTCCGACTGAGCTGTCGCAGCTTACAGGCCAAATTTCTGAACCAAAATGAGAACTTGGCAGCGCCAAGTAATATTCTCTGGGTGTTTTTCTCAGTCTGTAGACAGTTAAAATTTGTAGTATCGGTCGTGTTACGTTGCACGTTTATCCGTCTGTCCGCGCGAAGCAGCATGGTGCGATCGGTTACGTTTTGACGCACTTTCGCTCTACAGGTCCGTACGAAAAGTGTCACATATGTTTAATATGTCCTGAAGCACGAGATGTAAGGATTGCCTAAACGTTGGCGTTAAAGCCTACACGTACAAACTATGTAACTTAGAAACAGCTTTCTCATTTTCACCCCCGATCTCTTTAATCTGTAAGGCAACAGCACTAATTCATGCGTATAAACGCTGTAGGTGTGTTCGAGTGACGTGTCGGACCGTGACTGCCGCCATTTTGTGCATGCCGCAGTAAAATGGCGATACGAAATCCGTTGTTATTTAACCTGGGTCCCGAAATTCGTACTGGGTGTACATGTGTGATGTAACCTCATATATCGAGATGCATTAAACTTTATTTAATGGAGTTAGGCGGAAGAATGACAGAATGAGCAGCGTTATACTTTGTATATTTACTTTTCACCGTGTTTTGTTGGGGCGAAATGCATAATGCAGCTGTGGTAGGTAAATGTGTGTGAGGGACACGGTAAGGGAGGCCTAGGCGCAGATGGGAGGATAGTAATAAAATGTATTTCATATAAATGTCCGGGATAGCGTTGTCGGTACAGCGACTCGCTACAGACGGGACGGTCCGGGGTTAGAACCCCGGTGTGCAGAAGAGATATTCTCTTCTGCACACCGATCCAGACCGGCCCTGGGGCCCACCTGGCCCCCTGTACAATGGCTACCGGATCTCATTCCCTGGGGTATCGCAGCCGGGGCGTTGCGTTGATTACTCACCCCATCTAGCACCGAGGTTAAGAATGAGCAGAACTGTACCTTTACTCCCCGTCTGTGGCTGCATTTTAGGTTACGGGGGGAATTTTACTATCAAATAAATGGTCTGTAAAGATGTGGACTGAATTAAAGTGGCTCAGGATTTGTTCCTGTGATGGGTTTTATGTAAGGTGGGGAATATCTTGACTAGCTGAGCGACTGTCAACTTATAAATAAGAATTATGCTCCATGGTGTTAATTTATGAAGTAAATAATTTTGATTTGTTGCATTTGACGCTACAGCTTATTTACGCCGTGCTGTGCTCGTGTTTTTATAATTAAAAGTGAAATCGTTCTGTTGGCGGTTGAAGATTAAGGAAGATCCTATGAATATCATCACATGTTCTTCATCTGTTCGTGATGTTTAGCTAAATCTTTGGGTTTCGTTCTATATGAGTCACCCTGTATAACTGCAGTGAAACATTTCTTTGCTTGTCTGTCGACAAAAGTGAGCCTTAAAATCACACAGATGTGTTGAATTCTGGCATAACAGTGTTGCGCGTATGGTTCTCTTCTGTTAGAAATTTTGGGGAAGGTTTTTGTGTATCACAATACGACATTATACCTGTGATTACAGCCAGTGTAACGGGAGTAGCTGCTTAACATTGGCATTTGGTATGTTACAGAACTTAGCTGCGTTTTCCTATCCGTTCTGCTGGCGTGGGATGTGTTGATACATTCCAGTCTGTTTGGAGTGGAAACAACAGTATTTGACTAAAGATTTTGGTTCGGCCATCAAGGGACCATATGCATTTGATCAAGAGATCTTCCGAATGCTTTACATGGATCAGTGTTGAGTACAGTGTGCTGGGCGGAATATTTAGACTGAAGGGAGAGAGAAGTAACAAGAGAATGGAGAAAACTGCAGAACGGGGGAATTTAATTAGTGATACTGTTTATTCATTAAGTAAGATGAGTGCCGACAGCATGCATAGCGAATGGATGATAATGGAGTGTACAAAATGGTAGCGAAGTGCACAGACCAAGGGGGCAAACTGAGGTACGTCCGAGAAAAGGGTGGAGTGAACTTTGAAGCCTGAACAGGCATTACTGCTTGTGTCATGAGGTGAAGAAGGATAGGATGCTGCTCACTGAAACAGGGCGATGAAATCACGGATTATGATAAGGTAGACCAAGTGATAAACATGGGGAGGTAAGAAGTGCATACGAAACTTTATTCGGAATGCATTATGTGAAGAGACTAGTTGAAAATCTAAGGCATAGGTTGGAGGATAATATTAAAATTGTTCTTAGAGAATTGGAGGGTGTGCGTCAGATTTTGCCCACGTTAGAGACCAGTATTGGATTTTGTGAATACGGAAATGAACTTCTGTTTTTCGCAAAATGAAGTTGTTGTGTTCTCAAAGAATTTTCTGTCCCATTATCTTTGTGTTCGCCATGATACACGTCACTGCCATCATGACATGCGACTGACGAAATAATTGTGTGGTTCTGGCGATACGTTGACTGCCTGGCCTTGTCTCCTTACGTACCCGATGACGTCCGTGTAATGACCGATAAAAGCGAACTCCCAGTTTAATCGGTTAGCTGGAAAAAGCAATATGTCCATGAGCGGAGAGGCGGCCAGGATAGCGTAGTCGGGCCGGACGGCCCACGGCCCACCCAACGTCTTCTACAATGGGAGCAGGATCTCTTTCCCGGGGGTAAAGCGGCTGGGGCGTGACGTTGACCACCCATCTCCTTCGAGCGCCGAAGTTGTGACTGAGCAGAATTGTACCTCTGTTCCCCTCTCTCTACTTTCATGGCATGTTACGGGGTGAACTATACCTTACCGCTGTCGGAGAAATACTTATGTTCCCTTTTTACACTAACAGATGAAACTGTGTCGCAACATTCTGTTTCAGAAATAGTA
Source organism: Coptotermes formosanus (assembly GCA_013340265.1). NCBI lineage: Eukaryota > Metazoa > Arthropoda > Insecta > Blattodea > Rhinotermitidae > Coptotermes > Coptotermes formosanus. The sequence goes on from BLKM01000706.1 coordinate 1,980,548, forward strand.
GCCTCTTGGCATGATAAGCATATAGTCATTGTTCGGTTGGCAAGATAATGCTTAACAGATTTCTGTTTAGGTCAGGGATCATAGATAGAAGAATTGGTGAGTAATCCGTTGCATTTGTAACTTGATTCCGTCATTTGTGTTCAGTCCTCGAAGTTTGAACGTCTAGTTCTTGCGACACTGCGAATTGCAAAGTAGTGTGGGATGCTGGCACTTTTCTCGAATACACTGAGTTTTAAAACACAATAACAGGCTCAAGAGTTAATCTCGGGCCCTAATACTACGGCCAGGACCGCGTTAATGTCCTTTAACAGGGCGCAATCCAGGGTTGTTATCGGCCTCCTTACTGGGCATAACACCCTGAGAAGACATCTCCACACAATGGGGCTGTTAGTCCCCTGTGCAGGAAATGTGGAGCTGGAGAGGAAACCTCAGCCCATGTGCTGTGTGAGTGTGAAGCCTTGGCAACACTCAGATATATCTGTCTGGGGTCCTTTTTTCTGGACCCTGAGAATGTGCGAGATCTGAGTCTAAGGGCCATATGGAACTTCTTTAGGAGGACAGGGCTCTTGTGACTTGGAACTAATGAGGGGACACAAAGGGCCTGTGAAGGCCTACGTGCAACGGGACCGTGAGGACTCGACCCACATTTACTTACTACAAAACACAATAAACATGGAACTATTTTGGCCAAGATGTAACCTCAGAGTTACTCAGTTCAAATGTCGGAAATTTGCCGGCAGTTCTGATTGTATCGTGTGTCTTGTTTCTCACTCGATCCATGGCATTTCCGGAATCTTAACACATTCCATGTTACAATCGAGATATATCAATTAGAGCTGGCCCCTTATTCTAAGTAGTAAGATATGTTTCATTTATGACACGAGGTAACGCGCACGTCTTTAGCACTGTTAAGTAACAGTCTGTGTTTCCGCACAGTGAATTCAATAATATTATGGAAAGATACATGACCTTATTTTTAACAAGACAGCCAATGTACATATAGCGTAACATTGAGGCGCGTTCGCGTAACCATTGTTGCTGTGGAAAAGCAAGAAGTAGTAAATATTGAGTGTGTGTCTGTATTCTTGCCTTAGTTATCTGACATGCAAAGCGCATCTTTTCTGCGCCACATTATATTGCCATCTGTGGCCTGTCTGGTTCTACCATATTTTTCCACATTATCTCATAAACGGCACGATTTTCAGAAAAACGTTATTGGACATAAAATTTGAGTTTTGATTTTCTCTAAAACTGTCGTCTGATACATTTCTCATTCAAAGAATAATTCATCGGAATATTATCATAAACGTACATAGGTCTTCATGTAAAGTGCCCGTTATTCTTGTCAAATTTTAATGAAACTTGAATTTTTTCAACAGATTTTTTAAGAATCCTCAAATATCAAATTTCATGAAAATCCGTCCAGTGATAACCGAGTGGACACGCATACAGACGGATAGACATGTTGAAGCTAATAGTCGCTTTTCACAATCTTGCGAATCGCACCTATTAAAAAGGTTGGGCTTCCATTCTCCTTAACAATTGTTTTGCTGCTTTCCATGTAAAATTACAATATCACCTAATTTTCTCGTTGTCAGCTTTGGCGAGGACCCTTATCAGTTGGCCTTTTAACAATATCGCATATGATAAATGTGGATCGGAAAGAGGTACATGGTCTGCTGTGTATATAAACAATAATGTGTGTAGCGAGGAAATGCACGGAGCGAACCGGCTGGTGTACTGCTACGCTTTGTGTCTTATTTGACATACACCGTTTCTTAATAATACTGTTCATTTTATGCACCCAGCAGTTAGTAACAAGTCATACTGGCATACATGACGCCATTTTCAGGGCGTGCGTATCTTGTTATATACACTGAGTTTTATTACAAGTTATTATAATTTGAAGGATCTCGTGTTATATTGTGTCGAGTCATTTATAGTATCATTATTGTTATTGTAAAGCAGTTGTAATAATTCAAATCAATTCAGTAGGTTTTTACTAACGTACAGGCTGAACGACCCAAGTGCCCATTTTAAAGCCAGCACAAGAACTCGATTTTGTTTTTCCATGGCACAACAGCCCCTAGCGGGCCAGGGGCTCCTTATTATTGACACTTCACGATCACACTCAGTTATACACACCACAGTCGGTAGGACTCCTCTGGACGAGTGATCGGCCCGAAGCAGAGACCTCTACCTGACAACACACAACACCTACAAGAGACAGACATCCATTCGCGCGGCGGGATTGTGAGTGAAATCCCGTTGTGTGTGGGCGCAGAACTTAGTTTGTACACTAGAGGAAGGACGTGGACTTGCCTCCATGCTTGTGACTGAAATTTTAGACGTTGCCCGCCGTCTTGGGTTAAAGATCCACAGCGTTTTGGATTCATACTGTGCTGCTGGAGTAGGTGTCGCCTGAAGACGGAGGTACATCCAGTTGCTGGTACGTTGTGGGCTTTTAACCTACGACGATGGGCTGTGTCCAGCATGCAGTTTCGACCATGGCCATGCACTCATTTGTGTATTCCAACATGCGCATATCAATTGTATAAAATTATACGTTATCCATAAACGTGGACCCCCCCACCCCTACATGTTTCAGCGATACTTCGCCGTCCTCAGGGAGACGTCAATACAAAGGAATGTATAATACTGATACATAAATAACATTATGTGTTTGGTCTGATGTAACCTTTATTTATCATTATTGTTTGAAACAGCACATGTTTCGACCAAGCCGATCATCATCAGGTGTTTATTTATACAAAAACTTAAAACTCGAGGTAAAGATGTAAATTTTTTTGTGAGGCGTGTCAAATGATATAAAATGTAAAATACAAATTACAGTCGACGTGTAATTATTGGTGTTGTGTCATTACAAGTCAACTATAATATGTATTTTATGGTTCTATATCATTTGTAAAATCTCGCAAAATTTTATATTTTTATCTTGAGTTTTAAGTTTTTGTGTAAACAAACACCTGATGATGATCGGCTTAATCGAAATATGTAGTGCTTGAAATAATAATAATAATAATAATAATAATAATAATAATAATAATAATAATACAGCAAACGTTATACACCAGAAACTGGCAGAAGCAGCTGAACTAATTGAAGACAAATGCCCGTACCATAGGTACAAACCAGCAAACGTGCTGGAGAATGACAACTTCAAACCGTACTGGAATAGCAGCATTATTACGGACAAAACGATACCTTTCAACCGACCTGACATAACTTTCACGAAAAAGAAAACAAAAAATATCTTCCTAATAGACATAGCTATTCCAAATACACACAATCTCGCCAAAACAAGAAATGAAAAACAAAAGAAGTACCAAGAACTAGCGAACGAAATACGTGATACGTGGAAGCAGGACGCAGTACAAGTGGTCCCGATAGTAATTTCAGCTACGGGAATAATTCCAAAGTCACTGTCACAAAGTTTAAAGAGACTTAACCTGCACCCAAACACATATATACAAATGCAAAAAAGTGGTAATTCTTGGCACATGTTCAATTGTAAGAAATTTCCTAAATTACACGTAAGACCACCGAGCCTAATCCTGTTGATGATACATCGCAGGATAGGTGAATATTTCCCAGCTAAACTGAGAAGTGAGAAATTTGGATGATGATGATGATGATGATAATAATAATAATAATAATAATACAGCTTGTGTCAGACGGAACATGTAGTGTTATTGATGCAACTCTATATGCACAGCGGGATTGATACATACTTGTAGTTGTAAATACAGTAATGTGGATGTTATGGCTAGTGTGATGTCGTTGACGTATTCTTGGTTAAAATACAGTCATTTATTACACACAATGTATGCCGTTACTTGCAAACAGACATCTAATATCGAAGTTTTCGATCCGGAAGGATCAAGTCTCTGTGCCGCGTATGGCTGTGTCTGTGTAGGAGCTACATAATTTACACTCTTACCGGATATTAGGGCGATATACCCCAGATAGATAGATGGGAGGGGTATGTAGCACGCATGAGAGTCTTGAAATGTATGTAATATTTTAGTTACAAAATCTGAATGAAAGAGGGGCGTAAATGGGAGAATGTTATGAGCATTGATACTGAGTATTTAGGGTGTAATAAAGTGGATTGGGTTTAACTGGCTCAGAGTTCGGTCGATATGCGGGCGCTTATGGAGCATTAACGAACCTTCGTGTTTCATACAAAGCGAGGAATGCCTTGACTAGCTGGCCGATTGCTTGTCTATAAGTTCAGTTCAGTTCAGTTCACTTAATGAGAGAATGAACGTTTCCCATCTCCTTCCTGTCTCCTAGGAGAAAAAGTGTACTTTGGTAACACGCTTCTTTGTCTAGTGCTTTCCTTGACGGTCTCCAGAGACATCCAAGTAAAAATGTCACTGCATACTTGCTAGTTGTAACTTAATCTTATTTGTTCGGCAGAGATCTGTTTTTACTGACTTGCCTTTCTATGCCCACCTGTTGTCTTGGTACTAAACATAATGGAGTTACGTCACGCTCCGTTTTTATCTGCGAACACGTAACTGTGTTCTGTGTCGCAGACTGACGGGCATTTTTATTGCAGACGGCACTGGAACATATTTTTTGGGCAATTCCATGTCTTAACAGTAGATTTAAACTGACAAATGTAGAACAAGGCACAAGCGTTTTTATGTCGGCTTTTCCTTTCGGAGATCCGGGTTTGATGCGAGGGTGGTTTGTCATTGTACTGGGTCTCCGTACAGACACCCCCCCCCCTCCAGTTACTCAGTAGTTTCCTTCCGGGTGGTCCGACGCAAGTCGAATTTTGCGTAAGTCGGAATTGAGACTACATATGGTCAACTACGTATGTACGTATACAAAGGAGTCCAGTTTAAATCCAGTTTAAATCGAAACTTCAAAATAGTGGAAACTGATAGACCGCAGCATGACTGCCCTGCTGCCTGTGTTATCGCCCAGCAGTATTCTTCCGCCACTTAGTCTCATTGCGCTTTCACTCCTGCAGGGAAAGATTCGGCATGCCTTTCAGAAGTGCTATTATTTGAAATGTTTTTTCTTCTAAAATTGCGTGCATGAAATTGCGTAAGTCGGGGAGTGTTTGTACTTGGGTGTGTGTTTATGCGTGTAGGGGTAGAGACAGAGAGAGAGAGAGAAGTCAACCAAACCCATTGATCTGCTCGTCCCGAGTACAATAATCTTTGAATTCCTTTGTACTATCCCCTGTGGCCCACCTGTTTTTATTTGTCCAAAGATAAAGGCCTGAAAATTTGAACACTTAGTAATATCTGACATAGATGTCGTATGACATAAGGCACAGTACTTCATAGCCCTGTGTCATGTACGTAATGTGAAGGTAAGTTGGCTGGTGCGGGGTAAATTACAATCACGTGGGTAGGAGGCGGTTTGCATCGTGGAGAAATACGTGGCAAGTAATGAGTCGACACTTAGCCACACTTACGCGCACGCACTCATGCGGCGTGGGGTCAAACGAAATCCTTAAGTGTGTGAAAAAATCGAGACCCTACTGTGTGCAGCTTTGGGCAGAGCAAGTAATTAGCGTGGGTTTAGAAGTATGCAGTGGGTGCGGTAGATATGGCAGTATGTTAAAAAATGGCACAGCTCTACCGTACCTGCTGCACTAATTTAGCGGGTGATTTTTAAAGGTTTTTTTTACTTGACTAACCTACGTATATATCAGCAGCGCTGACGTTTTCAAAGGATCGTACCTGCCGGCACTTTGTCATAACCGCGATTAATATGCGGAGTTTCACATCCGACCCGGCACTGGGGTGGACTTCGAGCAGGACCTTTCGTGTCTCGGCGCCCACTTTGTATGTGCTTTGTGACGTAAACGCAGTAGTGTGTTAACATATCCGTCTAGGGTTGTGCCATGGCTCAGGCTGTTAGCCGCTGGCCTGTCACCGCGGAGGCCCACGTTCTATCGTAGGTCAGTCCATGTGGGATTTGTGGTGAACAGAGTACCAATGGGACAGGGTTTTCCCCGAGTACTTCGATTTTCCCCTGTCAGTCATTCCACCGGTGCTCTATGACGAGGAAAAACGATAAAAAAACTAATGATTTTCGTCACAGGGTTGCACCATAAGGCTCAAGGCTGTGGTGCGTCCGTAGCATCTGCTGGGGGGCCCATCTCCACACAAAAGAAAACATGTAAGTTTTTTGGCATGTCGTACGTTCAGATGTACCACACGAATTCTAATGAGGCTGGAGGGTCTACACCGTAATTTGTATCATGAATTTAATTTTGACTTTGTAGTTTCAGGTAAGAAACGACAAAACGCCCGGCAAAAATTCTCCGGTGTCACTTTGTCCACCAGAAATCGACTGAAGTCGAGCCTCCGCCGCGCTGCAAGTCCTTTTTTGTCTACAATAAATAGAGACTGATATAAATGAGGGATTTCTGAAACTGGAATAGGCCGTCATACATGTACTCTGCCTCTTCAATGCCAAAGTGAAAATCAGAATTTTCTGCTCTTGTATTCACGTACAGTAGTAGCAGATTTCTTTACTTTTACGTGTCCTGCTGTGTACACTCCCTCTTAATTTCAGTAGTCATTCGGACTTGACGTAACGTAAAGAATCTGAAATTGTACTTTGGCACGCCAGGAAGAAGAAAAACATATTGCTTGACTTTCAAAGTAAATAAATAAATACATTTCGAAATGAAACAAGGCTGTTTTGGGTGTTCTGCTGTAGTATACGTGAGTCAGGACAACTGAATCAGTGAAATCACTGAACATGGCCTGCACGATCGGTATTCGACTCCTGGCAGGAGCAACGTATGTGGTCGTACAAAGTCGAGACTCTCTTATTAGCCGACCCAGCCTTCGTCCGGACTGATTTCTTCGGGACGTAAGATGAGACTGGCCACTCACATGCATCTCGTTTCGCAGTTAAGTGTGTATGAATAGTCACTTTCAATTTCCATTTACATCTTCATGGCATGGTGCTCAGGTGACTTTGGTTTTAGGCGCGTTCGAAAGGCAGTTGCAGAGAGCAGCACGTAACCTCGCTATGTCTATTCACATAGAAAACCCCGATTTCTACCGGACGGATTTCCATGAAATTTATATTTGGGATTTTTGATAAATTTTGTCGGTATTCCCGTTTTGGTTAAGATAGAACAAGACAAACGCATAATTTGTATGAATACATAGGTACGTTTATGTGATTGGCCAATATAAGTGTGAAACATTCTTCTCTGTGGGGTACGAAGTGAGGCCGAAGAAACAAGTGACGAGCTAAACATCTCGCCCTCTACGAGACAGTTACAGAAAATAGAGTACCTCGTCCTTAGGGAACATACAAGAAACATGATATCTCGCCATTTGCGAGAGACGTACAAAAATGCAATATCTCGACTTTTACGAGATAAGTATAGTAAATAACTCGGAGTTAGAGAGGCCGAAGAAACAGTTAATGATTGAAACATAACAAAGGAAATTCGTAACTGCGTTCAGACTCGATTGAAATTGTTCGTGCATAATAGGAACAAGAAGAGTAGTAGGGACAACAGAGCTAATTGACCAGGAGTGGTAACGTCCTGTGGACATCTCCAAACGCGTGAGTTTACCTTGATGTATGGTACAGGTAGGGCTTTCCCATGCTGAGGGCGATTGAGATGCTACGGAGGTTAGAAATTGTATTGAGTAGAAAATGGAACGGAGTTTCGAGGTGGGGGTGAGATGGGGGGAGTCAGTGGAAGGGGGCGGATGTCAGCCTTCGATCCATGTCGGAGCCATCATGAAAATGACGTGTGGGTGGTGCGGCAATTGATATTAATGAACTTGAAATGCTATGAATGGGGTTGTAACAAGTGTATACCACTTGTAGAGGCTTTGCAGGTCCTATTTTACAACAGTATGTGAACACCAATTATATTTTTAACAAAATCTCTTGCGTCATCGCTGATGCGTATTCGCCAGTTTGTTTTTAACTCTGTATACACTCGTGGAACGTAGTCTGCCTTGAGAAACTAGTATTCCCTCGGCCGGTCAACAAATTCTCCGACTCTTGTCGAACCCTACTGCTCGTCGTCGTGTTCAGAAAAGCCCCACAGAGGACCCTGTCCTTGCCAAGAAGAATCGAGTCCACAGTCTTCTCACCGTGGTCCATTTAACCTTTTAAAGCCTAGCGGTAACTTTACGTACGACCAGGTTTAACATTTAAAAAATTCTACGTGATGCCCACATTGCGTTTATGTGTTTTGTACGGATCTCAGAACAAACAGCAACTTTTGCCTTATAAAACATTAAGAGACTGGTTTTTATAACCGAAGTGGAGAGTGTTTACAGCGCGGTACGCACTGAGTCCTTATATAAAACAGATACGCTTCGTCTTTAAAGGGTTAATATTATCAAACGCCTTCGCAAAGCTACTGCGGTTAGCGACTACTCTCTTCGTCGTGTCTGTCCAACCTTCTGTCCACATAAAATGCTCGACTCCACGGGACTGGTTTTCGTCAAAATTCGTATTTGGTATTATTATTACTAAAATTTCTCAACACGTTTCTGTGCTAGTTAAAGTCGGACGAAGTAACAGACACTGCACGTGAAGGGGTCCTTATATTTACGTCATTTGTCTTTGTAGGTGAGACATTATGTTCTCTGTGATGTACGAACTGATGGTTAAGAAACAGCTGACGATCGAAACATCTCTACTGTCACGACACAAGTACAAGAAATAGACTATCTCGCCTTTTACGAGCTGCAGGAAACACCATATGTCGGCCTTTACGAGAGCGGCAGTAGAAACACGATATATCGTCGTGTAAGAGATGGGTTCAGCCCGTAGATGACGGAGAGACATTTGACGACCTAAACATATCATCCCACGCGGAAAACAAAAGAATGTAGTCATTCTGTGTAGGGTTCATTGAAGGCATATACGAACAGCAAGAATAATGGACATAATGTGGACAGTAAGAGAGGGAATGCGCCAGATGTGTTAGTCCCTGCAGATATTGCTTAACTTATGTCAATATTACGTTTGGGCAACGCGTGGGTCTTCCAATTGATCTGTTCTCTTCAACCGCTGACGTAGCCAGCACCAGGAACCGTCTGTACCCTCATAACCTGCATCCCCGTCACATGTTACAGAATGGTGTACGAGAGAATGTTACTCCTCCAAAGGCTAGTGGTTACTTTATATGCCACCGAATTTAACACTAAAGCAGACGGGAAACTGTCGAATACGTAACACTGGGGTGCTTTCGGATCTCTGTATTCTGGACCCTTCTCAGATGCTCCGATTTGTTCGGTGCCGGCGGACGGACACACCTTCACGTCAAAGATCATAGTCGCTTTTCGCAACTTTTTCTTCAGTCATAATATAGGGTGTTTTTTTTTTCCTGCGTGACCGATAAGCTCCGGCCCAACGTCCCGCCCGACACTCTGCGTTTACACGTACACATTCTGCGCACTGTGTTTGTGTTTGTGTTTTATATGGATCTCAGAACAAACAGCGATTATTCCCCTGAGTGACATTAACTGATTGACTTTAGTAACCGAGACGCAGTGTGTTTACTGCGCGGTGTGAACTGATTCGTCAAATGTCATTCAAGTTAAACCGTGTCCCCTAAAGGGGTAGACTGATTGTGCCGACATAGCTAGGACAGGGGGCGCCACCCACACTTGATGCCTACACGCTGAGGTGGGAAATGGAAAAACTTAGGAGTCTGTCATGAATTAAATCAAATCCTCCCACGCCCCTGTGACAAACAAGAGTCAGAAGCCGTGAGTTCTATCTTTGCTGGGTTTCATACAACGATCTGCGTCAAGACATCGTGTTTATGAGATTTATGGTTCTTCGCAGATATGCCGCCTTCTTGTCTGTGCCTACGTTACCGTCGAAACTGCTACTGGCGTCTTATTCAGGGTATAAGGTACAGGTTGACAGAATGTTCATGATTTTGTGCGTTCGTTCGTGTTGGTTGCAGTCACTCCTAACTCACTGTGTCTTTTTATTTATTTATGGTTTAATTACCGGTGCTGTAATTACCAGACTAATTACGGTTTCCGAAGGTGGTTTGCAAATGAATTAGAAAGGGGTTGGAAGGAAGCGTTCGAAGCATAATTTGATGTGTTTATTCTGGAATTTGCCTGGGGAGAGTGTGACAAAACTTGGTAAACATCAGTGTGGATTGGATGGTCGGTGCCGCGGCCGGGATTGGAGCCGGTCACCTCGTGAACACGAGTGACAAGCGTTACCTTTGACCCACTTTACGCTGTCTCGCCATGCAGATGGATGCGTTTGGAGGACAGTAGTTGTTAGGTTCTTCCCAGTTCTTTGGTGCATTCGGATGGCAGGAGATATTGTTCTTCCCCAGTACTTCTTGGATTAACCTTTTAAAGCCTAGCAGTAACTTTACATACCACCAGGTTTAACATTAAAAAATTCCACGTGGTGCCCACATTGCGTTTATGTGTTTTGTACGGATCTCAGAACAAACAGCAACTTTTGCCTTATAAAACATTAAGAGACTGGTTTTTATAACCGAAGTGGAGAGTGTTTACAGCGCGGTACGAGCTGAGTCCGTATATAAAACAGATACGCTTCGTCTTTAAAGGGTTAATACGGTCTGGGAGAGCGTGTGTCATGCGCTTTGAGCGAGGTCTATTGACGGCCGTAGATATAATTAGCACTATCTTTTCTTCTCCAATGCCTAACACGCCAGGTTGAATTGTACAATAAATGCAGGGACTCTGTCATCCAGGGAGGTGTGAGGATATTTATGAATAGTGTCTAATGAGGGATGTGGAAGTAAACAGTCGTGGTCTGTTTGAACCTTCTAACCAGGTATTCGCTTATAGAGACGAAAAGAGTCACTTCTGATAGCAGTACCTGGAGCGTTACAGCTATACCGACAGTCTCGGACTGCCAGTTGCACTCAAGTAATTTTGTGTGTGATGTTTCTTCCAACATATTGCACAACGCGCAGAGGCAATGGTAAAAAACGTAAACTGTTCTCTTTTTCTGTAGTCTTATTTTGCGACACGCTTAGTGTCTAGACCAGGGGTGTCCATACAAATAATTTTAATGGGAAATACTGGGCTATATTTGGCGCAAGATCTTCCGAACAACCGGGGAGTCCGGATTACCGAGGGTCCACTGTACTAATGATTGATTCCATTCAGTCATATGCCATTTAAGTATAATAAGTTGAAGATTTCAAATTTTCGGGGTGTTAAGGTGTAACATTTCGAAAGCATGAACACTGTTTGAAATGCTGGGAATTCAGTGCATAAGACTGATTGCCCGGAAATGACTTCATTCGACTGACTTACCTTTTGAATCCGTTGTCGAACTAATTAATAAAGTGGTGACATCTGAGGTCATTACGGCAGTGACTAGCGGATTCCTGTCTTCTGGGATGTAGTGCCGTGGTGGGGACCACGTGGCGTCACACCCCAGACGACAGCAATCCTCCTGATGATTAAATTGTTTCTATTTTAATCTTTAACCTTTTAAAGCCTAGCGGTAACTTTACGTACCACCCGGTTTAACATTAAAAGATTCTACGTGGTGCCCACATTGCGTTTATGTGTTTTGTACGGATCTCAGAACAAACAGCGACTTTTGCCTTATGAAGCATTAAGAGACTGGTTTTTATAACCGAAGCGGAGAGTGTTTACAGCGCGGTACGCACTGAGTCCTTATGTAAAACAGATATGCTTCGTCTTTAAAGGGTTAATGTAGGTAGCCAGTAGCAATTTGTATGTGTGTTGTGCAAACGACAGTTTCCGGCAGCGGTAAGGTTCTTTCCCTTTGCTGCCACCTCCAGACAAACCCATTGTCTCCCGCAGCCTCTGTCCAGTGTGTACTGTGGCTGTTTCCTGGGTGGTAAAGCAGCCAGGGCGTGAAGATGATTTCATCTCCGGCTGGTGACGAGGTTAAGAGTGTGCGGTGCGTTATGTACGCTCGCCCTTTCGCTTGCACAGCTCGGTAATCAATTTAGTGCAGGGACGACTTTACACTTTTACCTCGTCATAAGCGCACCAGAGGAGCAGCATAAATCACAAATTTCCCTGTGAGGTCTGGGATGTAGAATATTAATGCTATGTTGACGCAGGTGACAGTAGGCATAATGCTATTATGTTACCGACTGCAGACTTGTAAATTGGCCTGTTTGCAGCTCGCCCGGCCGGTGGACGTCAAGGACGTAGTTTTAACTGGGAGGTGATAATACGCCTTTATCTTGCATTAGATAGGAACAAATTACTCCAAGTAGCACAAAACACGTATTAGGACAATGCCGGCTGACGCAAGAATTACAGTGTCAGGGTAATGACAAGCAATTTGTTTTCTATTTTGATAAAATATCAGCATGGCCAGTTCTGGCATTATGGCGGGCGTTAGTACTTTCATTTTGCACGCGCGAAGCTGATGTCCGTGCCCACAGTATGTGTTTGGAACGCCACTTTGTTGCGGTTAGTACTTCTCTGTATTTACGAGGGCCTGTCTTCGAATCCTTACCAAAAACCGGCTATCCTGACGCTTTTCGTGGGTTTCCTCAGTTTCTCTTTGCGGGTGCTTGGATATTTCGTTGAGATAGGTGAAGGCCTTTTGTTCCACATAATTCCCACTTTGTTATTCCTAATCATTCTGCTATTCCACGTTCTTCCCATTTCGTCATGCATAAGCGTCCTGCTATCCCGCACCCTTCCCATCTTGTCATTCATAAGCGTCACGCTATTCCACGTCATTCCCATTTCGTCATTCATTAGCGTCCCGCTATTCCATGTCATTCCCATTTCATCATTCATAAGCGTCCCGCTATTCCATGTCATTCACACTTCGTCATTCATAAGCGTCCTGCTATCCCTCGTCCTTCCCATTTAGTAATTCATAAGCGTCCCGCTATTCCATGTTATTCCCATTTCATCATTCATAAGTGTCCTGCTATTCCACGTCCTTCCCATTTCATCATTCGTAAGCGTCCTGCTATCCCTCGTCCTTCCCATTTAGTAATTCATAAGCGTCCCGCTATTCCATGTCATTCCCATTTCATCATTCATAAGCGTCCCGCTATTCCATGTCATTCACACTTCGTCATTCATAAGCGTCCCGCTATTCAACGTCATTCCCATTTAGTCATTCATAAGCATCCCGCTATTCCATGTTATTCCCATTTCATCATTCATAAGCTTCCCGCTATTCCATGTTATTCCCATTTCATCATTCATGAGCGTCCTGCTGTTCCACGTCATTCCCATTTCGTCTCTCATAAGCATCCTGCTATTCCGTGCCTTTCCCATTTCATCATTAATAATCATTCGCCAGTTAGAAGTTTAATTCGTTACCCAGTTCAGAAGGTGCAGACAAACCACTGACAAAACAGAACTTTTGCAATTTCACTGGCAACTAAATGTAATGCTTTCTTGGTTTAGGACGTGCTAGAGACTGCAGTAACCGAGAAGTTGCTGTAATTTCAGGTTTCCTTTCCAGCGGTAGGTTAGTGACTGAACTGACAAACTTTTTGAGTTTTTCTCATCCGGATACTGGCGAAGTACTGGCTACAATATGCCATGCTGCTTGAAAAGTGGCACTGGCACAGGTTTGTCTCCGCGTACTGCGGTTTTTCCTTATATCACTGTTCTTCTACCAACGCTCCATACTCATATTTAATTCACCCACCATTACAGCTATATAATTTTAGCATTGACATCGCCTTTAAATAACACACTTCTCTCCCCACTCCCACCCCTCCCACGACGGCCTCCATTCAAACATCTGTCAAATCTTCGTTCAATCTCATCTTCCCGTTCCATTTCTGGCTGTTTAACATCTGCATCATTACGTTACGTAGTAAGGCCGGTTTCAGTCGTAGCGAATTTAGCCCTGTAAGGCCCAGTGGTTACTTTGCATACCACCAGGTGTAAGATTCGGAGATTGTACGTTCTGCCCGCAGTGTATTCTGTATGGTTCTCAGAACAAACAGCAAACATTTGCCTGTACAGCACTAAAGTGACTGATTTTTAAAGCCTCTATGGAGTGTGTTACCTGCGCGGTGCGAACTCAGTCTTTAAATATAATTCGATTTCATTTTCGTCCATCAAGGTCTAATGTTGACTTCTACTGGGTTTATGTATTCTCCGCTTTCAGGGTACCTTTGTGTCACTGCACCGTGTGTCCGTGCAGCCACATATCATGACAATTCTGATGTGGCCTGAACTTTCCACAATTCATTAGCCCTTTAAATAAGTGGTGGTTTATACTTAGATGTTGCCAGAGTCGTCGATCGTTTATTTTGCGAAGGGCTGTTACGTAAAACGTTCTCTGTTAATATACTGGGTAATATTAGAAAAAAATATTTCTAGGTTACTAAATACACTTTAACCTTCATTCTGTTACATCTGCACTGCCCCAGGGATCTGTGTTCGGCCAGTTTTACTTCTAATTTACGGTAATGGTACGTCAGGCTGTCGTTATACAGAACGAATATTCCGCGCTGATGAAATTACAGTACTCACATAATGTGGCTGTTGTAACCCTGCGGCACAGAAGCTATAGGGACACACCAGGATAATTTTAAACTGGCTGACAAAATGTATAATTGATAAAAGATATGTAATTTTATCTTGATATTCACTGTATACTGAAACACTCAGTTCCCTGTGGTGTGTGCCAATATAGTATAGTATGTAGGCCTGTGTATGTTTGTGCGTTATAGAACAGTTTCGGTCAACACAGCGGAAAGTAATTTTACGGGCGTTAGATTAGTGCTTCAACAGTTACGTGTTTTTGACATCGGTTCGGCGTGATCAGTCTGTTATCGTGTGAGACACACATACCCTATGCAACCAGTTCACTTGGAGGCCTATCGATATATCAAATTGTAACCATATTCTTAAAGTCGATTTGTTCAACGAATTGCATGTCGTACTTGTATGAAAGCAGGGTTTTTGAATACGGGAATGAACCTTCTGGTTCCATATAAGGCGTGGTGTTTGTTATTAACCCTTTAAAGACGAAGCGTATCTGTTTTATATAAGGACTCAGTGCGTACCGCGCTGTAAACACTCTCCACTTCGGTTATAAAAACCAGTCTCTTAATGTTTTATAAGGCAAAAGTTGCTGTTTGTTCTGAGATCCGTACAAAACACATAAACGCAATGTGGGCACCACGTAGAATTTTTTAATGTTAAACCTGATGGTTCGTAAAGTTACCGCTAGGCTTTAAAAGGTTAAGATTATGGTCGTTAGCATTCTGACGCCGTACAGTCCTGTCGCTGTATACCAGGGTTTCGGCGGAACCTATTGCCTAAATCTGCAGGATTTAAATGTGTAAGGTGAGGAAGCCGTGAGGCTGTGTAGGACCGCTGATTTTAACCCTGAAAATGGAGGCAGCATGTGCCACGGGAACATAGGTATGTATCGACAAGACTACACGGCGTCACATTCCGGAATACATTCGTAGTCGTTCCCTCTTCTACCTACTTGTTCACAGTACGTGTAGAGGGTGTTTGTTTCCAATTGATCACACTCAGACACACATCACAGTCGGTAGGACTCCTCTGGACGAGGGATCGGCCCGTCGCAGTGACCTCTACCTGACAACACAAACACTCACAAGAGACAAACATCCATGCCCCCAGTGGGATTCGAACCCACGATACTAGCAAGCGCTCGGCCGCAGAACTACGCCTTAGGCCGCGCGGCCACTGGGATATTCCGGAATACGTACCGCAGTTAAAACCTCAACACTTAACCTTTTAAAGCCTAGCGGTAACTTTACGTACGACCAGGTTTAACATTAAAAAATTCCATGTGGTGCCCACATTTCGTTTATGTGTTTTGTACGGATCTCAGAACAAACAGCAAGTTTTGCCTTATAAAACATTAAGAGACTGGTTTTTATAACCGAAGTGGAGAGTGTTTACAGCGCGGTACGCACTGAGTCCTTATATAAAACAGATACGCTTCGTCTTTAAAGGGTTAATTCACATTGATAACACATCGAGCAGCCGTCGCACGTTCTGAAGCCCCTACACTGATGATATTACGGTACTGACATAATACAGTTGTCCTAGTCTGTTGTTACTTGTATTGAAAGTAGTGTATAAGAGAGGTAACTTTACAGTAGTATTCAAAATTAAATTGTGTCTTATGTGGACAGTCACTCATTTTCTTGCCAAGGGACCAAACCCTGGACAGTTGCTGCAGCTGTTCTGCATGCATATTGCATGTCCCGTTGTCATGTCGGCGGTTGATACCGCTGGTAGAATATCCGCCTTCTGGTGCGACTTGATATAGGCTATTTTATGTTCAATAACCGTGTTCTATTCACATTGCCTTCTAGGTTGCATCTGTTTTAAGCAACTATCTTCAGAATTTCACACAATGTCAGTTTGAAATCTAAGATCTCTATTTTTATCAGATATCCCATAAAGATATTCCAGTTGTGTTCAAATGGTCAGGGTCCATATATTAAGTTTTGTTCTTACAAATTGACTTTACCTTTGATTCCAGGCTTCCGCAGCGATGTGGATGAGATCTCAGGGCTTCTAGGGTATAACGCAGCGTCGATTGGTAATCCTTTACTTACGTTTTGGGACAGCGTATCTGTCCCATCTTCAAGGGTCAATGATGTTTTGGGCGTTCTGTGTCCTTTATACGTCTACTTCGTCTCGTTTATCCCTATATTCGCTACTTTTGGTATTCCCGGTTCGTGTACTTCGTGCTTCTATGTTCGTTTGTCTGTGCATATTTGTAGTCTTGTCTCTTGGTCTTATTCTGTACGTGTTTTCATACATTTACCTATAATCCTATAGGCAGCTAAATTTAGTTAGCAAGCGTTGTAGCGTCGACCCTAAAGGCATATGTGAAACAATGAATTGTCGTTAATACCTTTGCAGCGATCATCTGCAAATGTAAACGCTTTAAAGGACTCAAGTCGAAATTTAGAACTTAAATCTGACCATATCTTGCGCAGGATAGGTAATCCTTATACCTTTGTCAAATAGTCCCTTGAATTGGTCGATTTTATTCGATACAGTAACGAATGTTTTACAAATTTGGTGCAGATTTTGCATTTTTAAACAAAACGATTACACATGTTTTA
Source organism: Coptotermes formosanus (assembly GCA_013340265.1). Classification (NCBI taxonomy): domain Eukaryota; kingdom Metazoa; phylum Arthropoda; class Insecta; order Blattodea; family Rhinotermitidae; genus Coptotermes; species Coptotermes formosanus. Next base: position 1,997,628 of record BLKM01000706.1, read on the forward strand.
ATTTCCACATGTAATTGTTATGTCTACATGACTCGGTATCCAAAATCTCGTTTGTGACGACAGTGTGCGCGACGTGAAGGTATTGAAGTAGTAGAAGCTTTGCGTTGCGCATCCTACGTACCCCCTCACTGTCCTTCGTCTTAGAAGATTCATCTCTAACGTTATGTCGAAGCTATTGGCGAAGGCATGCAGAGTCATAAAGGCATTGTCCATGGCCCTGTAGTGCTGTGTTTGCTTTCGAAAACCACATTGAAATGAGCTAACAAAGAAAATCTTCAGAATCGTCCATTTTTTTTTTGCGAACTAGTCGCCTTATTAATTTATGTATGTCTGCGGTAACTGTGGTGAATATGAGGCATCCTGTCGTCAGGGATTTGGCGCATCGTAATATGGTGGATTTTCGACAATGTTTCTGAGGGACGTGCTGTCTCCGTCTTCACGGCGAAATGTGAGGGTGTAACAGGTTTCTTAGAAACGGCGGTAAATTTCTACTAGGGTAGCGGCGTAACATTCCAGCAGACTGTAAGCATATGAAGGGCAACTTGTACAGTTAAGAGGAGTAAACATTTTGAGTTTAAATGTCACGTGGTCAGGTTTCAGCCCTTTAAACTGTTGCTGTCAACGCTTTGTGGCTGGCTCCTGGCTTACGCCCGGGGAAGTTCGATCACAAGAAGCGTTCAGGTCGTTGTCGCCCCAGTTGCACCACTGCGCATTGCAGTTTAGGCAACCTAGCACAACTGTAGTGTCCCACCGGTTGCCAACATACACGGTGGCAAAAGAAATACACCCACCCCTTGTCTTACGCGCAAGTTGCGTAAATCAAAAAGCCATAAATAAAAATAATATTCCAATCAGAGATAACGGCTAATGTAATACAATGCAGCCAGCAAAAAAGTGCATTCACCCGAAAATAAGACAGTCCAGTGCGTTACTTCAGGCTTTCGCCGCGATGTAAATCAGATCTGCGCTCTGCTTGCATTTTACTCAGCGTAGAATGATAATTCAGTGCTGACGTTTCGGGACAACATATCGGTCCCACCTTCAGCGGTCAGGCGGTCCAAGAAGACTGCTTGATCTTTGAAGATGGGAACGATGGGTTATCCCGAAACGTCGGTATTAAATTACAATTCTATGCTGCGTAAAATCCGAGAAGATCGCAGATCACGGGATAGTCCGAATTGGCAAGGGTTGTTAAATTAAAAAGGCGTAAAACAAACGGACGTAAAACAAGAACTGGGTACGCTCATATATAGAATGAATTTTTAGCCGAACTTGTTTGTATCAGCTTTGCATAAGCTTAATTTATTTTCTTCTGACGTAAAGTACAATTTAATATCATGTCAGAACATTCATATGTTTTATTTTAACACTGGTTTAACCTTTTTAAGCCTAGCGGTACCTTTACATAGGATCAGGTTTAACATTAAAAAATTCTACGTGATGCCGACATTGCGTTTATGCATTTTGTACGGATCTCAGAACAAACAGCAACTTTTGCCTTATAAAACATTAAGATATTGGTTTTTATAACCGAAGTGGAGAGTGTTTACAGCGCGATACGCGCCGAGTCCTTATATAAAACAGATACGCTTCGTCTTTAAAGGGTTAATACCTGTTAAAAAGCTCAACAGGGAGACACATTTGTGACACAAGCCATGTTTTTGAAGATTCGTGTCTGCCGGGATGTTTACTCAGCCTCCACTGTCACATATGTACCGACGTTTCGGGGGATTCTTGTGCGTTCGTCTTCAGGGTCACGCAGGGCAAGAAGAGCGCTTTGTGCCTTCGCAACTACACCGTATACTGTTCCACAGGGCGTGGCATTCTGTAAGTGTCGAATCTTCAGCAACACCCCTGTGTGAATCTCAGGCCTCGAAACCATACTCTTGTTTACAGATTCAACACAGTTTAATTATAACAGTGAACTTTAAATACGAAAACAAAGGAACATAATGGTCGGACCATAATAATACAGGCAGACATACAATGGCCTTTCCGGTTTTAGTGCCTGAGCCAGTTTACGCTTCTGTAAAAACACACACCGTGAGTCTGCAGCATGTGCGCAGATCAGTCTGTAACCGCTCAACGGACACATGAGATTTAGTGCAGAGCAAGAAATACTTGTTTGCTTATGCCTTTGTTTGGGGTTCGTGGAACGACGCCGTCAGTGTCAGCCTATGTAGCGTCGAATGATTGGATGATACTGAAAAATTAACTGGAAGGAATGTGGAAGGAAGAGGCCGTGGCCTGATTTAAGAATCTATCCAAGACTTGCTTGGGGGAATTAGGAAAACCTCCAGAAACCGTCATTGTGGATAATTGGTGTGCCAGTCGAGATTTGAGCAGTGCATGACCCGAATAGGAATCAAAATACAGTCGAACTCCGTTATAACGTCATGAAGGGGACTCCATATTTTGAGTCGTTATAAACGAGTATATAACAGAGTATATAACAGTTATAACAGAGTAGAGTAACGTTATGGTTAACAGTGAGGAATTAATTGGTACCACAGAATGTCTGACGTTATATACGAGATGTCGTATAAACTGATGTTATAACCGGGTTCAACTGTATGTAACTGGTTGAGAAAACCTGGACAGCGAAAAATACAGAGATATCCTTCAGGGTCTGGAAAAGAAACGCATACTTTCTATTATCTGCCGCCTTGACCACGTGATGCAAGACTACTAAAACGCTTGCAAAGAAACGATGTAGCAGTGCCCTTTTGTCCCTTCGCAGGCGAGCCTTTCGGGCTAACATACAAGTACATTCTTACGCAGACTCTTTGGCGCCTGAGCGTAGGGTTAAATACCACCCTCTTCCGTTTTCCGTTATGGACCCATATATTGGAATAGGATTACATACATTTTAGGTGGAGGGGGTACGCGGTCGCGATGGTGCAGTTGGTTGATGCACTGTGCTGCAAGCCGGAAGGTCGCAGGTTCGATTCCCGATAGGGTTATTGACTTAATTCTTCCGGCCGCCCTGTGGACCTGACGTACACTCTGACAGAAATGAGTACCAGGGTTATCTCCTGGGGGGTAAAGGCGGCCGGTGCATAGGGCTGACGACGTTGCCACCTTCATGTGCCAATTTTATGGAATTTTTTGGGAGCCTCAACCATTTGGAGTCCTTAAGGGCCTGTCCAGGCCTGTAATGGGATAGCTTTACCTTTTACATTTTAGGTGGAACTTGAATCTTGAATTCACGTTTCTTGCTAGTGTTGAACAGTCGGCTATGTAACTTGTCGCAGAAATTAACATTAACATTTTACTAACGTGCCTGCAATACTGTAATCGGGGAATACTCTTTGGAACATCCTATAAGTTACGCAGTTGTGATGAGAGGATCTAACTCGCATTATTCTGCCTCCAGAAAATGTGAGGAATGTGTGTGATCCGTCGTATCTGAGTCTTATACTTAATTTCGCTCTGTACTTTTTTCACGCGTTTCACCGATTTTTGGATAAAGGTGAGAAATACGAAACTTATCCAAACAGGTGTTTGTGAAGATATTTGAGATACGACTGTGAGTGTCAAAATTATAGTGTGCTGATATGTGACGCCGCGTGATTTTCTATATGCTTACCAACTTTTCGGAGAAATCTACTGCTTCCATCATCAGGGTGAAAGGTAAATATGGTTAAAAAGAAGAATGGGGGCAGTCAGTCTCACCTATACTTTGCAGTAATTTAATATGTATTATGCAACATGTTTCGGCGTTAACTGAAGGTCAGTATCAGGCATTATAAAAATACTCATGTAAAGGAATCTTGCATACAACACGATAAAGTTCCACAACGTGGTGTCACATATAAAGTACAAATAGGAAGACGGTTCCTGCGACACTTTGATTCCCGTCTACCGAACTGTTGCACACGGCGTCATACCTCAAAAGGCTTTGATCTAGGCGCTCTTTGCTCCAAAAGAGCAAACGTCACGGTTGGCATCAGTCAGCTTCACTGTTGTCCCGATGTCGAAGGTTGACGCTTATCCTTGTTTGCCTCACTTCCTCCACGAAAGGCCCGGATAGTACTTCGCCACAGGCAACAGGTGTTTCCTTCCAAATCTCTTCGAGTTCCCAACCCAAGCCACACTCTCTTCCGGCCATGTACAAAGTATACAGTTGTGGAAATGCTTCCCAAAGCTTGTAACCTGACGGAACAGATTTGACGTTGCAGTTTGGCCTCCACCTTGCCTTGTAGAGGAACGTGGGTTGAATTTTGGCTGCATGACTTTATACTGTGGTTGAATTCCTGGTTCTGTTCCCCAGGCAGTGGGCGGCTACCCATGTACATAATGTCTTCCAACAGACACAAATTTTTTCACCCTTTTCTATACAGTGAATTGGACGGTCTGTAATTCCTGCCGTTCATAAAATTTATTTGCAATAAACCAAATCCAGTAGCGTAGGCCTGTTAGTCTCAACTGTTGTCATCTCCACAGCTTACAGAACTGCCAGCGTGGACAACTGATCCTGATAATTAAAGTGGCTGGCTGTGGAAAGAAACACCCGTCCATGCCTATCGATTTGTGTGATAATGGGTTATTAAACGATGCTGTGAGTTACTCAGCCTCTTGTGTTAACGGTGAAGGGATGCAGAAGGAAGCGGTATCGGTATACTCTGAGGCACTACCCCATAATTCGCCTGGACGGACTCTAAATTTCTCAGGATAGACTTCGGACCGAGATATGAACCCGAGAACTGCAAAATATAAACCAGGATTACTGCCCACGCAGCCGCAGCTTTTGGTAATTCTGAGTCATAGTCGGGATTCAGGTTGAGTGTTGTCACACGTGTAAGTATCAAACCTACTGATGTCTCAAATATACGACAGTCGATCAGAAGGTAAGTTTAAATGGCGTGACTAAGATTCTATTCTGATTGTGACTGTGTCAGGGGATTTCGTCGCCGAGCGATTACCATCTGTTTCCAGTGCTGAAGCAAAATGTTGGCGGTAACGAATTTAAAGACGATCGTGAGGTGGAAACAGTTGCGACGCGATGGCTAATAACACGGGACAGAATGATATCAACAGAGAATAGATGATCTCGTCCTGCAGTACGAGAAGTGACCTCGTTGCGGTGGGGGGGGGGGGGACAG
>BLKM01000706.1:2020147-2032647 GCA_013340265.1 Coptotermes formosanus
GGTGGTGGTGGTGGTGGGGTGGTGGTGGTGGTGGTGGTGGTGGGGTGGTGGTGGTGGTGGTGGTTGTGGTGGTGGTGGTGGTGGTGGTGGTGGTGGTGGTGGTGGTGTTGGTGGTGGTGGTGGTAGTAGTAGTAGTAGTAGGTGCAGTAACAGTAGTAGTGTAGGACGCAGGAGTAATCGCAGTCAGAAGACAGGTAAGCGTCGTTAGACTGGTCAAGCCGTTAGCCAAGTGCGTTTGCGTAGGCAGCTCAAGTAACAAACAGAACGACCTGCAGCGTTTTTAGTCCTTACAGCTGCCTGCAGCACCGCAGGTGTCCTTCATTATACAATACTGTAATTAGCCCGACAAAGCTGGATTGTCATGTGCAGTCAGACACGTAGGTAGGCTTTCAAATCTGATGGCAGAAAAATTTTTGAATTTGACCTTAATACCGAGGTGATTTTTGTAATGTAACGAGAAAAAGTCAATTGGAAAACTGAGTCGTGTAAGGAGAAGCTATAATATGGGCTGTGTTTGGAGTAATGTTCTTAAGAAACTGAATTAAGTACGTAGCATATGTACGGGACCAAGAAATGCGAACAAAGTTTTGGTCTAAAGACGTTATCTTGATATCTGAACACTCCGAACACTGGGGCTGTGGAGGTTGCTGTTTGTGGAGTAAGCCCTTTTGTGGCTTAGTAGACAAATGCCGGCGTTTCGGAGTAACCTGTTGCCTCCATTATCAGAGTAGAGGAGGGAACAGAGTGGCTTAGTTTTCCTCTTTCATAACGTTTACATGGACCAGCGTTTTCATAGAGGGTAACTGTGCGAGATGCGAGGGGTTTGACGTCGAAGACGGTCAAAATTGTTGTCCTCTGAGATGGGACGTCGTGTGGATTACTGAACACTTTTTAGGCGCGTTAGCATAATTAGCGAAAAGCGTGTATTAGGGTAGTTATTTCTGTCTGTCCGCAAGTATCAGCGCGACTCCCACTGGACGTATTTTCATGAAATTTGGTATTGGAGGCTTTTACGGGACTCTGTCGAGAAATCCAAAGTTTGGTTAGAGTCGGAAAACAATATCGGGCACTTTACATAAAAACCTAAGTACGTGTACATTTCTGACAACAGTACAAAATAATTTGTAACTCGACGACAGTACAAAGGGGACCCATAACGTTTCCATGGCAACACTCAACGGTTGTATAATGCTGACAGCTCCCTGTAAGTCAACAGCAATACAAAAGGAACATATTGTTGCGTTTCAGTGGCAACAGTGGTTACGCGAACGCGTCACAGTGTTACATTCTGCGTACATTGTATTTCTTTGTTAATTTCGTATGCGCGCATCCCACGCGCTTTCGTGCAGTGAAGCATGTGCAACGTTCCGTCTATTTTTTACAGCTGCGCGGCAACAATTCAGTGTGCGCGGGAGCATTTCAGTTACTGCGCGGCCGCGTATCCGCGCAGCTTAGAGGGAGCATTGCGCATATGCCACGTATCAACGCTACCTGTCTATGTACCTTGATACTTCTTAAAAATTTATATTTTTGCTGTGTTAATTTTTCAATTTTTTAAACCAAATTTCATTTTTGTCTAACAGTGACGCTGTTACTAAAGTAGGAATAGTTGTAACATCATCGCGTCTTGTATTTTCTCATGCTTTTCACGTGTTCTCGTGTTTGTAACGCAGTCTTAGGGATGTAATTGTGTTTCATAAATTAATATATTTAGGAGTAGGGGTGTTGTGTGTAAAATGGCACATCCCCCCCCTGCCCTCCGGATAAGACGGCCATTTGCTGTTATTAACTAATGAAGCCATTGGCCGGACTTGGAGCCTACGACATGTGCGTTAGCCTAGTGAGATCATACACGGGGAGTGGATGTCCTGCTACGAAGGAACAAATGGCTGTGTGACTAAAACTTTTTTCTGATGTCTCTGTGTAAGGCATGTACATCGTCTTTGTCAGATTTTCATTTAGACCGTAACTAATTTAACGCGTGCCATAATTACGGAGTAAAGACCTGACAATGAATTAACACATATAGTGCTGAAATTTATATCGTTGCATTTATTCATTAGATTCCCTTAATTATGTTCCATTTCTTTAACATAAAATTATAGGAGTCCGTTGTATCCAGGGGCCTGGGTAAAACGGCCATTTTGTAAGGTTTCAGAAAATCTCAAATTTCAGATGAACAACTTTTTTAAATAACATATCAAAAGCTGTGCCATTTTCCTTAATAATACCTGCAACTATTGCAGTTTAGTATATGTCATTAAAAGCAACCGGACTCCAGTTACATGATGATTTACATTAGGATGGCCGTTTTACACACAATCCCCCTACGCCTTGTAACGCCGCCTTTTGTGCTTCGTCTGGTGGGTCGGTCCGAGTGTTCGTCTGTAAACACAGTGTGGGGGCTTGTGGCGTAACGGTGCACAGACATCGGTGCTGTTATGCTTCTACACTTGGCCTCTCGTTTTGCTGGGTAGCGCACACATTTTAATGTTTTAAATTGCGAAGCTTATCTTAATATGTATTTTGTTTGTACCTCCAAGAAAACACACTGCGCCATATGTGTAACTTTATTCTATCAGTGTCTAGGAAAGTAATCAAAGTAGTAAATCTGTAACTGCACTCTATGGGCTAGACTGTAAGTTGCTACGCTTAAGAGCAGATTGTATACACGGTTACCGCCGAGCTACACTAATATGCGTATCCTTTTTATTCCAGGTAAGTGGATGATCGTCTGAAGTTTTTACAGTTGTGGGCTAGCCGGTATCGTCTCTTTCATGGCACTTAAACCATAACAGGTCGCAATTAGGAGGTAAGGATTAACGTTTTCTAGCACATCGTAGTGCACCATGAAACATCACACACGTTTACGACCACATTATTTGTATGTGTAAAAGCAAACATTACAGATGTACGGACGCTACAGTGCTTTTTGTAAAATATGGGTTGTACAGTCATTTATTTTTTGAGATTATGTTACATTAACCCTTTAAAGACGAAGCGTATCTGTTTTATATAAGGACTCAGTGCGTACCGCGCTGTAAACACTCTCCACTTCGGTTATGAAAATCAGTCTCTTAATGTTTTATAAGGCAAAAGTTGCTGTTTGTTCTGAGATCCACACAAAACACATAAACACAATGTGGGCACCACGTAGAATTTTTTAATGTTAAACCTGGTCGCATGTAAAGTTACCGCTAGGCTTTAAAAGGTTAATTAATGCGTGGGGCTTAGTGCCTCTTGAGAAGCTGATAGTTGCTTAGTCAATAAGTTTTCCGCGTTTTATGGAAGCCGCATATTTGTTTCCGTCTGCACAAAAGCGCGCCACTGATCCAAGCCGTGTGCATATTGCGTTATGTATCTAACAGTTATCATATTCATAACTGTCTCTGTTATTTTTCCAGTTTTCAACCTTCGACTCTGTTTATCCACATCCGCAACAGTCAGAGTACATTACAGTTTTCTAAAACCTACTAGAAACATTCTAGCTTTTTGTGCCTTCTTTGCCCCACGTACATAAAATGAACAGATTATAGTGAGGAGGTCATGTCGTCCGTTCACATATTTCGAATCTGAAAGTACTAATCGGATTTCAATTAAAATTGGCATTTAAGTTCTACACTGAAAATATTTCCATTTCATGTATGTGAAATTAAAGCCTAAGGCCTACTTAACGTGAAGCTCAAATCGATTGATATTAACAAAATTATACAGGGCCTACGTTGCATTAAAATAATACACTAGAAGTTCTGTTTCGTTGCTGAGTGCCTTTCTGCTAACTTGTACATTTAACTTCAGTTGTACTGAGTTCGAAATGTTGCCTTTTATCCATATTATGGAGGTGATGCAGAACAGACGAAGTAATTAACCCTTTAAAGACGAAGCGTATCTGTTTTATATAAGGATTCAGTGCGTACCGCGCTGTAAACACTCTCCACTTCGATTATAAGAACCAATCTCTTAATGTTTTATAAGGCAAAAGTTGCTGTTTGTTCTGAGATCCGTACAAAACACATAAACGCAATGTGGGCACCACGTAGAATTTTTTAATGTTAAACCTGGTCGTATGTAAAGTTACCGCTAGGCTTTAAAAGGTTAAACGAACAGTGCCTGAGACTGTATTCGCAGGGGACCCGTTCTGTCGAGAGCCACAGGAAATGATTGTTTGGTTGTGGAAATTTGGCTCCATATATTCATTAAAACACAGCCTCACAAAGTAAAAGCATTTTATACCAGACTGGTAGAAGTATCCGCTAATGTTTCGACTGCTGTGAGTCATCATCAGGTGGGATGATACAAAGGGGGCTATCCTGATGAGCACAGACAGGATACAGCACTTAAAAACTGGCGGCAGCCTCTAGCGTGCATGCTGCATATAATAGTCCCTTACTTGTTTATAACGGGCATACCAGATTGTATGTTACACTGTTTTCATTTATAATACACTAACAGACCGCGCCAAACCGCTGAGGTAACGTTCGCGCAAAACATTGCGGTTGGCAAGACTGAGGCACCGCTGCCGCTATTTGCACTGACCAAAACCTGCACAAGTTGCCTGCTGCTTTGCTAAACACAAGGACACAAGTTTAAAGTTAAATTAGACATAAAGCATAAAAACATACGAAGACGTGTGGCACGTCATATGGAAGCTTCAAAATTGGTTTAAAAAGTTGTTTGAGCCCTGAACCCAAGTAGCAACCCTGTATCTATTTTTTTTTTTTGCAGAAGCCACCGACATTTTTCCCCCGTTTGTACAAAATCCGCGGATATATGAAACGAAATAACGCGGTTGGCAATACCGGATGCAAATGGGAAAGTGCGGATGGATTTCGTGGTTTGCTGTGCTTTTAACACATCATGAATACTGCCATGGGTGTTATTGCCCTGCAAACATTTGCTTTGTAATAATATTTTGGTTATCATTAGTAATGGTAGAATGTAGACTTTGTCCATTTAACCTTTTAAAGCGTAGCGGTAACTTTACATAGACCAGGTTTGACATTAAAAAATTCTACGTGGTGCCCACATTGCGTTTGTGTGTTTTGTACGGATCTCAGAACAAACAGCAACTTTTGCCTTATAAAACATTAAGACACTGGTTTTTCTAACCGAAGTGGATAGTGTTTACAGCGCGGTACGCGCGGAGTCCTTATATAAAACAGATACGCTTCGTCTTTAAAGGGTTAATATCTGACTGTATAACAATAGAAAGAACACTACCTGGTCGCTCATTTCACAGTCTTGAATTAAAGTGTGCCCTTTATAATCACAATATCACATTGTGATAAACGTTACTCCATTCCAGTTCCTCTGACTCCTTACATAGCAGTGTTAACTACATGTGCTTTAATTTTTTTTATGGCGCGACAGTCCGTAGTGGGCCAGAACCCCCTCATTGTCGACGCTTCGCGATCACACTGTTAGACAAACCACACTCAGCATAAATCCTCTGGACGAGTGATCATCCCGTCGCAGAGACCTCTACTTGGCAACACACAACGCTCTTAAGAGACAAACATCCATGCCCCGGCGGGATTCGAACCCGCAATACCAGCAATCGAGCGATCGCAGTCCCACGCCTTAGACTGCGCGAGAAAGTACTTTACTGACAGAAATTAAATACATCGAAATATAGATTTTGACATAATGTCAGGTTTTGGGCCCCTGATAGGCCAAGGTAAATGTCTCGTGTTTTCATTCCCAGCATCTACAGCACTGTGTAAGACAGTTCTTATGTATTTTCGTTCACAGACAGTAGAGTTTTACGTCAGTGCGGTTCAGTGATAATGTTGTAACACCTACTGAACCACAGAGCTTGCATGTGAAGCTTACAGGCATGCGGGCCAAACGAAATAAACTTATCCTGCCCCCAGGGTAAAATAAATTTCCCATCCCTGGTGGTGTAAGCTTATATTTTATTAGACAGTAAGATGGATTAAAATCGCGTTTCGTGTGCTCTTACATCCTAATGTTTAAATTTTAATACCCAACTATGTCTTTTGAAATACTCTACACGTGCAGTAGGCTGTATGAGAATCGTGTGTTCCCTAGCAGGTAGAATGCACGTTATCTTTTAACGCCTTCGTACTCGCAACCGTAGACTGCAACCGACAGTACTGTCCATGCATGACAGTGTTTGCTAGCCTACGAGCGAGTTGTCACATACAGTCCAGAATCGTCATTTGGTCAGCTGAAACTGGACACCCACGGCAGTCTCCGCGTCACGTTTCCTCCACTTTGTCCACGCTGAGTATCTATAAAATGATGCAGTACATGCTATTTCTTTATTTATCGCCACATTTATCTCCATATTTAAAACCTTTGCCATTTTAGAACTGGGGTAGTGACGTCATACCCTGCACGAATGGCTCGTTGTACATAAGGGTAACCGGGCTGGCTGTTGCTATGGCAATTCGTTCTTCTCTGCAAAACGAGACGGAGACACTGAACATCGTTTGGCGACCGGGGATGCTGCAGTGCCCCGGTTAGGAAGTGAGGCTTGGTTAGTAATGGGGGGGGGGGGGGGATGAAGATGAAGAATTGAAAGACTCGCATGAACGAGGAGCCACTTTGTAACGCCCCGTGTAACAACAGCATTAGCAATTCTCTTCAATATAAAAAGTTAAACACCAAACTCCAGGCCACAATAAACGAGGGTTTCTTTTACTTTTATTAACCAACTGTCCTCATTTTGCCTTGTGCGCGCGATTTACATGAAACGGCGCGTCTGTCTGTCTGTCTGTCTGTCTGTGCATCCACATGATTCAACTTGAGAATGGCTGAAGGGATTTTAATGAAGTTTTGTACGGACAGGATGGACAGTACGGACAGTATGGACAGTATGGACAGTATGCTCCCAGCTCATATATTAGGGTCCCACAGTCGATAAGAATAAAATGGCGGACGCAGCATAGCAAACATAATTAACCCTTTAAAGACGAAGCATACCAGTTTTATATATTAGGACCCAGTTCGTACCGCGCAGTAAACACGCTCCGTCTCGGTTATAAAAATCAATAAGTTAATGTTGTATAAGGAAATAATCGTTGTTTGTTCTGAGATCCGTACAAAACACATAAACGCAATGTCGGCACCACGTAGAATTTGTGAATGTTAAAACTGATGGTACGTAAAGTTACCGCTAGGCTTTAGAAGTTAATAATTATGATGATATGACGAGTTTTCAATAGCTATAGGAGCCATATGCAAATTTTAGGCGCCAGAAGAATGACATACCAAGTTTCGTGGGTTGGCCAGTATTGGTTGAAACACACGCACACAGAAAGCTGTTCCAGTAAGTGTATTTCTACTCATTTTCCGAAAGGATAGGAGACTACGAAGTATCGCCAGTGTTGACATATTGCTTGGTGGTGAGTCAGAGAGAGAGAGAGACACGTGGATTCCAGTTCGTGAGGACGGAAGTGATGCAGTCACGGCACGGCACGCTGTCTTGTGTCCGTCCGGGCGGGTATTCCTGGATATCCGCGCATTACCTTGGCTCTCAGCTCGGCAATCGCAGCGTGCAGTCGTGTCCATTACCACTCCATGTCCCTGTTGGGTAAGGATTTGTGCGGTTTTGACGTTGGGACGTACGGTACGTTAGGCTTCTTCAGTCGACAGTTCTTACGTTATGAAGATTTAGTAGGTGCGCTTGATTTAGAATGTAATGTCCGAGCCACTTCAGTATTCCACGTGCACAGCAGTATCATATGTTGTGCTGTAGAGTTTTGACAGTTTGGTATGAAAATCGGTTCTTTGTATTCCTTGTGATTTGTCAGAAATGGAAGGCCCATTTCATTCCCAATCCTTATTTCTTCCTCGGAAATGCTGGTGGGCTTATATGTACACCCTGGTCAGCATGCATGTCAAAGGATTGCTCTGTGGATTTATTACCGTATCGTAGTATGCTGAAGGTATTGTAATGGATCCTGTGTGTTTTTCAGCCAATGTACATTTGCATCCAATATTCGCTTTGTTTGCTGATCCCATTGGCCGCGCGGCCTAAGAAGTGGGTCTACGGCCACTCGGTTGCTGGGATTGCAGGTTCGAATCCCGCCTGATGCATGGATGTCTGTCTGTTGTGAGCGTTGTGTGTTGTAAGGTAGAGGTCTTTGTAACAGGCCGATCCCTCATTCAGAGGATTCCTACCGATTGTGAGGTGTCTGAGTGTGATCAAGGAACCTCATAGAGGAGGCCTAGGCCCATTAAGGCTGTGGAGCCAAGAGAAAAAAATTGCTTTGTGCGCCTGTGATTCGTTTAGTGACGATGCCAGAAAGTGACTGTGTGTCGTCGAATGCGTGTGTCACAAGTAAAGTGAACATGCTGTGTAGGAAATGTGCCGTGGTCTAATATAAGTATACCTCGACATTTGCCAGGAGAGGCTGAAAACAGAGAACGCCAGCCTGGGTGGTCTGTGTCGAGGCCGAGATTCGAAGTGACTACCTCCCAAATACAGTTTACACTGTGTTTAGTGTTGGTTCTGTTGCACGTGTGGTTACTTCCAGCTAAAGGGCTAGGCCCGTGTGGAACTGCTTCCAGTCCAGCAGCCAGATGTACTTACCGAGATGTGCAACATCAGCAATTTGTAGTTTTTCTGTTCTTAATACAATAAAAACAACGCTGTTGTGCCAATTGTCAGACTTGTTGATTGTGACTCAGTCTTCAGCAGAAAATAGTTTAATAAGTAACGAAACCAAAATGAAATTTGACGGAATTTTGAAGATTACCTTCTTTTTAGATGTGACGTCGTGTGGTTTGGCAGATAGGTACCGGAATGTTGGATGAAGCTTTTTTCTTCATATTCAGGCCACCTGAATAAAATCGTTGGAGAAAGTTATATTTCACATGATTTATTACAGGATTTTATTGAGCGCTGTGTTTTTGTTTTGTGTTTGTGTAAGAGTGGGTGCGTGGGTGCTGGCCCATTGGCTTCTGTCCCTTCCTTGTATTTTGAGTACGTTGAGCAACCGTTTCGCGTGTGAAAGGCGTTAATCGCCCCTCGTAAGCATTTTTGAGTGGGAAGTTTCCGTGCAGTTTCTGGGCCGCCTCAGTTGTGGTTTGAGCGATAGTTGCGATTTCCTTTTGAAGTATAATTGGTTTCTCTGAAACGTCTAATCTAAATCTTGAAACGTGGTTTCCTTTAGTTATACTCCTACTAGAAAACCCCACGATATACCGGTGCCGAGGATAGTGCGGGGATATAATATTTTCCTTTTAAACCCGAAGTTCTTCTAACAAGTAAGTACATAATATTCTAAAATGCAACTATTACCTCAAAATCACTCTCAAGTACACGGAGCATTCGATTAATGCTGGGTGATGCAATAACCCCTGTATGTTGGAAGAAGTACACAAAACACAAATACACTCCGTACTCTAAGTGCTCAGATCGGATTCCATTTGCAAGCAGCGCGTCTAGAAAGTAAGAACCAATTGGATGTAAAGAGCGCGTGGAAAGTTCTTAAAAATATCTTTATTTGAACATGTTGGTACCTACATTAAAGTACTCCACGCAGGCGCCATGCAAATTTAGGCACTCAAATATGTCGTAGACACGCGCGACTGCCAGTACCTTCTTGTCATTATTCTCATGACATATTACATTGTCGCCGCTAGGTACATCTTCGACGCCGACTTAAGTCTAGGCGACTAGGATTTTATATCTACATAGTTAAGCCTTCTCACCAGTCAATTCTCTGCTCAAATTCTTTCGGCAAAACATTCCTGCATTTGGAGAGCGTACGGTGTTGCAGGCGTCGGTTATGTTGCAGTGCTTCGATTGTTCCTAGGCATGCGCATCTGCATGGAACTGCACATCTAATTATTTTGCACCAGTATGGATCGTGTTTCCCTGTACTGGCTCAGGTGGCGTACAGTGGATGCTGGCAAACGAACAGACGATGTTAGGATAGGTTAGATGAGGGTAGGTTAGGTTAGGTTTCATGAGGTTTGTGACGGATGTTGTAACCTTAAAATGGACGCGATTTATGTAGGGGAATGGAACCCAACATGAGATACTTTTCAACGTAATATATTAACCCTTTAGAAGACGAAGCGTATCTGTTTTATATAAGGACTCAGTGCGTACCGCGCTGTAAACACTCTCCACTTCGGTTATAAAAACCAGTCTCTTAATGTTTTATAAGGCAAAAGTTGCTGTTTGTTCTGAGATCCGTACAAAACACATAAACGCAATGTGGGCACCACGTAGAATTTTTTAATGTTAAACCTGGCGGTACGTAAAGTTACCGCTAGGCTTTAAAAGGTTAATTAAATCATTTGACATATAATAAATGGAAGCTATCTCTAATAGGCTAGATTCCCCTCCTCAGGCCGTGATGTAATGTTAGCATGGGCGACTGCCGGTACGTCATAGTGATTTTCCTCATAACGTATTAGATCGTCGTCGGAGGCAACTTCGACGCTGGCGTCGATGTAGACGCTGCCGTCCATTTTTAGTTTTATATTGTTCCTACATCTAAGATTGCATTCCATACTGAAGCGTATTCAAGAAGCAATTGCTCCGCCCGCGGTTTCTGCGTCGCATGTGGCGTCGTTGGACTCGAGCTTTCGTCCTTTGAGTCCATTTGGCCATGTGCTTCTGCCTGAATGTGGCCACCCTTGTATGGTGCATAATGATGGATTTTATACATTTATATTGGTTTATTTGACATAGATCTAAGTAAGGATTAGGTGAGATTAGGTTATGTTCAGGAGGTTAGTATAGTATGATGTAGTTCTGATGCGCATCGTGCCTGGAGCGTAGCCGTGCTATAGACGGTTAAAATATAGGCTGCTTATAATTACAGAAGTTTCCAGTCTTACCAACAGATATTATTAGCCTGTGATTTTAAATGTTATTGGTTCTAATTGTTGCGGATCCTGACGTAGAAATCGGCGATTTAGCGCAAAATTTAGCCTATTTGGTCAACTAAGAATCTTACGGACTAAAGAAAATACGATTTTAGTATTTCTACTTCACGATGGTATAGCCGCCATGTTGAAGACGTTGCAGATGTCCATAAATATGGCTTACAGATGGATGCCGCCCAGCACTATGGTGCAGCTACTGATACGCGTGGATCAAAGGCAACGTAGCGTCGAATGTTCTGACAGGATAGCAACGTTCTGTGAACTTCAAAGGATGCTTAAGAAAGAGTTCGTGACCTGTTTCAATTTACTGTCACCTGGAGTGCATGAGGAAGACTACAAAAACCTGTCAAGATACTCGGTATCCCGGTCGATGTTCGAACCGGCTATGTGCTGAATAAAAGTCAAGAGACCTTCCCGTTTAAGCTAGATTCGTACGGAAATTGAATAGTGTTTGAAATAATATTAAGCGAAAGGCAGCGGATATACTCTTATAGAATACTGTTTATCCTTCCGGGAACCAGCCTAAAATTAAATACCTCATAGTACAAAAGTATGAACTTTTTATATCACGTGGTATAATGCGCTCGCTACATAAGGCCCAGGCTGTACTTCCTATGTGGGTCCGGGTTTAATAGCAAAGTCTGAAGAATGAGAAGGAAGCATATAGGCTATATTACTTGCCGCACGGAAGCCGTAGAACGTAAGGAAAGCGTATGGTTCATGCGGCGATTTATTGAGTGTACGTGACCCTCATAATTCTATATAGAGCCAGCAATACAGTTTGATTGCACTGGAAAGGAAGAACAAGGTGATATTACACAGCAGGGCGATTGTGACGGCAGTACGGACAAAATAACTAGACCAACAAATACAGTTTATTGATGGAAAACTGTAGCGCTGTGCCTGTATTTACTCGGAATAACTGCCCATAAGAGTCATACGATCAGAAGTGGTAAGGTTTACAGAAACTGGACGAATGCGGTATGCGAGGCACTGGCGGCTTAGTCATTCGTTCCGTTACTGTGGAGACTATTACTTAAAGACTTCCACAGAGTCAGACATTTGGCTGTATTGTAAAAAGCACAATGTGTTGAGATAAATAATGCAAGCAAAATTAAAAAAAAGTAGCATGTATGGGGAAAATGAGAAATGCGTAAAAAATTTTAATCGAGAACTTATAAGTTGGATATAACTTAGGAGACTTGTGTATATGTGGAAGGATAATATTAAAATGGATCTTATGAAGAAAGGGTGTGAAGATGTGTACTGGCTCAGGATAAGGTTCGTGGCTCTTGTGAACACAGTAACGAGCCTAAAGGCGAGAAATTTCTTGACCAACTGAGCAACTGTCGGTTTCTCAAGACGTGCTGTACTTATTGGCGTTAAGAGGGAGTTTCCTGTACCCATTGGCTAGGAGGCTAAGTAGGCCCCAGTGCTTTGATTATCCCTGCGGCAGTCGAAAGACGATTGCTTGGTTGTCCACTTCGTGGTCTGTTCAATATACGGACTGCGCTGTCCCGGCTGACACATGGTATTTGGCTCCTAAATGAAAACGGAAATATCAAAGTGGCATTCTCTGAGCCTTCTAGGTGTCTGGATCATGGTTATACTTGTGTGAGTGAATTAAC
>BLKM01000706.1:2037647-2074497 GCA_013340265.1 Coptotermes formosanus
TTCATATCTTCACTGTCTAGTGGTGAAGGGCCCCGCAGCAGACGCTACGGACGCACCGCAGCCTTGAGGCTTCTTGTGCAACCCTGTGATGAAGATGACAATGATTATTATTATTTTTCTCCTTTTCCTAGTAATGGAGCACTGATGGAATGAAATTGACAGGGGAAAACCGAAGAACTCGGGGAAAAAACTGTCCCAGTGCCACTTTGTCCACCACAAATCCCACATGGACTGACCTGGGATCGAACCTGGGCCCCTGCGGTGGGACGCCGGCGGCTAACCGCCTGAGCCATGACACGGCCTCTTCACTGTCTAATGTCTGTATTTGTCTTGAGCCCTGGTCAGATGATCGGTCTAAAAATTATTATTATATTTATTGTTATTATTGTTAACTGTGGGAAAGAGTGGTGTCCTTGTTGTCAGTTACATTGTACTCCTTTTAATCATGTATAGTACTTTTTCCTTCTTTTGTTTTAACTTTCAATATTAATTAAATTAATTACAGTGCATTGATTCTTCCTTCGTTTGTCTTTGCTTTGCTCTTGTCTTGGTTTGTTGATGTTATCGCCTTGTACTCCTGCTGTCCTTGTCACTGTTCACTAGGCTATTGTTTGAATTATTTTTCCCCATATTTCAACCATGTGCTTGCCCAATCGTTATGCGTGCGCTTCATATGATGCCACCATTTTTAAAAGTCCTATTTTTCCCGGGTTGCCGCTGTATATACACGGAGGATTTGGGTCATAACGCCAAGTTACTGCTCAGGGAAATTTTATGTGCCTAAATATTTTACTGTCTCATCCTGTTTCTTCAGTTACACATCACGGCATCACCATGAGGCGACGATGACATTTTACAGATACGTTTATTTTTATTTTGTGTGTGTGCGTCATATCAACTGGCGTCTTTGGGCTACAAAGTGGTCTTGCGCAGTGCTGCTAAACCACTGGTTCGCTGGGAGACAGTGACAAGTCTAAACTGATCGTACCCTTATTGCGCCTTCTTTGCATGGAATGCATAATATGAACACAAGTAGGTATGACAGTGTCCGTCCGTCTGAGTGGACGTCGATTAAATTCCATATTCTTGGTGTGTGCTCCACTAATGCTGATATTCATGTGTCTACAGTATATGAAGACCTAACTTACGTACATCTGAAGTATATTGTGGAATGTGCCGCCGTGTGGTTTGGGGATGTGTGCTGCCCCTTACGGGTTCCTCCTGTCTACGTATTCTGTTCAGTATGCTGGTGCCGTTTTGTGGGATGCGTGTCCTTGCATCCCGAAGGGGCATAGTAACGATACGCCCCGTTCCCTTTGACCTAATTTGATTGTATTTGATACCGCACATTCAATAGTCATCCTAGCACCATTAACAGTGCGCTTCATTTTCCTGATAACACTGCTGGCCATTGCTGTCCCATAATATTTTCTGTCCTTTGTAAAAGAATCACATTTTGGAGAGCTTGTGTATGAATATATTTTCGTCCTCTTTATGTGTGTGTTGTGGGTTTATCTAAATTTAAATTTATGTCGAAATAAATCTTTAGAATAAATGAGCTGGCCATTAAAGTATTAATTAGCGACTTGGCATGTTTTGACGGGGCGGGGGGGGGGGGGGCGTACCCATTCGGTTTTCCTTAGATATTTTCAGTGACGGAAAAAGTTGCCTCACGAAAATCTAACTAGTTGATACGTTCAAGGCTTTAATCTTTAGATAACTTTAAACTTGTCTTTCTTTATTTGAGGTTTTCACAACTTTGTTAATGAAGATGAAAGTCTTTTGGATATAACACCATGTATTCTTGGACTGTGTTGAGTATGAAGGCAGGAAGCTTCTCCGAAACCACATTTGCTAATTATCAAAATATAAAGCGCCATTTCTCAGGCGACTTTAACCTTTTAAAGCCTAGCGGTAACTTTACATACCACCAGGTTTAACATTAAAAAATTCTACGCGGTGCCCACATTGCGTTTATGTGTTTTGTACGGATCACAGAACAAACAGCAACTTTTGCCTTATAAAACATTAAGAGACTGGTTTTTATAACCGAAGTGGAGAGTGTTTACAGCGCGGTATGCACTGAGTCCTTATATAAAACAGATATGCGTCGTCTTTAAAGGGTTAATATCTTTTTGCTCTGTGATCAGCCAAATGACGATTCAACGACATGAAGCCCTCAGCGTAAAGACCGATGATGTGACAATGAGTTGCCTGTTCAGAGCTTTCGCATACGCCAGAGAGCGTCTGTAAGGTGAGTTTGTAGCGAAGGTGGAAAGATTAGCAGCCGAAAGCCTAACAATTCTTGCCCCTGCCGGGATCCCAACCCATAGCCTAGCACCTGTACCGTCAAAAACGTACGTAGCGTCATCTTACCGAACGGAAAACGAGCGTCTTGGCTCACAAGTTTGCTACAGCGCGCTGCCTGACGATCTGGTGTCGTGCGAGTGTTGCTGGGCGATAAGTGGACTGCCGACTTCGTAATTGGTACCTCAAGCTGTACAAACACTCCGTTAATCCGATAAAGATATGTATGGTCCATTGCAATAAGCTACAAGAGGAGTGGCCACTTGCACGCTATTTGCTTCTGCATGCAGCTCTGTCGACCATTTGACAGACGCTAAGTACTTTACAAGACCGGTTAATGTCAGCAAACTGACGCCTACTTCATCAAGATAGGCTGTTTATGCACCTAACACTCTCAATTTCCTGAAAATTGCGTGTAGTAATTACCTTCGTTTTGAAGAATGAGTTTATGTTAATGAAATAATGCTACACGGTGTAAATATGTCGGAGAACAAATTATGTTCGGCCTACTGTGGCGCCGCAATTAAATTCCCAGTACACTCTGCAAACGGGGGGGCCCCCCCCATTTAAATTACAGCACATAACGTTTCCGATGCTAACTATTACGCCAAAAGGTAGAATGAAATGGCGGATAAAACCAAACAGGGCTGTACAATAATGGATACAATTGACTGACGCATATACTGCTTCGCTCGGGAATTGAACCCAGCACTTGCGACGCAGCCTGTGCGTCGTCCTGCGCAAAATAGTTAACATTATTCTCATTATGGGGTAGTTTCGTTTGAATATCCCTTTATTTGGCGCTCAGTCTCTCATTCTGAGAAAAAAACATTTTCGCTGTTAGCATAATTAACAAATATACTAAAATGACTCGCACTAAGTACACCTTGTGAACATCTTATGAATATACCTGCGTAAAGTCTTTAATAAATATTTCCTTTTGTTCATATTGTTTTCATGGATGTGACGCCTTGTGGTTTGGTAGATGTGTAAAACGTAAAGTTGACCCTATAACCTGCATGAAGGTGCAGAGGGGGAGTAGAGGTATAGCTCCACTCTGTCGTAACTTCGGCGCTACATAAGGGTGGGTGGTCAATGCCACTCAGCGGCTACTTTACCCCCGGTGAGGGCTCTGGAACCCATTGGAGCAGGCTTGGTGGGCCCCAGGGCCGGTATGAACAGAGAAAATTCTTGCCCCCCCCTCCGGCGGGTATCGAACCCCGGACGGGTTCAGCCCATAGCGAACCGCTATACCGGCTACGCTGTCCCGGTCCCTCGGTAGATGTGTTCCCGAAATTTAAGAGGAAAGTGTTGTCTTCATCATCAGGGTATACGAATTAGCCTCCCGGCAATAACTTCGTGATCAGGACGTAACAACAAAATACTCAGGTTAAAAGCGAACGACGCCAGAAAATCTTACGTCTCTGAAGGCGCACGTACTTTATCAACGGAGGAACGAAACAGTAATAACGATGTAATATAAATTGGAGGTAGTAACAGAGGTAACACATAAATAACAAGAAAAATAAAAGGAAAAAGGTAAAGGTAAAGGTAAAAAAATTCACCCTACAACAGGCCGCGAAGGTCCAGAGGGGGAATAGAGGTATAGTTGTAGTCTTTGTTTAACCTCGGCGCTAGATGGGGAGCGAGGTGGGTAACGCCACGCGCCGGCCGCTTTACCCCCGGGAATAACCCAGTACCCATTGTGTAGGGGGCTGGGTGGGCCCCAGGGCCTGTCTGGACGGCTCCTGAAAATCTCGATCCTCCAACTGCCCAGCCCGTAGCGAAGCGCTGTACCGACTGCGCTATCTCGGCCAGAAAGTAAAGGGACATACGTGGAATGGGATCACTTGCCTGCCCTGATCGACACCACGTGCCGCCCATCATTTCAAAATCTACCGCGTCGCCCCACTTCACGCGATGTCCTGGACCGCATTCCAGGTTTGCCTTTAAGATACATTCCAGGGTGTTTCGGCGGTAAATGACAAGACAGCCCATAAGTTTATTGGCCAGTTACTCAGTGCCATTCTTAGGCAGCAGCGGCTTCTAAGCTTCGACCATGCGGCACCCTGCGCCGTTTTTTCCCTCTTGGTATTCACGACGCAGTACGCCTGAAGAAGAAAGAGTAGAAGAAGTAGTGGCAAGATTACCTTAGCTGATCCACCTCCAAGGGTCGGTAACCTATCAGCTGAAGGAGTGGAGGAATGACCAGTTTAATGCTACGTTGGAATCTCTGGACATGGAGGAGCAATCATTCTGGAAGACAACGAAGAGGTCGATGCAAATTCCGACACCTTCATTCCCTATGGATTGGTTGGTTGGTCCGTCGGTCCATAAGGCTTATTCATCTACTTGGATGAATGAGGCAGCAAGCAGTTTGGTACATGTTTGCCGGACTACACGGCGTCGCATTCCGGAAGACAGTAATATTTAATTAAGGATGATTTTTTTTCAGAGCCATACGGCAAGTTCTGTGCGCAGTGAGCGGTGTGGCGCACTGCTAGTTGCAGCTGCCGAACGTACACAGTTCTGCTGAAGAATTCCGCTGTGGTATCTGTTGAACCAGATCATCTGCTGTAGGCGCGTTCGCAAAATTGCGGAAAGCTGCTATTAGATTTGTCATGTCTGTCTGTCTGTCCGCATGGTTCAACTGGACTCCCACATAACAGATTTTCATGCAATTTGATGTTAGAGGATTTTTCGAAAATCTGTGGAGAAAATTCAAGTTTCATTAAAATCTGGCAAGAATGGCGGGTACTTTAAATGAAGACCCATGTACGTTTATGATAATATCTCGCTCAGTTCTTCCTAGAATGAGAAATGTTTCAGGCAGACGTTGCAGAGAAAGTGGAAACACACATTCTGTGGTCAATAATTTTTCCCCCTGAGAGTTGTACCTTTTGTAACTTAATGTGGAAACATATGGTAGTCATAGGGGCCACAGACCTAAGAGGGACGAGGTGACAGGGGAGTGGCGAAGACTACATAACAAGGAACTTAATGACCTGTACTCATCACCAAATATTATTCGGGTAATCAAATAGAGAAGAATGAGATGGGCGGGTCATGTAGCACGTATGGGGAAAAGAGAGGTGCATACAAGATTTTGGTGGGGAGAACTGAGGGAAGGCGACCACTTGGGAGGCCCAGGCGTAGATGGGAGGATAATATTAAAATGGATCTTCAAGGAATGGGATGAAGCATGGACTGGATTGAGCTGGCTCAGGATAGGGACAGGTGGCGGGCTCTTGTGAATGCGGTAATAAACCTCCGGGTTCCATAAAATGCAGGGAATTTCTTGGCTAGCTGGGAAACTGTTAGCTTCTCAAGAAGGCCTCTGCTCCATGGAGCTAGTTAGTTAATTAGTCAGTCAGTTTGTTTGTTTGTTTGTTTGTTGGTTTGTTAGATGGTTGGTTGGTTGGTTGGTTGGTTGGTTGGTTGGTTAGTTAGCTAGTTGGTTGGTTGGTTGGTTGGTTGGTTGGTTGGTTGGTTGGTTGATTGTTTAGTCAGTTAGTTATAGGGGCCACAGATGACAATATAATGCTGCGCAGAAAAGATGCGCTTTGCATGCCGGATAACTACGGCAAGGCTACCGACACACACTCATAATGTGTAACACTTATTTCTACTCCACGGTAACAGTGGTTAAGCGAAAACACTCATTGTTGGGTTATACGTACAATGTGTGTGTTATTTGTTGGACATTTTGAACGTTTCGCACAATTTCCGTGAATTGCTGACATTGTTTTTGTGAGTGCTGGCATGTTTTATTGAAAAAGTAATTTTGGAATGTGTGTGTGTTATTTCTTGGTATGTTGTGAGACGACATTACGTGAAGTGCAGAGTTGACGTGAAATTAAATGAGCACAGGCCTTATGCTGACCTGGAAGAGCTGGAGCAGGAAACTTGCCGAGTCTGCTGCAAATTGCTGTCCCTTCATTACCTTAAGTAAATTCAACTCCAAGAGCCCTTTATGAAGAAATATAGTGTTTTCTTTCTTTCCCCGTGCCTTCTAACGTTCAGTGGCTGCTAATGAAGAGGGACATTCACTGTGTATGAATTTTCTTTGTTACTAGCATGCTGGTGCCCGGCGACCCGGGCAGTCGAGGAACACACATTTATGTATTTACTGTGGAATCCCCGCAACCCGTGGGGGCAAGACACACTTCATGTACGCCGTTGCTGTGGAAACCCCACGACCCGAGCAGGGAAGGCACACCCCTTTACTTAGTTACATTTGAAACTTCGCGACCCATGGGGCAAGGAACACTTCATGTAAGCAGTTAACTGCGGAAACCATGCGACCCTAGCAGGGAAGGCACACCCCTTTACTTAGTTACATTTGAAACTTCGCGACCCATGGGACAAGGAACACTTCATGTAAGCAGTTAACTGCGGAAACCACGCGACCCGAGCAGGGAAAGCGTACCCCTTTACTTAGTTACATTTGAAACCTCGCGACTCGTGGGGCAAGGAACACTCCATATACGCAGTTACTGCGGAATCACCGCCATCCGTGCAGGCAACGCACACGTATTTCCGTAGTTACCGTGGAAACCTCGCGATGTTGTCAGGCAAGGGACACCCATTTGGGTAGTTACCGTGGAAACCTGAAGAATGTATGCGCCTGTGTATTATAATTTCGTAGTTGTGCCCGCAGTTATCTTGAAAAACCGAATAATGTGTATGTATATTTTACTATCATATTAGTGCCCGGCGAACCTTTACGTAGTTAACGTGGCAACCCCAATTAGTCGTGTCTGTTACATACCATCCGCGCGTCCGTCAAACTGAATTCTATGTCGTGTCTTTGCCTGCCATTTGGTGGCGGTTCGTGGAACTCGAATGTGGGAGTGTGACAGAAACTAACAATGCTGCAGTGTATATAAGATGGGCTCACTGCTTGCAGTAGGCAAAAGGTTGAAGCATTTGAATAAAGAGCCACACCATAAAATCCCATACCATGATTTCAGTGTTTTGTGGAGAAGGACGCCGCAGCAGAGGCTACGGAAGCACCACAACCTTAAGGCTTCTTGTGCAACCTTATTATTATTATTATTATTATTATTGTTGTTGTTGTCCTTTTCCTAGTAATGGAGCACTGGTTGAATGTAATTGACAGGGGAAGACCGAAATAATCGGGGAAAACTTATCCCAGTGCCACTTTGTCCACCACAAACCCCACATGTACTGACCCGGGTTCGAACTCGGGCCTCCGAGCTGGGAGGCCGACTACTAACCCCCTGAGCCATGACACGACCTTAGATCATAAGTTGAACCAAAGAGAACATTGTTTACGAATATTTCTTTGCTATTTTATATCTTTGTGATTAACCATTAAAAGACTAGATTATGCTGAATTATATATTACAGGCTTATTTCGTACCGCGCAGTAAACACTCCCTCTCGGTTTTAGAAATCAATCAGTTAATGCTGCATACGAAAATAATGGTGTTTTGTTCCGAGGTCCGTGCAAACATTTAAATAAAGCTGAATTATATTAAGGCTCAGTCCGTACCGCGCAGTAGACACACCTCAATATGATTTTAAAAATCAGTCAGTTGGTGTTGTATGGGAAACAATCGGGGTTTGTTCCGAGATCCATATAAAACACGTAAATAAAGCTGAATTATATTACAGGCTCAGTCCGTACGGCGCAGTAAACACCCCGACAGGGTTCTAAAAATCAGTCAGTTACTGCTGTATGGGGAACAATCGCGGTTTGTTCCGAGATCCATATAAAACACGTAAATAAAACTGAATTATAGTACAGGCTGAGTCCGTACCGCGCAGTAAACACACCGACAGGATTTTAAAATTCCATCAGTTAATGCTGTAAGGGAAAGAATCGCGATCGATACAAAACATGTAAATAGAACTGAATTATAGTACAGGCTCAGTCCGTACCGCGCAGTAAACACCCCGACAGGGTTTTAAAAATCAATTATTTAATGCTGTGTGAGGAAAGAATCGCGGTTTGTTCCGAGTTCCCTACAAAACACGTAAATAAAGGTGAATCATATTACAGGCTCAGACCGTACCGCGCAGAAAACAGTTCTCTGTATTTACGTCTCCTGACATCTAGTGGACATCTATGGAACTCCGTTCTCATAGTTCTGTCTCCTGCCATCTGGTGGCGATGCATGGAACTACCAAGCGTATCAAAGCAAACGTTGTTCAGTTTTATTATAGATTTCTAGAGACCTGTCTAGATATCCTACTGTGGTAATGTAATATTTTGTACTGTGTTGTCTTTTCTTAGGCCATATAGGTTTCTGGTATGTACGCACACACACACATACACATGCGCGCGCGCGCACACACACACACACACACAATCCTTGAACTTTCCTTGCGTTGTTTAATAACGTATAGTTTTTCAGTTATGTTTATTGTGGTTGTAAATTAATTTTTTGTTCTCTTTGTATGAAAATAATTCCTTTAATTTAGTTGTTTCTTAAAAGATTTTAAGCGGAATTGTGCTGTAATAATTCAACACATTTAAGCAGTGTTGGAAATTGAAGTCCTAGGTAATTTGAGTGTCTGCAGAGTAATATACTTTGTTGGTGCAAAAGGAAGTTTAAGATTCATTTCGAAAGAGTTGTCGCACGTTGCTCGAATCTGAATAAAACATTTTTCTGTAGTTATTTCAACATAGCTTTACATCTCGTACTTGAAGCAAAGTAGTGACTTTATATTCAGAATAACAATGTTAGAAAAACAATGGATATCATACTTAGGAGACAGTTATTGTTCTGTTTGTGTGCGTGCATCATTACGTGAGTAATGCATACATTTTATGTACTGTTACTTTGGTATCATTCGTTTTCGTCATCACAGCTAGGCAATAAACAGAAACTTTAGTGTCCCCATCTATCGGGGTTTTTATTACGCTCAGTTTATTTTCCGTATCCGTTTTGTGCTACCGAAATATAAAGCACATTAGTCTAAATCAAACCAACAAATGCAAAGACTATGGCAACTATAAGATATATTTTCAACCCGCACATATGTTTTGGTAAATAGATTACCATCTTCAGGGGGCGTACATAGAAAAGTTGCAAGTATTACTTGCGTCCAAATATATGATGTGTGGTTTCACAGTAAACGTTTTTGCACGTCATTATTCAAGATGTGTAAATTGACTAAATTAAAAACGATAATACACTATGCCTCTACCATAGATGCACATAGTACTTCTAACTCTTTGATGTACCCCCTCTGAAGATGGTCATCGATCTACCGAGACACATGTAGGGGCTGAAAATATATCTTGTACTTGCCAGCAGCCTTGTGCATTCGTTGGTTTGATTTGGACTTAGATCAAATGCACGGCACACCAAACATAAAATAAAGTACGTTACAATGTAACAGGCACACGAAGTAACTTTACGAAATATTGCGTTTTGTGTGTCCATTCCTTGAGGCATGCTGAGTGCACACAACGTTTATTAAGCTTCCTCATCAGGTAAAAGTAAGATTATAAAGCCTGATCTGATTGTCACACAGCGTCCGTGCAATGGGTAACATACAGCGAAAATTTATTCCAACGTATTGCACACATAATACCGTACAGCTGTTACGCCAACATGTTTCAACTAAGATATGTAGCCATCGTTAGGGAGTATACACAAACGTCATGTTAAAAATATATAACATTGTCGAACATTAAGGTCAAATAGACATTTCAAAGGTAATCACAATGTGTTTGTGTTAAATAGACGATGATGTAAGAGATAACAGGATACAAATCAGTAAAATTTTTTAGTAATTTTGTTTGTGTCCAAGCACCTTCTTTTCAGTATTAGAAGAAAGTTTTGTATACATGGCCACATTTGTATGTGCATCGGACGGACACTCTATACTGTACGTATTGCTTGCAGTAAACTTGTGTATGGTATAAAGTGAGCAATAAGTTGGTATAATTCTAATTTGAAAACCCAATGCATTAGATCCAGCAGGTCTAGCTAAACTGCATCCCCAGACAGAGATCAGTTCGACCTGATGGACCTAACGGAATGTTACTTATACCTGATATAAGTGGAACAGGCTTCCCAGACTTTGTGTGTATGAAGTATGCCTCGGACAATCGACAGTTCCCAGTGTAATATTCTTACAATTAGTCAAATCGTTGTCACAAAGCACGGAGATTGTTCTACGTTATGTGTATGTAAATGATAAAAATACAGTTCTACCTGAAGGAAAGACAGTGTGCGTCCATTAGAAAGCCCCATCGGTGAATGATATGTAGGAAAACGAGCGATGTTGGTTGTGAGAAACCATTCGGAAAACATAAATACACTGTGTGTGTGTGTGTGTGTGTGTGTGTGTAAAATGGAGTACTTTGGTGTTAAACCTGGCGGTACGTATAGGTAGCGCTGTGCTCGGAAGGTAAAGAAACTGTTCACGCGTAATAATTAATTAGCTGTCTTTCAAATTCCAGCTGTGTTGAGTCTTATATTATAAATGTACTGCTTTCAACGGGGGCTTTCGAGTTGAACTCATAAAACCGAACTGCCTGTTGCATAGTTATCTTTTGATACATATTTACTACTACTGTTTTATTAATTTTATTATTATTATGAGCTTCTTACTTAATTACAAAAATTTTCTACTTTTAATTTACAACCTTACCACCTTCACTTGCCGACTGTCTAGAAATCTGGGAGCCTCAAACTCCTGGACCCCTAAGGGCCTGCCCAGGCCTGTAATGGAATTGCTTGACCTTACGTGTAATTTACAGGATGCACCCTCAAAGCTTGGCACCGGCGCCATATTTGTGGTTGTTGACTTACAAAGTAATATTTAATGTGTCAGTGTGTAGGGACATTTTGTCTCCGTATCACATTTCAAGTGTCCATGATTCCTCAGCTATCGCCTTAATACCCAAATCTAAAGAACGTCGTCTTACACGCACCATGTTCTTTTACATTCTGCCAAGAGACTGCTATACTTTTACATAAATTTCGCATTTTTATAATTCTAATAGTTTACGTATTTTCAGATCCTCATTTAAGCGGCTTTGGCATCGTTCCAACTTTACAAGTACTTACGTCCATAGTAATTGTATTACCAACGTTAGGAGCTTAAACATGAAGATCCGTCAGTTTTTTTTTTTAACTTTATGTAGACAAAGCTTGTTGGTGTTCCATACGCCTTCTTTTTCCTTAAGAAATGAAAGTAGACTGAAATGTTGTTTGCAGACACAGCGTATGCCGTATTTAGTTTTCAATAATGATTGTTAGTGTTGATATGCGGCAGGGATTCAGTGATGATATTACGTTTGTAACTATAAAGCTGAAGCATAAGGTATAAATACGCCTGCGGCATATGTTACTCGCCCCACCACTGCGTCGGAGAAGTTGCCGGATAATCTCGGCGTTCCGTCCTGAAAATAAATCCTGGTATAAGCTAGTGGAAGCGGTAGAGGTAGTTGGCGTAAAGAGAGGAGAGGAACATGGTGTACGCGCGGTACGTAACCGCGCAAAGTCTGTCTGCCCCCCACAGCATCAAACCAGTGAATCCTTTATGAGATTTTCATTCAATTTAATGGCGAAGTATCTTACCACACGTTGATAACACGTGAATTTGTATATCATTAATTAGTCAGGGCTGGTAGTTTGCTTGAAGATTATGTGTGCTGAACATGGAACGTACAAAAAAATGTTTTTATTCTGAGGCTAAGTAGGTATCCCGGTTGCTGCCGCTCGCTTGCTCGGATTGAGGGTTCGAATCCCGCCAGAGGCATGGCTGTCCGCCTCTTCTGAGTATTGTGTGTTGTCAGGTAGAGGTCTCTGCGTTTGGCCGATCCCTTGTCCAGAGGAGTCCTACCGAGTGTCTGTGTGTATCATTGAGTCTGATCGGGTAAAGTAACAACCGTCTGCACCTACACTGAGTAGGCAGAATAGGTCAGACTAAGAAAGGGATAAAAATTTTATGTATTGAGCTAAATTAGATCATTTCCGCACGCAGTAGATGGTGCTTCTGAGTTTATTTAGCTTTGCATAAAAGGAAGTGTCTCATTCGTTCTTTTGGATGAAGTGGCTTTAAGCAAGTATTTGCAAAAGGATTTATGGATGAAGATTGTACCCTTGTTGGAAGCTGCCGTGTTTTTTCTTTCCTCAGAAATGTAACGCCGTTTTTCTCTATGATTGGAAATTCTTTTGTGAAAGCGTTATTTGGAAGATTTAATTTTTTGTTAAATCCAACAAAATGAGGAAAAGAACCAGAGGCAGTCGTGGGCTAAAGTTTGAATATTTTACAGTTTTTTAATATCTTTGCCGTTGTTGATTGAACTCACCCTTTCTTTTTTTGTTCCCATTTTGCAACATTACTCTAGGACCTGTTAGTTTTGTTGTAAGCGCATATGTTTGTCTTAACGCATTAACTGCACATTAATGAAACACATTGTGAGGGCCTGAAAGGTACGTCGTGTTCATACGCTTGCGGTATTCTGTGGGACGACGCCGTATAGCTGGTAGTAGGCACAAACGTTTCAGTGGAAATTCCTGAGTCCTTCTTCAGGGTAGAAAAAAAGAATATCGAACCTCATCTATCATGTTTTGCTCGCCAAATAAAAACGAGTCGAAACGGAAAGACGTTTTCAAAATCACATTATAGCTGTTATTACAGTATGTTATTAACATTTAACCTGATAACAATGAGGGAAATAAATATACAGTCGAACCCGGTTATAACGACGTCGGTTTATGCGATACTTCGTCTATGGCGTCAGATATTCTGTGGTACTAATTAATTCCTCTCTTTTAACCATAACATCGTATTTCTCGGCTAGAACAACAGTTTCTATAATAACATAAAATATTCAGTCCCTTTCATGGCGTTATAACCGAGTTCGAGTGTACTTTATACATTATGGACCGGAAGTTTGCGAGTAGTTCTCGGTAAAGAAAAAAATCATTAGCAGTGCATCGTATACACTTAATATATCTTAAGTGGATTTAAGTCTTCGCATGACATACGAGCTCACGACGTGCTGTGCCTGCCAAAATGAAGCCTGGCCTCTAAGGACTTAAACCCTAAATGTCATCATAATGTGCACGTAAAGAACCCATCTGGCATTCACCTGAGACGAGGTGATTTTGCAAGCTGATGAGCACAAATTTGTCATTTTTTCCTTTTGCATATTAAAAGGCTTTGCTTCCGTTTTTTTGTAAATGTCTTGACACCGGCGTTAACATGTTGATGGCAGCTACTTGTTATTTAAATGTGGACCTAGACCTAAACGATCGTATTAAACACCAAAAGCCAATATACTTTAACCCTTTAAAGACGAAGCCAATCTGTTCTATATAAGGACTCAGTGCGTACCGCGCTGTAAACACTCTCCACTTCGGTTATAAAAACCAGTATGTTAATGTTTTATAAGGCAAAAGTTGCTGTTTGTTCTGAGATCCGTACAAAACACATAAACGCAATGTGGGCACCACGTAGAATTTTTTAATGTTAAACCTGGTGGTACGTAAAGTTACCGCTAGGCTTTAAAACGTTAATAGCAGTCATTGTACGTAATATGACTTTACACTCGTGTTCTACACCTGACACGATTCCTGTTCGTGACAGTCCCACTTCGCGTCTACTTGTAACTTATAACTTTGTCGTAGGTAACTGAATCTGTACGTTACTCTATATCTCAGAGCCAGATAGTAATTTCAGTGACATTCTCTTTCACATTATGATTGCTTCCGTAATAATGTCGTTCCCTTCTCTACCCCTATTTCTTCCACAACTGTTCCTGATAGGCAGGTTTCTCTTCCTTTGTACAGCAAAAGCTGTAGATACAAAATTGTAAGTATCAGCTTCTCCGTGTTTGGGGTTTAATTATTTTGAAATCAATATGGTTGACTGAAGAGCAAAGTTCCTTGCTGGAATACAACTTCAGCAGTAAGCCCCTATCTGCCGCCTCCTTCCGCCTTCCATGCAACACGCTCCTTTTCACTTTAATGCGGGCCTAGAAGCACGACAGCAAAGTTAAGCCCATAAATGTGGAAACTAATAATACCGTGAGAGAATTGTCCTTTGCTGCGTTCGGTTGCGTGACAAGTCATGCAGTCCCAAATTAAGCTCACTGCACAGTAAATGTCTAAATGTATGTGCTGAAAGACAGAATACTTGCAACTCGGAATGCTTCAATGCATCACAGCTATCTGCTTGCATCAAACATGCCAAGAGGCTCGCGGTGGACGTTATGCTGTATTAAAAATACACCGAGAAATTCCTGAAAATCCCCACACCGTCTGTGAATTGCGTTGAAAATACACAGTTAATTGTTTGTTAAGTAAGGACCGGGGGGAACTTGAAGATTTGTCTTCTCGTATATGACGCTGTGTCGTTGGTCGAATAGTTCCCGTCAGTGGTGCGGCTGTCGTCAGGATGACGCCGTCGAAGTTCTTCAAAATATCTGGAACTACTCGCCCTACGACACCCCAGCGCCATGTCCCAGAAGACCCGCTGTGAGAACCTCAAATATCGCAAATGGAAGCGTTTCTGTTTCCTTAATTACAATGTGAATGGCGGTGCCATAGCTCAGGCGGCTAATCGCCGACCTTTCACCGCGGAGGCCCGGTTTCGATCCAGGATCAGTCCATTTGGGATTTGTGGTGGACAAAGTGGCACTGTCGCAGGTTTTTACCCTAGTACTTCGATTTTTCCTTGTCAGTTTCATCCCACCGGTGCTCCCGTACACGGAAAAATGATAAAAAAAACTAATCGTCTTCACCACAGGGTTGCACAATAAGCCTCAAGGCTGCGGTCCGTCCGCAGCATCTGCTGAGGGGCCCTTCACCATTAAAAAAATATATACCGTGGTGTAGGCGTAAGAGGGACATGGAGGAAAAGTCCTGTTATACATCGCGGTAGGAGACCACGACGAATGGTCAGGTTTATGCTCCAGCCTCTTTACACTCACATTTGAAGTCCCTGATATGTTAGGCGGCGAACAACAAGAAGTCTGCGTCTTTCACCAGTGCTATTGGATGTCTTCTGTACCGAGTTTAGTTGATTATGAAGTATGGAACCGGAAATTTCTATCCATGTGTCTTTAATCATCTCTGGGAAATAATGTATGTTACTCAACTGTTTCAGAGAGATAGAGTGCATTGTTTCTGTTAAAATCTTTCCTTCGTATACTTACCGACTGGACGGAGTATCACGGTAGGGCCCAGTGACAGGCTGTTGCAAATGCAGGTGATATTCTGACGATGTGAGTGAACATCAGTTTGTCAGTAAGTACCCTGCGTAGAGTTAGGTACTTGTATTTCCACGTACTGTTAAGGAAATGTAAAACGAGAAGTGTGTCTTTATGTAAAGCAGGCATAACGTGTGGGCGGATGTGTGCGGGTTTATGTTGGCCTCTCCAGCGTTCATTCGCTGAGTTCAAAAAGCGTAAAATAGTATTGTATTTTTTAAAATAAGCCTTCGAGGTGTTCGTGTTTACATCGCAAACACGCCTCACGTAAAAACAAAAATATCCCCGAATCTTTCTCCTGCTTATCCGACAGCCTGGGATCGATATCTGGCTACGGTTGCTAACGGTATCGGTGAACCTCCCGGAAAGAATGCTGTCACCAGAGATGTCGGCGATTTCTTGTTTCTACGCATCAGCACCCTCTTTATCGCATTTTGTAGCGAATTTTGAGTGACGCTGAAGACAAATCCACGCAGTCGTTCTTGAATCGGAATATTTACTGTATGAATTATTACCCCCCCCCCATCCCCTAGCTTTCTTTGACGTTTGTTTATCAACTCAACAGGCTAAATAGTGTCGGATGACACTGTGTTTATGAATGATGAACTGGAAAATAAACCACGACCAGTAAGCTGTCCAGTGATAGACATATGAAGGGTAGATAGTCAGCGGTATTATTTTTGAGTGGCTTGTTGTTCATGTTGAGTTTGAAGAAATTCGGCCACTTGTAATATTGATGTCCGTAATTGAATCGATGGAAGGGCGGACGAGCAGATATGGAGGCTGAAGTATAGCGACTTAAAGAAATAAATCTGTATCTGTCCAAACATAATGAAATGCTGTCTATTATATAGAACTACATGTTTCGACCTATCTCAGGTTATCCTCAGGTTCACAGTTGGTCTTTAAACCATATTAAGGAAGAAATATCTTCCTTAACATGGTTTAAACACCAACCGTGAACCTGAGGATGACCATATTAAGGAAGATATTTCTTCCTTAACCTTTTAAAGCCTAGCGGTAACTTTACATACGACCAGGTTTAACATTAAAAAATTCTACGTGGTGCCCACATTGCGTTTATGTGTTTTGTACGGATCTCAGAACAAACAGCAACTTTTGCCTTATAAAACATTAAGAGACTGGTTTTTATAACCGAAGTGGAGAGTGTTTACAGCGCGGTACGCACTGAGTCCTGATATGAAACAAATACTCTTCCTCTTTAAAGGGTTAATATGGTTTAAAGACCAACTGTGAGCCTCAGGATGACCTGAGATATGTCGAAACGTGTAGTTCTATATAATAAATATAATTTATTTGTGTTTGGACAGATATTGATTTATTTTTTTGTACTATTAAGAACACACCACAGGATAACGTTCTGTAAAATTGTATTGATTTCCTTTGGAAGCCCAAAAATAATATGTTGCTTCGTATTTTTGGAAAAAAAAAGTTCTATTCATGTGTGCAGATGGCGCCCATGTCGGCATATTATAACTGCGTCCACTCACGTTGAAGTGCTTTAAAATGCACCAACAAAAAATGCAGAAGGAAATTCCTGCCGTTAAGGGTTAATCAATAATCGTCCGTGCAGAGTGTGCTGTTGTGTTTAAAGTTTATTTTGCATCATATTAGTGTTTTTACCGCTCAGCAGTACGCTATCTATACAGCTGCCCTTGCTTTGCGTAACTGGACAGGAGAAAGATATTCATATGTTGTGATTCATTCGTTGCCCTTAACATTACTGGGAAGACGTCTATGCAGATGAGCTTACAGTGGTTAAAGGGGTGTTGGCCTACTTGCTTTACACAGCACGGCAATGCCATCGTCTGCCGTGCTCGGTCAGTGATTGGTGGCTGATGGAGACGAGGAGACAGCGCGAGATTTGATGTTTTCGCAGCAGTTGTGACCGATATTCTAGCCTTCTGGGATATGACGCCATATAGATTGGTACCGTATTCGAGAATGCTGGAAGGCTCTTTAAATAGGCCATGCTTTTCACCTGTCCTCACTTCAAAATTTGGAAAGAAAATTTCACATACTTCATCTCAAGGTGTATGTTTGATGAGGTTTGAGGTTCTTATGGCAATAATTGTTCTGGGATAACTAAATGACACGGCGTAACATCCCAGAATATTGCAGTCTTAGTGTACTGTCTGATTTGGACTTGTACTGGCTGCCTGTGTAGTAAAGAGGGGAAGTGTGCGTGTGCGTGCGTGCGTGCGTGTGTGTGTGTGTATGTATTGAACGCTGCTTAAATATTAACTGTATCCCGGATTTTCTCGCTTTGAGTACTTACTTTAGATAGTAGTGAGGTTGTAAGGACACGTAACCATGTAAGTTAGCCAATAGAATGGCTGTCTAACACAGCTGTGGATTTTTATGTATATTGACCGGCAATCAGCTGCATGTTTCGACCTTGATGCAGTCATCTTCAGGCTGTGTTTTTACAAGGATGTAAAGGTCGCTGACCTGTATGTACATGTGGGGACTGAGATCTCAGTTTGTACATTATCTCACTTTTATTACGTCTTGTTAGTTTCAGTGAGTTGAAAAATCAGTAGCCGGTGTGGAAACACAAGCGCTTTCTTTCAGGAACTCATTGAAACTTGTTTGACGTATTAAACCTTTAAAGGCGAAGCGTATCTGTTTTATACAAGGACTCAGTGCGTACCGCGCTGTAAACACTCTCCACTTCGGTTATAAAAACCAGTCTCTTAATGTTTTATAAGGCAAAAGTTGCTGTTTGTTCTGAGATCCGTACAAAACACATAAACGCAATGTGGGCACCACGTAGAATTTTTTAATGTTAAACCTGGTGGTACGTAAAGTTACCGCTAGGCTTTAAAAGGTTAACAGTAAGTTCATGCACGGATTGCGGTGTCAGTACCCAAATGCCCATACAGGTCAGTGACATGTAATGCCTTGCAGAAACACAGCCTGAAGATGATCGCATGACGGTCGAAACATGTAGCTTATTGCTGATCACCCGCAATATAGACTAAAAACTACAAATGGGTTAAGACGGCCATTCTGTTAATCAGTTTGATCTCAAACGCGACGGGATGCAAAAGTCAAGGTGTCCATGTAAGAAGTCACGACAATGATTGTTCTTTCACTTGCCTGTTAAAATGTTGTACATAGGTTCTTCTTCTTCTTCTTCTTCTTCTTCTTCTTCTTTAGGGCCCGTCAGCAGATGCCCCGGATGCACCTCAGCCTGACGCTTACTGTGCAGCCCTAAACACTCCATTCAGCACAGGTTCAATAACCCTTTGCCCCTTATATAGAGGCAACGGTCCCTTACTGAAGCTGTGCTTATATCTTTTGGTTCAGCAAGCAGCTTCCCAAAGATATTATAGCGCTGACGAGCCAACAGCTCGCTGCAGCAAATAATACGCTGCACTGTTTCAGTCTCCAACCTGCAAAATCTGCAGGTTGGATCCCAATCAAACAGGCTCATAGTATACAGGTGCCTCCTCACAGCAGCATGTCCCGTGAGGACCGCAACTGCCGTTTTTAGTTGATGCCTACTTAATTTAAGCAGGTCATCAGCTCTTTTCTTACATGGTCTTCCTATGAAAAGTTTGCCATGTCTATGTCCCGGCAAGTCTCTCCAGGCGTTGTAATGTTGACGCTCAGTCCAGTTTTTAACTGCGTCTCTTGCCGAACACCTAGGTATTCCAAGAGCCGGCTCTGGACCAAGTAACGATATAGCTGACACTTGTCTGGCAAGCCTATCAGCTTCCTCATTTCCAGGAACGCCACAGTGCCCTGGCACCCAAATGAGGGTTACCTCATTCAGGCAAGCCAGTGCAGAGAGGACATCTAAACATTCTGCAACCAGTCCCGAGGTCACTTTCGGGCTACTAAGCGCCCTAAGTGCAGCCTGG
Organism: Coptotermes formosanus; assembly: GCA_013340265.1. Classification (NCBI taxonomy): domain Eukaryota; kingdom Metazoa; phylum Arthropoda; class Insecta; order Blattodea; family Rhinotermitidae; genus Coptotermes; species Coptotermes formosanus. The sequence continues at coordinate 2,057,052 of BLKM01000706.1, forward strand.
CTGTCAGAAAAAATAAGAATCCGCTTATGTTTATAAGCCCTTCTTATATTTTCACATGCACATTGAAGAATGGCATATATTTCAGTTTGAAAGACCGTGGCATATTTACCCAAAGGGAAGCTAAGGCTTCTTTTTGGTCTTATGCGAGAAATACCAGACCCTGTCCCTGAGTCAGTCCTTCGGCCGTCAGTAAACCAGATCAACGCATCCTCAGGGAGCACTGGGTCTTCGTTTTTCCAATAATCCCGGTCTATAATGACTGAAGATTTTGGAGTGATAATAAACTGGAATGATGTGGTCCGACCGCATATCCAAAATAGGGTCACCCACATTTTTCCAGATGGATAGCAACCCTGATACTGTTTTAGAAACAGTTGGTTGCTTTAGTATCTGCAGCCTGTAGAGTGCCATCCTCGCCTCTGCCATGATCAACAGATCCAGCGGAGTCAGATTCAGAAGCACCTCCATTGCTGCAGTGGGGGTCGATCTCATAGCCCCCGTAATGGCTAGACAGGCCATTCTTTGAATCCTGCCTAGTTGAACCTTAGTGGTTTTTTGCATGGCCTTGGGCCACCAAACCAAGGCAGCATAAAGTATTGATGGTCTAATTACCCTAGTATAGAGCCAGTGCACCATACTAGGTCTAAGACCCCATTTTTTACCACACATGCGTCTAACTACCGCAAAGGTGGTTTGTGCTTTTTTAATTGTCTTCTGCAAATGTCGGTTCCAGGTAAGTTTGGAGTCTAAAATCATTCCCAAATACTTGACCTCTCCCAGCATTTTGAGTTCCTTACCATGAAGTATGAGAGGTCCTAAATCCTCTACTTTCCTTCTATTGGTAAATGGGACTATAGCTGTTTTGTGAGGGCTAATGTTTAGACCCTCTTTTACAGCCCATTGAGCCACCACATTCAGGGCATCTTGCATGAGCTCCGTGACTGTGTGTGCAAATTTACCTTGGACTATAATGACAATGTCATCAGCATAGCCAAATATACAAAAGCCTAGGTCATTTGTGATAGTCAAAAGCCTATCAACAACTAGGTTCCACAAAATGGGAGACAAGACTCCACCCTGTGGACATCCTCCTACGACTTTAGCAGTCAAGCTGCTGCCCATAAGGGAAGTGTGTACGAGTCTGCTTTCAAGCATGGACCCGATCCACCTGCAACAGGTTTCCTCAAGTCCACGCTCTCTAGCAGCCGTCGTAATTGTATTGAAAGAGGTGTTGTCAGATGCGCCCTCAATATCCAGGAAGGCACCCAACGCAATCTCTTTATGATTCAGGGACTTTTCCAGTCTATGAACAACCTGGAAGAGAGCTGTTTCTGTAGACATACCTGCCCTATAGGCAAACTGGTTCTGGTGAAGTGGTTTTTCAACCAGGACACCTCCCCTGATATATCTATCAAGTAATTTCTCAAGTGTCTTGAGTATGAATGACATGAGGCTGATAGGTCTCAGGGACTTCGCCTGGGACAATTGTTTCCCAGGTTTTGGTATAAATACTACCCTGATGTGCCTCCAGCTCATAGGGATGCAACCTAAGGCCGGACTGGCTCTTAGTAACATCATAAGTTTCCCCGCAAGCAGTTCAAAACCCTGCTGTAGCATGACGGGCATTATTCCGTCAATGCCTGGGGATTTGTAAGGTTGAAATGAGAAAACAGCCCATTTCAATTTGTCATAATTTATGACCCTCCTGGAGACCTCCCAGTCTTCCCTGGATCCTTTCCATTTCGGATGCTCCAGTTCAAGACCGTCCCAGCCTCCAGGAGGTTCCAAAATTATTTCTGAGCCCGGGAAATTGACCCGGAGTAGCTCCTCCAGAGTCTCATTCTCTGTTGTTGTATATTCTCCATCTTAAAGTTGGAGAGAGCTGACTGCACTATGCCTATCCTTTGAAAGAATCCTCTGGAGTCTGGCACGTTCTGGAGCCATCTCAATCTCCTCACAGTGTCTCCTCCATGATTCTCTCTTGGCCCGTCTGAGTGCTTTATTATAATCTGTTAAGGTTCTTTTATAGTCAGTCCAATTCCCTGACTTCTTTGCCGCATTAAACAGCCTGCGAACTTCCTTCTTCTCTCCGGAAGGTCTTTATTCCACCAGGATATATTCCTGTTGTTCCGCCTCACAGTGAAAGGACAGTTTTCATTATAAGCAAAAATAATAGCATCCTGAAACTGCTTTGCAGCCATTTCCAGATCTATAAAATTGGTAACTCTGTCTGTCATATCACGCAAACACCCCAACAGGTCAATTCTGAAAGATTCCCAGTCGGTCCTGCGCGGATTGCGATAGAATTCAATTAAACGGTCGATACCCGTAACAGTAAACCGGATGTATCTGCGGTCTGAACAACTTACTTCCTCAGTTACATGCCAGTCTTTAATAAAATTGCTAGCATAAAAGGTGGCAATAGTAATATCGATAACTTCCTGCCTATTGGATGTAACAAAGGTAGGTCTGTTACCTTTATTCATTATGTCCAATCCGTTAGCCGTAATGTAATTAAACAGGGACTCACCTCTGTTATTGATATTTGTGCTTCCCCAGGAGGTGTGATGCGCATTTGCATCACAGCCATGATGAGGTGAGTTCCTTCCGCCCTACAACCCATCACCAGCTTCTCAAACTCCCAGGGGGCTGGGGGTCCAACGGCATCATATGGAAGATAGGCCGATCCGAGAATAATCTCCCTCGGCCCTTCACCACACGACGTTTTGATTTTAACTGCCGTGAGGTCCCTGGAGCAGTGATGCATCAACGGCAGTATCCGAAAGTCTTTCTTGACTAAAATACAGGTCCTAGGATTCTGAGTGGATCTACTATAAATTAGTTCTCCCCCCGCCTCCTATAGACCTTTAATATCCCCCATATAGGTCCAAGGTTCCCGTATGAGGGCAACATCTCAATTCCTCATAGGGACACAGAGGGCAGCCGAGGCCGCCCTACTGTGATGGAGGTTCACTTGCAGTACTTTCAGCCTCTGGCTTTTTCTTTTCCTCCTTCAGGGTCTGGAAGACAACTCTCCCCATTCCTCAGAAGGCCTTGAAATTGGAACGAGTCAGGACTTTGAAGGAGTCAGGGTCCATGGAGAAGGCCAGCGTTTGCTCCTTCTCAGTGACCTTGCGACTCATAACTGACCAATCTGCCATTTTTAGCTCAGGATTTTGAATCCCGAGTCGCTTTATGACAGTGGTAACCTCAGAAGTGTCAGGAATACGAACTAGCACCCTGGGTCTTTTTGGGAGGTCATTAGAGTCGACTACAGTCAGCTCTGCACCCTCCCACAACTCCCCAAGTCCACTAATCGTCCGCGTTAACCAGACCTTTGAGTGTTCATTTGCACAGGTGATCCAAAATACCCCCTGTGCGAATTTAGAGTGTAAAAACTGTGGAGGCGCCTCCCCTAAAGGGTTCGCATCCACGGCTGATAGGAGTTTTACCTGGATCAGGTCAACTTGGGTCTGATCCAGTGTAACATCTGGATGGTGTCTGTGAGTAACCGCCATCTTGATACCAGCAACAGCTTCCTTGTACGACCCAGTCTGCAATTGAGTGCTCCTGGGTTTTTTAGGTTGCTGTATTTCCGAAGATGGTGTGCTCGAGTCAGAGTGGGGTCTTTCAACACCCCCACTGCTCTTCCCGGCACCCTTCTCCTGAGACAAAGGAGTTTTTCTTGGAGGCTTCTTTTCCGTCCAAGTTCTCTCCTTCATCTTCCTTTCTCTAGTAAGTCTTTTTCGTTGCGCTCCAGAGAGTCTCTTGGTTTGCAGTCCAATCGTAGAGATGCCTGCAGCCAGTCTCTCCTCATCTGAAGAGGCAACGGAATACTTTGTCTATAACCTTCACATGGGGTTGTGGTTGTAACAAGTCAGCAGTGCCAGCTGCTCCTTGTTTGGGTTCAGAAATATTCGTGTCCATTTTTTGTCCCACGAGTACGGGAGAAATAACAGTCAACACTGGCAGAGCTCCCTGTACCAGTGCAAGGCTACATACTCTGGGATGTCGCCTGGTTTCCCAGAGGCTCCGTTAAGAACACATTACCCATGTGCCATTCACCCCTTCAGCACGGATTAAGGCAAGCCACACATAACACCTTGGGGTTGGGGAGTTGGTCCACGGTCTCCTATTTAATTCAGAGACAGACCTGCCACGGGGACAGGCCCCCGGCTATCCGCCACCCGCCGACGTGCCCGGTAGCCACTCATACCGCGGGTATACATAGGTTGCTCGTTATCTTGAATCTTTTGTAAAGGTTATATGTTGAATTGAACGGACAATTTTTCTTTTTGTACTGCACGTCCTCATTAGAGATCCCTCTGTAATGTTTTATAAAGTTACAGATTTAACAGTATAGAATCGAAATATGATACTTGAACAAATTTAAAGCCAGAAAGACAAAGTTCATTGATTTGCTTGGAACATAAGAGATATGTTTACAAAATCCTATTTTTTACATTAAAAAGGTATTTCTAAATTTCAGAAAATTGAAGGGGATTTCTATTAGTAACAAGATACGCTGTATTTCACAAGCTATCTGTATTTCAGTCTTTATGATGTATTCAAAACAAGGCATTCGTATGGTTCAACGCGGCACAATTCCACCTAAGCGTAGGAATAGATACCAAAACGTGGATTTTCGGAAACTTTTATTAAACTATGTTTCCGTATTAGTGATTTCGCTGGACAGTTATTTGAGAAGTGATCCTTTAGGAAAGTGCGTAACAGTCTTTTACCTGCTGTTCACAGGTACCTACACAAGTGCGCCCTTGTGTCGCTGTGTTTCTGTATGTGGCTGTGAACATGTTACCCTACACTCCGTAGTATGGCTGTTGCAAATTCAACGGGAAGTGTCTACAGTTCAAAGTCCTAGCCATGGTTTCCACAGAGAACCCCTTCATTTACCCACTGCCATACATTATGACCCCCGATGGACACTGAAATAACAGTTTCACTGAATATGCAGGCTACACTACTTGAAAATTTATGTTAAGACAGGTTAACAGGATAAGCAGTGCTGCCGTCTGAAGTGACAGCACATTTCATTCACCTTCTAAAGCCTAGCGGTAACTTTACGTACCACCAGGTTTAACATTAAAAAATTCTACGTGGTTCTTACATTGCGTTTATGTGTTTTGTACGGATCTCAGAACAAATAACGATTATTTCCCTATACAACATTCACTGATTGATTTTTATAACCGAGACGGAGAGTGTTTACTGCGCGGTACGAACTGGGTCCTTGTGTATAAAACAGATATGCTTCGTCTTTAAAGGATTAAAGGTCTGTACTGCACTACTGACAGAAACACGGGTCTCTTTCCACTGCTGTTTAGTGTTTCCTGCTCTGGTTCTGTTTGTAAATATTAGCAAGTGTGCAAGATGGCTGCAAACCGACAAACATTGCCTTTTCAATGTTGCTGTACTGATTGCCGTCCAGCGCAGCAATCCTTTATTGCGTTTATCAATTAAAAAAAGACTAAAGATATCCTAATATAGAAAAACAAAGAATAAAGGTCGCTGACCAAGAATATAACACAAAACAACAGTCTCTTAATATGAATATTAGCATACTCAGCCAAAAAAGATCAACGCAAACCTCCGCCCCCCCCCCCCCAACCGCCATGCACAGTATTAAATCCATCCACCAGTGCTCCCTTGCTTGGGTTAAACAGATATCGTAGTTGGTTGAAGCTGTTATTCTTGCATACTGTCTTGTATTTTCAACTGCGTAGTGCTGAGGAAAATAATATCACATTTTCATGTCCTTTTGGTTGATTTATAAATTGTGCTTTTATTACTTAGCCAGTTCCTTATTTGTTAGGAGATTTATAAGACATTCCAGGTGTAGAGTAACATCACATACGTGTGTCTGCCTCCCCTAATAACCTTTAAACAAACCGACAGACTTTCGTGAAATTGGGCATGGTACGTTTTACTTTGCTGTAGTTTAACATCATCAGTAATACCAACATGCAGGCCATACATATTTTCAGTGATAGGAGCGAAACTGGTGTCACTCAAAATAGGTTTTAAATTGGTCATGAAAATACATACACCTTTTTTTAAGTTGTATTTTGGTGCGTAGAAGAATGCTGGACAATTCAGACACTCTGTGCTTAGCTTTCCAATGAGAAGTTGGGCGTGGTGGTGCCAAAATTTACTTCTGTGGCGCTAGATTGCTGGCCTATTAATGCGTCTTATGCATTGAGACTCCACAGCCGCGCCACCATACACACACATTTAGATAACCGTCAGTGTAAAATGTTTTAATATCAATTATACGACATTCTGGTGGCGCGGCCATGTGTAAAGGGACTTTGCATATTATCTGTGAAATGTTCTTTTCATTATAATAATACAAATGTTACGGTAGGGGAAATTAATGAATTTGTTGCTATAAAACATGTGTCACTTGGCACTTCATTACTTGTATGTGATATCTCCTTAAGGATCGGGTGTGTCCCAGTTGGTACAGTGACGTAAGTATGGGCTGGAATGCCGGCCAATAGTGATTTGATTCCCGGCGTGGGCAAGAAAGTTTTCTCTTCTCAAAGCATCTATACCTCCTCTGGGGAGGAAGTAAGGTGGCCGAGGCATGAAGCTGACCACTCACCTCCTTCTGATGCCGAGGTTACGGATGGGTAGGGCGCTGTATGCGTTCGTGACATGCGCAGGGACAGCTTTGTCTTTGCCTTTTATTAATCCCCCCCTAGCAGGTTGAATTGAAGTACGTGTACTGAAGGCGTAATTCACAGCTGCTGTGGAAAATATCACCAAAGAAACACCGATTGCGGTTGTAGAAAAATATATTGTCTCTTTTCTGCGTATAGTGTTGGTTTGTAAGGATATCATATTGAATATGTCATTTAGGGAAATAGTATCTCCCATGCTTTACTCATGTAAGGAAGCCAAAGCCCACGAGGGGCTGTAGTGCTACTGCTGCTGCTTCTGATGATGATGATTTATTCACGTTATATTTGAACCAGTGCTTTAAATGCATCATATAAACGTGCATAAATTTTTATGACTGTAGTGATTCAAGACAGGAAAATTGGCTTGCTAAGGTCTTCCCAGAACTGCTTGTTTACTTGCTTTGTCTCCTGATAAGACAGAAATTGTCGCAAAATGAGAAGACTGAACAAGCCCCCAGTCTGCGGGACTGTCTGTAGGGCAGAAGTCACGACGGAGCGTCGGAACGCAGGAATATAAGTTTTCATACTTGGTACGTGCTTGGCTTTACTTATCCAGCTGTATGGCGTATAGACAATATAAGTGATGAACATGGCTGGGTTATAGAAGTCGTTACTCTACAAGAAAGGAAGATAGAATTAGTTGAGGCCCACAGAAACTGGTGGAAGTAAAGGAAATTCAACTATCCTTTGCCTAGAAGTGATGGAGACACAATTGTTGATAATGACAGACATAAAGATATATTTCACTTGAAGAAACTGGATTCAGCAGTAGGGTTACATTTAATAGCACCGAATACGCTGTTCCTGACTGCAGCAGCGGGCTTGTGAGAAGCAAAATGAAACCCCCTTTACTCTAATATTACGGTCCCGTAGACTGCAAGTTATGTTGGTCTATTCCTTTGAAAGTGGGCTTCGTGTATTTTATTTTACAACGTTCGTAACATTTGCGTAAAGAAAACGTTTGAATTGTTTTCTTATCTCTGCTTTTATGCACGTAATCCCATGGCAGGATTCTTTTAGAGGTAGTTTGATTTAAAGTTTGTATATGCGATATTGTTTGCGTGCTGGGTGCCATTGAAAGTACTGTGATTCAAGAACTTTTGAACGTAGTTCATTCTGATGTCAGCTGTAAGTTTACGAAACGTTCTTTCACAAAATCCAAACTCGACAGAACAGACTTGATTGTGAGGTAAACACCTAGGCGATGTACGTAGCATATTTCTACCTGCTGGTAATTTGTGTGAGGTTGCTTTAATGTATATACTTGTACCGCTCTGAAAATTTATGATTGGGAACAACTTGATGTGCATTGTCAGTGCCTTTCTTGTTATATTAGCTGTGATCTATATTTTCTTTGTTTATCTAACGACGCTTTGTCATGTGCATAGCTTTTGTGGCGTCGAATGAATGCGATTTGGAAAATACGTGTAGAGATCAAGTTGTGCCCGTTTTAGGCTATCGTGGGACAGTTCGATTGGTACTGCGACTAGGCTACGGGATGGACGTCCAAGGAATCGGGGCTTGATTACCAGCAGGAACAAGAGACTTTCCACTTCTCCCAAACGTCCAGACTGGCTGTGGCCCGTTCATCCAACACTCAGGCCTTCCACCCTACCAACAAACGATATCCTGTAAATTACAGTCTGACCCACGTGACATTTCTTCACCTTTTTGTGTGTTTTTCACAAAGGGCATAGAACGAAGGAACACTGGTGAGACAGGGTTCGAGTTTGTCCATCAGTATGTCCCACCACCGAAAGTATTCAACCGATTTTAATCAATTTCATAATTTTTATGCTTCACTAAAGTTATCTAATGAATGTATTTTTGTTCTGTATTTGTGTAACATAAATCCTACTTTAAATGGACAAGTTGTGGTCCTCTAATTTGGGGACTGGCTATGGGACTAACATTATCTCGCCATAAAATGACAGCGTGCAACGAAATGCTATAAAGGGTCTGATTTGGCAGGCTTTTGTTAACACGGTAATGAACCTTCGGGTTCCAAACAAGGCGCAGACTTTTTTACTAGGTGAGCGACTGTTAGCTTCTCAAGAAACATTGTACTTACTGTAGTTAATTGAAGTTAGCTACTGTAGTGTAATTAGCTATTTTTGTATAGTGTCGTCATCTTGTCTGGACAGAATAGCGTCTAGACCAGTGACGCACACAACTTGTCAGACAGCACAAAATATCAGCAGATGCGAAGGGCCATAAACGAAGTGATAGATTACAGAATTTAGTATCGTTTTATCCGAAGCGGTTTTTGCTCGCGGCATTATTTATTACTCGTTGTACCCGCGCAAATAATTCGCACATAGAAACGGTAAAATATTTAATCAAGAAAAATCACAGCATCTTAATGAACATTAAAAATTGTACGTACTAATGCCTGCAATTTCTTTTAAGAATCGACGGATCATAAGCACATCAGAAATAAGAAAGAGTCCTGCCTCAAGCGGAGGCCAAGGGAAGTGTATTAAATATGTTAGCTTCCCTAGGTCTCCGACTGAGGCAGGACTGTCACTATTAACGCTAGTTTTTGTTACAAACAATTTTTAGAAGGATTTAATAAAAACAAAGGAGATGCCATGAAGGCCGAATCATAAGATTTCTAAAAATGTCTCTCCTATAAAGATCCGTTCGGCAGTTCAGTAGATCACAATGTCGCAAAGAAACATTACCGTATTAATACGTACGATGATGATATGATGGCTCGGTCGATAGAGTGACTGGCTACAAGCTGGACGACGTTAATTCAATTCTCGCCAGTGGCAGTGACATTTCTCGTCCCTTCTACATGCAGGGCGGCCCTATGGCCCACCAAGCTTTTTATCCAGTGAGTATCAGGGGTTGAGGGCCTTATTTGCACTTCTACGCCATGTGGTAGATATGTCTGCAACGTTTCGGAGGGACAAACTGCCTCCGTTTTTAGGGGGACTGGCTCTTCAAGATTCACCTGAACAATAGTCAGTACCCGGAAGATGGATGCAGTATTACAGTCCTCCGAAATGTCGGATAACACATCTGCCTCACGTCGTGGAAACCCAAAAGAGGGCCATCAACTGGTCGACAACCGCCGTGAAAGCCTGAGTGCGCACTTGGTATGCGCAGTTGTTTCTGAGGGGGTAAAACACCTGGGGTGTGAATCTAACCACGTGCCTTTGCTTTGCGGCGGTATGCCTCCACTCACGATCACATCTTCTTGGTGGGGTGTTTTATTAACCACAGAGGTGGATGTCTTTTCCTTACCTTTACGACGTATGTGTAGTACTTTATTAACCTTTTAAAGCCTAGCGGTAACTTTACATACCACCAGGTTTAACATTAAAAATTCTACGTGGTGCCCACATTGCGTTTATGTGTTTTGTACGGATCTCAGAACAAACAGCAACTTTTGCTTTATAAAACATTAAGAGACTGGTTTTTATAACCGAAGTGGAGAGTGTTTACAGCGCGGTACGCACTGAGTCCTTATATAAAACAGATACGCTTCGTCTTTAAAGGGTTAAAATAAAAAAAATTCAGGCCGTCCTCAATTTTAATGGATTAAAATTGGCCCTAACGACATTGTTTGGCTTTGACACTGACAAATTTTAGTGACCAAAGGTGCTATGAACGTTTCCGGAACTCGGATGAACGTTGTTTTTGCTGGCAGCTGGCGGAATGTGCAGCAACCACACTCTTGGTACTGCAGTGAATTATCCGTTCTGCGCTCTGTCTCCCTACCGTAGCGTGTTCAATAAAGTTACACCATCGTTAAACGGAGACAACAGCGCTACTTAAATATTTTCCTGGAGTAACTCTTATTATTTAGCCGATCCCAGTGGCCGCGCGGTCTAAGGCATGGATCTGCGGCCGAGCGCTTGTTGGGATTGCGGGTTCGAATCCCGCCGGGGACATGGATGTCTGTCTCTTGTGAGTTTTTGTGTTCTGTCAGGTAGAGGTCTCTGCGACGGGCTGATCCCTCGTCCAGAGGAGTCCTACCGACTGTGGTGTGTCTGAGTGTGATCGTGAAGCCTCGATAATGAGGAGGCCCTGGCCCACTGGGGGCTGTTGCGCCATGGAAAACAAAAATCTTATTGTACCTCGTTAATCGAAACACATTTCGTTGTTGTTGTTGTTGTTGTTGTTGTTGTTGTTGTAAGAACCTTGGGCCTGCAGGAAAGCAAATGGAAATAAGCAACAATTATACGTACCGATTTAATGTTTTTTTTGCGTTGAGTATCGGATTTCTAAGACACAACACCTTGTAGTTTTTAAATATCTACCAAATTACACGGCGTCACTTCCCAGTAAACCGCAGTCGTGAACAGTTGTCCAGATGTGCTTTCAGTCTGCCACCTAACATTAATTTCTTTCACTGAACACGTCATGCCTCGCAGTACAGACCAGCAGCGTCAATGGTTTCCCCAGTTCGCAGCAGAACAAGTTAACCTGCTGACTTAGTGACTTCCCTTCTCTGTAAAGGAACCACGAACCGTGGATTCAGTTTCAGTACTGGCGTCAGATCTGGATAGGCACAGTCTGAACATTGGCTCGGCCTGCAGGCGAGACAGGCGTAAGACACAGTGGGCGGATCGCGCAGGCCTGTCCATTACCGGCTCATTATATATGCTGCTGCGCTGGAACGCATTTAATTTTCTACTACATAAGAGTTTCTAATTATATTTTACGTTGCCTTTCGTAAGGTTATCACGAACATTCGGCTGAAATATTAATATGTGACGGCGGTATCTGCGTCACAGCATCTGTTTCGATGAATAAGGATAAAAGCAAAAGTCACCCCATGACATGTCATGAGAGACACGGGGGGGGGGGGGGGGGGAAAGGGTTTGGCCCCACTCGTTCGGGGGCTGGTGGTCAACACCATGTCCAGACCGCTGTAGCGCTGGTACCCATTGTAGAGGGGGCTGAATGAGCCCCCGAGGCGGTCTGAACGGGTATGTAGAAGAGAAACTCTTGTTCCCACTGGCGTCCGAACGCTGAGCCGTCCGGACCGTAGCAAGTCGTCATACCAACTGAGATCTCTTTAGATGAAAACCAAATTTTATTAAATTTATTTATATTTCTTTTAGAGGAAATGCACGAACATCTACTGTTGCGTTATGTGCCTTACGTGTTTTTAGTCAAGAAAATGTGCCTTCGATTCCAGTAAGTTCTGTTTTAAATCTCATATGAGTGTGCCACTACAAACGATCCCAACTTTGTTCCTTTAATTTGCTACCAGCAACATGGCGGACATGCGAACTTTGAAACAAGTCGTTCAGCGAAGGAACTGATCGCAGATCGAATGTTGGACGTTCGATTCGTACCAGGAGCACGAATTTTTATCTCTGCCATCACGTCCTGCAGGGCCTCCTAGCTACGAGAGAATAAGATAGCTGGAGCTTGAAGCTGAACACTTACCTCGTTCCTGTTTCTTCAGTTATTGTAATGCGTATGTATAATCTTGTTTTCGCGTCGTTCATACGACTCTACAGATTCGTGCTTAGGCACGGGTACAATCTTGTTTTACTTTGCGTCGGTTTTTTATTTCTGTCGCCAATTCTCATTTCTTGCGTTTCTCTTCTTCCCACTGACCATCATGCAGTGTTGTAGATTCCATAGTTACCTCCATATAATTTGTTCAACTCCTTCTGAAGTGTCCATTTGTTTTCCTCGCCCACAAAGGACCCAAAGCTTCTCTGACAAATAGATTTTTTATAGGTACGGTTGGCCCCAGGGGGACGACTTGGGCGGTTGTATTATTAACATTCCGATATGTGGTCTGATCAGAAGGTCAGATCGTCCCTCTTACGTAACACAGAAAGCAGTAAAAGACAAATAAGTAGCTCCACTCTTATTGCTGGCTGCAGTCGCAAGGATTTTTTAATACACTTACAGATGTCCAAATTCGTCCCTGCCTATAATATATGAGGTATTATTTTTTTCTTCGAACGAATGGGACACATTTAGTGTCAATGGCGCAGTTATTTTGTAAAAGTAGGTAATGGAATGTAGTTTTGATGGTTTACTTAAAATACCCTAATTAACCCTTTAAATACGGAGTGTGTCTTTTATATAAGGACTCGGTGCGTACCGCGCTGTAAACACTCTCCACTTCGCTTATAAAAACCAGTCTCTTAATGTTTTATAAGGCAAAAGTTGCTGTTTGTTCTGAGATCCGTACAAAACACATAAACGCAATGTGGGCACCACGTAGAATTTTTTAATGTTAAACCTGGTCGTATGTAAAGTTACCGCTAGGCTTTAAAAGGTTGATTAAATTGCGGGCCGTCTTTAGACTAGGTAGAATTCATGAGGAACGGCAGATTGGCTAACATTTACTAAACTGCATTTTAGATTTTGTGTGGTGATCATTCGGGTTAGTATGACCGAGAAATGATGCTCTAGCCTAACACCTTTGACCGTATCTTTCGGTGTCGGAATCCGAAAGACCACGTATTGACATCTCCCTGAAGATACCTTAACCCGCGGTGTCGCAATCCGAAAGGCCACCTGCCGCCATCTGCCTGAAGATACCTTCACCCGCGGTGTCGCAATCCGAAAGGCCACCTGCCACCATATGCCTGAAGATGTCGTAACCCGCGGTGTCGTACTCCGAAAGACCACAATCTATGAAGCTTCACCGACATGAAAACTCCAAATCTTATATACTATATATTTATAATTTTCGCCATAAAGTAGGCAGACTTACTGCATTCATACCCACTCCTCCATTCGTATCCATTGGACTTGGCAACGGAGGGAGACAGGCGGCACGCGAAGTGGACAAGTATCATTTACGTGAGAGAGGGAGAGAGAGAGAGAGAGAGAGAGCGAGATGTAATGTGAGGGAACGAGCTACCAATAGTCAGCACAGCCAATGGATTAACATTAAAAATGTAATTACCAAGAAACACAATTACTCCTTCCCTTCCTGTTATTGGATTACAGCCCGATTGGAGCCTTGGCTGCGTCTAATCTTGGAAGTTTTATAAAGCCATTTCAGTCAGGAGAATACACTTTTCGAAAGGGGATTCAGTCTGTATTACAGTCTCCAGCCTTGCAGGAAAGCATGGGCAAACAAAAAGAAGTTAGAAAGTCTGCTCATAGCGTAATAATTCTGAAGCATTCGTACCTGTCGTTTGATTGTTTCGACTGTTGCGGAATTTGCGTAAAACGTGTATCGGCCATAAAATGTGTGCTCCCTTGTTTTGTATATCTTTTACTCCACACATTTTTACACTCCGATAGATAATTAATGAGCTAAGCTAGATATGCAAGCGGAAACATGTGCAGGCCTTCCTGTGAAATGTCCGTCCTTTCTTGGGTCCAATTTTAACCAAAGCTTGAATGTGTCCGTACATTTTAGTGACACTGTAATATCAGTGGCGTAGCTGTTTTATGAGAATAGCGGATGGACAGACAGGCATGGCGAAGCGAATGAGCGCATTTTGCAACTACTAATTTAGAACGCACCAAGAAAAACAAAACATCAATTTTTGGACTCAGGCTCCAACCCCGAACCCGTTGTCCCAATGTGTAGGTGACATCGCATACAGCGTGCTTCAAATGCCGGGACACATGGTCACACGACACTCGTTGAATGAGACAGTATGTGAGTGAACCTCTATGTAAACTGTAGGTCTCACAGAAGTAGTTTAAACTGCCATCATGGAGCTGCTACACAGAACGCCTGAAATATTGCAGCTGAAATCAGACGTGGAATTGCCATCAATCATAATTCTGTTTATCTTTCCAAATTACAATGAGAACATGTCAGGTGGAAGTGAATCGTCGGATGGAAGGTTCATATGTTAGAATAGTATACTAAGAGTAAATATCTTTTAATCATTTAAAAATGAATTTGTCTACTGTACAGGAGTTCTTTGGGTTATCCAGAGCGACTACAGACTTTTATGCGCCACAGTATTTGCTTTATCCATCTGTAGTTAGCTGTAACCCGACGTCACCCACATTATGGTGTGCTGGCAAAATTATTCGTTTGATACTGGAGACTGTTTTTTTTATTTTCGTGTCCATTTAACGCTTGGTGATTGGCGTTGGACATTGCTCGGGCTTTTGCACAGAGGGCTCAGTCGGTAAATCGGTTGTGGTTATTATTCTGTTGTTATTACCGTTATAGATCTGCGCCATTCTGACATCTGGGCCCCTGTCTCCGCAAGACTTGTGACAAATTATTTCATGTGATCTAGCAGGCAGATTTTCACAGCGCATGTTCAGTGTGGGTTATCATTATTCCACGTAGGGATGTTAACTTTAATATTACACATAGACATTGTTAGATGCGCCATTAGTAATTCAAATAGCAGACTGCTTGGCCCATGTGTACTGTACAATGACTGTACACTGTGGCCGCATAGGTTACCTGTCCTCGAAAATCCTGAGCTGTTTTTCGTTGTGTCGCAACATGTTTAGCACTACTGCTCCGTGAAATGCATCCTCACTGATTATGATAGTTTCTACACGTGTTACGTGAGTCTGTGTTTGAAGGCAGTAACGTAACCTACGTCATTATTGCAGGCACGTTGTATTGTTTCACAGCGCTGCACTGTTATACGCTGTTTTATCGTTTTGCGTGTACTGGCGTTATTAATTATGAATATGCTGCTCTAGCCTTCCTCCTTGTTAACCGCATCCCTGTATTGATTTAATAATACAGGGCTTTCCTTGGCCCCCAAGGCTATCCTAGACCAGTACTATTAAGCAGCAGTTCGCTGCAGGCCAACTATGGCTGCTTTGTAATCGGAAGGTACGCTGTTCGAATCCCAGCCTAGACACCGGCTGTTTAGCGAAGGTTTGCATGACTTTCCACAGTCCCTGCACAAGTACACAATAAGTAGGCTACGACTGCTGATTTCTCACACAAGCCACAAGAAACTGTGCATTTAGAGACTGTAAGTCTGCTCGGACGGCGGCGCTTTTGAAATAACCCAACAAGAAAGCAGAATTTGTATTACCTACTAATTATTGTTAAATTAAATCCGAATTGCAATATGCACGTGTTTTGTTCGTCAACGAGTACTGTGTTTGACACGTGTCAGTGTCATAGTGGCACAAGCCATGAAGGTACGTAATTGTGTGCATATGAGTGCACATACGAATTTTGACTCGTCTGTATGCGGAAAGGTTAGCTGTTCAAATTTATACATATTTATTTTGAACAGGCCATATACTGCATCGAAGACTCTTTAGTGGTAATTCTTAGTTCCATTGTATCCCACCAAAATGTGCCTTCCATCCCCACATATGGGTCAGTGACCTGTGTAGACACACTGTCCACCTTCTTCTTACCTTCAATATTCTGAACCTCTGACATAATCATCCTCTTCTTCTACCCCGCTACAATACGTAAGATATTTTCTGCCCCCCCCCCCCCCGGCTGCAGTATCATTACATCACCATATTTATATCTGGGAGTCTTATATTCCCTTTCAGAATATACGTAGATCCTATTTTGGTCTTTCTGTATAACTTGCTCCCCAGTTTGACTGTTCCTCCCTGTTATAAGCCTGTCATACCTTTCCATGCCACGATATTACCTTAAGACCATCCTTTTAGTTTCGTAGTGTAGAGCCAGCATCTTACTGCAGTGGGCAGAGCGTTGTTAAATGAAACGAAGACTTAGCCAATTAGTGATGGAGAAGTCTCAGCGAAGGAATTCAGCCAGAAGTCTGTTTCATTTCGTTTCATTTCGTTTCGTTTCATAGTCTTTTACCTCTTCTACCTACTCACAGCAGGTGTCGAGTTTGTTTATTATCACTTGATCACACTCAGACACACACCACAGTCGGTAGGACTCCTCTGGACGAGGGATCGGCCCGTCGTAGAGACCTCTGCCTGACAACTCAAATACTCACAAGAGACAAACATCCACGCCCCAGGTGGGATTCGAACTCACGATCCCAGTAAGCGCTCGGCCGCAGACCCACGCCTTAGACCGCGCGGCCACTGGGATCGGCCAGAAGTCTGTTACAGATGAAATTATGTATTTTGAAGCCACCTGACGATTCGTACCATCTTTCAGACATTTTAAAGGCTCTTATAGGTGAAAGTATGTACGTGTCTAGGCCATATGACAATTAACGCCAAGTCGAACACTGACAGTCTCTTGCGGGTGAAAGTACGTGGGGCCTACATATCTAGACCGCCCGACTCTGCGCGCGCGCGCGCGCGCGCGCACACACACACACACACACAGGTTCTTCTGAGTCAGTAATATATACACTTGGTAAATTATGAGCTGTCTCCTGTGGTGCATGTAAATCCACAGTCATCCATCCGTCGAGGTCGAAAAATCGTTGTTAAATAAATCAAGAATCAATCAATCATTCTAGGGTTGTATACTTAATAACGTGTGTCATGCAAAACTCGAACAAAATAAATGGGTCTATAAAAAGCAATGAAGTTTGAAGTGAAGTTACTGTTGGTAAATCGGGGTCAGAGGCAGTCAGCAGCACGTGAGGCCGATTCAGTAGTGATTTCAAATAATATAATCACAATTGATTTGTCCGTCGTTTATAACTAGACCATACGCATTACGGACTGAAATTTCGATCAAGGATTTTGCCGGCTGTATACTTAACCCAAACATAGACGGCGCACATCCTTTCTGGTGGGAAAGGTGCAGCAATCAGGACACTAGATTCATGTTAAGATGTAAGCCAAACAGAGGACGGCCGTCTTTATGTCGTCCAACGCAGTCAGGTGCGCACCCAGATTTTTTTCCTTGGGGGGGG